>CM032232.1:87070000-87412500 GCA_019009955.1 Riptortus pedestris
CAAACAGGTAGAAGAAAAGAAGGTATCAACATGTAATGCCAGAAGAGCTTTTTATGGAACATTATAGCTACTTGATCATTCGTCTTGGAAATTAAATTAATTTCCAAAAGAAACTTCGAGCTACTGAAATTAAAAATATGTGTTCCTTAGACAGAGAAGTTTTTTTTTTTAACAGCCAACATTTTTAAACGATTAATTCATCTTATCTCCAGAAATTAACGAATATCGCCCAAGGTAAACAACTAGCTTGTTATTCATTCTGTTCTGAAGATTACTATCATATCCATTTTCCATGGTGAATTTGAAACGTGCAATAATGAATCAATATTATGAATATCTGCACCGAAATACTTTAAACAACCAAAACTCTCTCAAATAAAACATTTGCTCAAACTTTTTCTCAGCGTCTCTGTGTGATCACCGAAACAGATCATTGAATGTCTTTGACGACAACAACAGTGAAAGGCTTGGATTCGTTTACTCTAAATAGTCACTTTCAGACGCCAGATGTTGACAGCAGAACTGAAATCCACACTTTTCATTTATTATCATAAATATATCAATGACTTCAAAGTAACGATATATCGTATTTCTTGGGTAAAGTCTAATTAAAGAACTTGTATATTGTAAAATGATAAAGCCTTATCAGAGTTCAAATCTTCATAGCTACTTTTCTGACCTATTCGTGACATTTATCCACCGAGTCATGTATAACTCTTCAAGAAATGCATTATCCAAATGTATCAAAGAAGAATTGCATATGTCCCTAGGGTGGGTAGCCAACAAGTGGCGGGAAGCAAGTCCGCGACTCTAGGGGTATATTATGTTCATTAAGACCAACGCTTTAACTCACATGGCTAACCTGGACCCACATTTTATATATATATATATATATATATATATATATATATATATAAGAGCCATATTATTACCATATACATTAAAGAGTGAAGTTGCAAACAGGACCTAAAAAAAACGAGAAGGATTGAATCCTACTCCATACAGTAAATGTCAGGGATAATTTACGTTACGTAACCATTCATGAAAAAAGAGTTGTTCAAGTTCAACTTGATTTACCTTCTCAATTAATAAGAAATTGTTACCCAATACCAATCTTTTTTTTCAATTTCAATATCAATTGTATTAACAAATGATGATTTAAAATTGAATTATTTCCTTTAAATCAAATAAACTCAAATTTTCACCAGTGCTAGTTAATTTTATGCCAAAGCGTGATCCAGGTGTTTAGAAAGTAGTATTTATGGTTTTTGAACAGTTAATTTTATTTTATTTTTTACATCATTTTCCATTAGTGTTTGATATTTATTATTCAGTTGAATTTTATGGTTTTTCGACTGTGACAAAGAACACTTGTTTTTTAAACTTCGGTAAAAATACAGTTTTAATTTTTCACTCCTAAACTGGCCGATAAAAATTTTCTAAGTTTGTTTGTTTCCGATATCAAAACTAAACAAGATGCATAAAAATAAAAACGTCTTTCAATGATTTTTTTTTACCTAAGTTTTAAAACCTAATTAATATGGAAGAGTATCTATCATTCTATTTGCAAATATATCGTATTTAAAAGCTAATTTTATAATATTAAGGATAAGTTACATTATGTTATCGTTCGTAAAAGAATTGCTTTTCAGTTCCTGCTGACTAAGCCATACATTATTACTTACTTATAAATTATTTAGTTCACACACTTTATTTCCGTTATGCATAACTGTCAGTTATCATAGAGAAATACTTTGTGAAACCCATTTGCAATTTGAGAAATACGTTTAACTATTGTGGCTTTAGCTTGGAAAGAAACTTAAGATTTATAAAATTTAAAAACGATGTTGATTTATGTAGTAGGTCGCACTACATAAAATTCCTGGTATGATTACGCCAGTAAGACTTTTGAAAGCTAAATATGCCATTCCCTGAGTTATTTAATTAGATCCGATTACTGACCAGTGTAGTATTTCCGTGAATATCAGGAATCTCAGAATTTATAGAAACAGCTGATCTTCCTCGCTTTATTATAACTGCATGCTTCGCTTTTTTTACTTGTACTTCACATCACGAGTACATTATTCCTACTACTAAAAAGCCCGTCACTCAGGGGCTACGTAAACTAAGCAGACTTCTCTCATAATACACTATTAATCTCACCACACCACAAATTATATATTTCTAAGTGAAACTCCGATGAGTAGAAGTGGGGGTTTACTGAAACATAAAAACAAGACAGTGCAAACAATTAGCTTAATATTTGAGTTACGAAAAAATGTATAAAAAGACTAATAGTAGAGCATCGATAGTTTAACAAGAATGGCATTTTGTCGATACGACTCATATTAACGGAGGTTATGAATTTTCGAATTCTCCCCCCTCTAACATCCCTCACTCCTCCCCCATTCATGGTCCGATTTGAGCCATTAACGACAAGGAATCTTAGTATTGAATGAAACTATTAAATATCAGTTTGGTATAGATCAAATCAACTTTTCTAGTTTAAAACGTAAAATTTAAAAAGTTGGCGTCATAATATATCGTATATGCATGTATTTACTACATTAAACGTTGAAGGAAAACCATATTCGGTATTTAAGCTTCCAATAAAGTGATTCATGATATAGCAGCTTATTGTAAATATGACATTATTAAGAGAGGAGGTTTACTGTAGGTAAAAAATTAAAAAAACAAATGTATTAACAACATGTTTAAAACATTAAATATGCAATGAGATTGGTTCTGTAGACATTTTTTATTCAGCGTATAATAATGGAGATACTTGGAATTTTCAATTTTTTCCATCTATACCCTCCTTTCCATGTCTTGATTTTAGCAGTTAACGAACTTTATCATGAAACGCTTATATATCGAGTTTGTAAACGATCAAACTAAAATTGCGATCGCTAGAGTGGTTACATACAAGTAGGTATATAATTTTCGTCATCTCCTAGATAGATGGACGGACATTTGAGGAAATTTTTCGAAATGGCGTACGAACTCGATAGCTGATTTGCCTTAAGGGAAATCAGCTAAAAGAGACAAAAAAAAAACTTTTGATTAATAAAATTGTGGTTGATAAAAATTTTAAGCTGTACATCTGAACCAGGTGATGGTTAAACTAAGCAGATTTCCCATGTATGGAAATGACACACGATGAAGTTGCAGTGTGAGATACAGAGCAGATGCATATAGTTTCTGCTTCTCCCTTTCTAAGAACTCTAAGGTAAACTTAAGCTGTGCACGAGATGTTAACTGATAAAGCAGCTTGAATTAAAAATCGCTTTGGCAGCAGTCTAGCGTTACACATAATTCATAAATATAAATACACATATGCAAATCAACAAAATAAATGAAATTATTCGTAGCATTTGCTTATATATATATAATAGCGAAAGTACTTCTGATTGCACGTTTCAGCCATGGTTTTTGTCCCCACTCCGTCTGGTCCTGCTCAATTTGAATATTTTATGAGGCTATTAATTACAAATATGCTTTGGATTGTGTTCTATACAATTATACTAACTACTAGAACTTGCAAAGAACCTCTTTCTGGTTGAAAAGCGATCTAATGGAAGCTTTGGTGGGCATCTAAAGGTTGCGAGATGCAGATAGCCGTAAAATGGGGTTGGTAACTAGAGCGGGAATAACTGGTGCTCGACCATGATATCCTGTACATAGAATTGTACCGTTATCTCACTATCGGAACTAGTATTAGGTACATCATACCTGTCCATGATTCAGGAATCTATGATTCACCGATGACCTAACGACTCTAATCTAATAATAACGAATCTAAATACTAATCTAATACTAGTAGGCAAAGGGTCGGAATTTAAAGAATAAACTATATCTCCTTCATTCCCTTTATTATAACTCTACATGATTCATGTCCTGAACGTGTCTTTAGGAGTACAATAGGAGCCCTAGAGAGATAATACTGATTATAGACGATGCAGGTTTGGAGAATGAATGTTTCTTCACTGACTGCGTTTTAGCAGGTTTCCCGTAATTGAGGTTGTACCTACTTATGACGCGATTTTCGAAAGGTTTCCTCAAATCCAAAAGTCCATCGATCCTAAATAGCAGATTACGAACTTTCTCAAACATTCTGGCTTGACAACAATGGAATGTGAATTTTATATTCCATAAACTTGTAGTTGTCGGCGTTGCCGGCTCAACTGGTGAATGTAATTAAGTACCTGGTAACACTATAATTACGGAATGAAGGTCTGCCACTTATCTTGTTGAAGCTTGTGAAATAAACCTAGCTGCTAAGATCTGCACATAAAAAACTACATGTAACCAAGCACATGATTCCCACTGCTCCTTATGAAATAACGGGATAGAATATCAATGGAGCTAACGTTCCGTTTTGATTGGGGGGAGGGGAGATGTGCGAAAAAAAAAAGTGAGTTCAGGTCATACTATTCCGATCTTATTAAACTTTTGATTTTACCATTGTTACTTTATGTATTTTTTGGTAACTCAAGTATTAAGAGAGTTATTTGTATTTTCTTGTTTTCAACCGTCAGTGCACCCCCACTTCTACTCATCGTTTTTTTTTTTACATATTAATTGAGAATACGTGGTTATATGAGATCCAAGTTTTATAGCAGGACTTGGGAAATCTGGTACGTTAAGTAGCCTCTGCGTGATGGACTTTTTATTTTTCGAAATCAAATTATTCGTGAGTGAACTCCTATGTGAAATCGCCCAAAAAATATGCCTCTGTGAGAGTAGGACACTTCTTATTAAAATGCATGTAATAGATCAATTGCCGTACTACGTTTTTGAAAGGTGATTAAATGGGCTCTATGTTCATCCTTCTAAAAATGAATAGTATTTTGTTTGAGGTTTTCGCGCAGTTCTTCCATATAATTGGGAGTTCTTACATTTATCATTAAGGGAATAATAAAATAAAAAATCTGGTGACACCTTGCTCTTTGGCAAGAGTGAGGAGTTGGCCAAGAGAACTGTTGTCAGTAGCTGATCCGAAGGCTTCCGGGAGTAGATCGACGAGGCAAGGCAATCATCAATGGTGCATGTCATTGCCCAACTAGCTCGGGAGTCACAGATAGACGCTCGCTACAATATTAGCCAACACGATCTAGCGGAACAATAGGCAACTTGTCCATTACAACTAATAGTTGGCTCCTTCCACAGTGTTGACTCTAAAACCTCAAGTTGAAAAAAAAAAAAAGTATAAACAATGAGTTGATAGACATTTAAAGAAAATTAAGCAGACTGACGTAATATAAGGCTCATTCATTCTTTACGTGCAGTTAAGATTAGATTCCTCAAGCTTTTAGCAGTTTTACCTTAAGGGAAATCAGCTAATGAGGTGAAATTCATGACGCAATTTTCAATCAATTTCTTCAAATGTCCATCGATCCTACTTAGTAGATGACGAAAATGAGGTCCGTTCAAAATTGTATCTATCTATCTGGCGGTCGCAATATTTGTCTTATCTCTACCAAACTCGATACATAATCGTTTCATGTAAAAATCAAGTTTGTTAATGGCTGAAATCGGATCAGGGCAATGGGGATTTAGAGGGAAAGAACTTTGAAAATTCGAAATATCTCCGTTATTATGAGTCTAATCTAAAAATTGCATAGAATATATCTTATTGTAGATGTAATGTTCTATAAATTTTGTTATATACGTTTATTCTCTAATTTCAATATTAACTGAGATAAGATTTGCATTTTGTAGTTTTCAGTTTTCTGTAAACCATGTCACATAAACAATGAGCTGTTACATTATGAAGCTCTTTATTTGAAGGCTAAATACCAAATGTTGTTCTCATTGAACTTTTACTTTTTAATATAATTGCACATGCGTGACGGAGTTTTTGGGTTATTTAGACACAGAACTGACTTAGATAAAGTAAACACAGATGTTCAAAATTTTCAAATTAATTTCCTTCCTTCCGAATTTCTAGCCAATAATAGGTTCCCGTCCTCTACTAAGCCCTTGGTAGCCGTGGACACTTGACGGCTTCCTAGCCAAATAGTCAATCTTTTTTCGGCTGTGGCGCAGTTCTCTCCACTCTCTAGCCAGACTCGGTGATAAATATGTTGCATCCAACCTATTGCATAAAAAAATGTACCTAGATGCACACATAAACCGTCCATTACGTTTTACTAAACCTAAAAATTAATCAAAGTATCAAGGACTAATATGTAAACAACCTAATACGTGTAACACCATATAAAAAGTGACTGACTCACGGATAACTTAACTCAGTACAACTTTGGACCGGCTTGAAAGATCGAAAGCTCTTGCCAACTGTAGAACATGATTAGTCAGTGACAAACGACAGGTATGCGAACAGTAAAGGGAGAATCATTGTGAAAACAATATCGAAAAATTTCTTCTTCTCAATTTTCATGAATATCCCATCCTTGATAGAGTTCATTATAAAAGTATATCAACAATTTTCTTCTCCGACTTTTTGAGTCCATTGCTTTTAATTACAAATCATTAAAAAATTGTATCAACCAAAATCTATCGCTCTTGGCATTAGAAAATTGCACTTTTTTAGACACATGGGAAAAATAGAGGAGTGCCCCAATCATAATTTAAAGCTATTTATTAGATTTATTTTGATCTCATAACATATTTTTGTTCTTTAAGAAATTCATAGGAACCCAAGAATTTTATTAAAGTTGAATATATCAAAAATTACATTTTTAAACATTCAAATAATAATATGAGATAAAAAAACAGCTCTACTGTAACCCTGAATTTTCAAAATGTGGTCATAATGGCCAAATGAATCCACTGGACATTTGCTAATCTTTGAACCTGGATCCCGATAAAAATAGGGTAAACAAACAAACTCATTTTCTATAATCCTTGACAGATTCAATGGTTAACCTTATCCTGGCACTATAAGGAAGAAAGGAAGTGAAATGAAACTGAATCGTGAAGGATAGAACAGGATCTTGTCAGGGAGAGTATGCCTGTATGTATAGCATTCCCTTACAACGATTAATTCTTAAGTATGAACTTCCTGTAAATCAAGAACTAAATTATTCATCGTTTTGCATGAACTATTTTATGTTATTAGCAGTGCATTAATTAGTAATAAAAAAAATAGAAACGAATGCTTAAATATTCAATATTGGTTGTGAACAAAATAAATTAATCACATTGAGTTGAAGTAGTTCCCTAAAAACTACGAAAAAAACTAGGTAATATTCGAGAGAGTGGTTATAAAATATTTTTTGATCCAAGTCATAATATCTTAGATATTTTTTTTTTATATTCCCTTCTCTATAACCCCCACCCCTCCTTGACAAATGAAAACAATAAGTCTTATTTATAATCTGAATAAGGCTCGATGTTCATTGAATTATTACCAATAATTTAAATGCATAGGCAGGCTGTCATGTCAAATTACTACAAAACAAGAGAGAGAACTATAGAGTTCGCAATCTTAGTATTTTGAAGGCCGTGACTACTCAACTTTCTCACAACGAGATTCACGATGACATATCATCCATGTACCAGCCCATCCTAACTCACAGCAAAAAACACCACATTTTGAATATTAATCCATGGCAAACATTTTATAATTCTCTTTGTGAAGGGGTGTTATAAGGAGGCATCAACTCATGGTCACAATTATAGACATCTTAAACCGCAAATTCGTTCACCTCTCTTTAAAAAAATATATAATAAATTGGCATTTAAACACATCTAACAGAATTATGTTCCATACCTCCATTGTCATGGGGTTTTCTCCGAAGAAGTAAAGGACAGAAAACCGAGTAAGAGGAATCCAAATCATTGGCAATTTATTTATTTTAAATTTATTATTCCGGGTGACTCATCTTAAGGCCGGGTGAGACTAAATATTTTGTTTAGTTCGTACGTTACTAGTTCCAGTTTTTCACGTGGGAATCGACGACAATACGTAAAGTTTAAACGGAAGTGTTGAGGCCAACGCCTTCAAACGAATGACTAACCAGAGTCCCAAAATAAATGTATAAAAGAAACTCAAGAAAAACAGATTGTACCACTAGTTTAGTAGGCTAGGCAGGTATAAACGCGTGTAAATGGGTTAGAAACGGGAAATTCCACAAATAAAAAGGATTTGTCGTTAAAGAAATTAATAAGGATTTTCTTACAACTACGATCCAACTCGTTTTGCAAATTACGACAGGAATTTTTCCGAAGAGGATCGATGCCAAGGACGTAAAATAAATATTGCTATTTTAATTTGTAATTTCAATGGCTTCACCAGACTATCGAGTTATGGCGAATTTCACGGAACTAAATAAGTATGCTGCACAGGGACACATCGCAACGAACTATATATTTCCTTCATTCTTACCTAACTCAAATGACTAAAATAAAAACGACAGGAGTGACTGAGTATTTTCTTGAAAATCTGCTGGTGATTGAATTATGCCCTAGACATTCTAATCACTGCAGATTTCTAACAAGGAATTACTAATGCATTCCATTTATTTTAAACGTACTAAGGTTTTCTTTGTAGTGGATTTTATGATTAATTTATTTGACTAATCTTACAGAATTAATATAATCAATGATTATAAAGGTATCAGCGCCCTTTTCGTTAGAAAGATATCTCAGATAATCAGAGAAATGATTTAGTAATGCTACTCGCTGACGATTTTATTTTATTTGGGAGACGCATCTGTTCATACAAGAAATAGTAAGGATTTGTCTATTCATGACACAAGTAGAAAAACAATCATGGAAGAAATATGTTAACCATAACAAATATGTCTGGAGAACAAGCCCTTTTTTCAATGATTCTGATTTATAAACAATATTATTAGGGATGTTGTGAAGACAACTTTGGTCAACATCCCCCGCAAAAAAAGAACTGTCAAGCTTAGGATCCACTTCATTAAGGCTAACTTAAATCCATGGGCATTAATAGGGATTACCGATTTTAGTAGTGATGACAGAGAGGTAGGTGTGCCAATCGGCGAGGATTGAGATCCTTTCAATCTGACAAGCATATGACGTTTTGGGCTGTAGAAAGTTGTTGGATACCTCGAAAGTTTGTAATATTTTGAAGTAAATGACTCTGTAAATGGTTATTGGTAAAATCAAAACTCAAGTTGGTGTCTCTAATAGTTTTAAGGTTAGCATTGGTTAAGACGAGGAGGTAGCAATCTGCAGTAACAAAGACAAGCCCTGGTGATCCCATGTATAAGACTTGCGCAAGCCCACTGAATATATTAAAAATGAGTGTAATATCGCTAGTGCTGTAGATTTTAGAAAATAAATTAATAAAAAGCCCTGCCTGGTAGTATTTATACTGGCTGATTCATGTAAATTTGATCTTGTAAAAATTAATGTGATTCGAATTAAATTTAAATATGGGAACTATGTTTTAAGATTGTATTAATTATAACGGGATAACTGTGTTTTATCTGATATATTTAAATACTTATATTTTTATAAGTTTTTATGCAGCTAATGGTATGGTGTACGAAATTATGAAAGGCATACCGATGTGTTTGAACAATATTGAAAGAGGATGGATCCCATCTGGTTGCCCAAAGAAGAGTTTATATTTAAATATAACATAAATGTTTTTATGTTAATGAAGCTCAGGATAGATGAGGAATGAGTCCAAAATTACTTTATTAAAAAAACTGGAGAAACACAGAGCTTAGTATCTTAGTAGCTTAGTCAATATACAACGGAAAATACACAAAGAAAATTGATTTCCACAATACAAAAATCAATTATGATTTTTTTTATAGCGCCGATCCGACTAGTTCAGCGAATTTTTCCAAAGAGAGAAGACGCCAAGGACGTAATAAACTTTGCAATTTTAATTTGGAGTTTTAATGGCTTCACCAGAATCTTGAGTTACGACGAAGTAACTAACTACGCTGTACAGGGACACATCGCAAAAAACTATAAATTTTCTTCATTCTTATCTTGCTCTACTGAATAAAACATAGATGACAGGAAGCGGGAGTAGAGAATTCAATGAAGCTTTAGCCATACTGATCTATCCAGATTCGTAAAATTATTACATTGGTATTCCATTTATAATTAGTTTGGTCTGTTTTTATTACATTTTATTATCAATTTTTTTTTATGCAACTTTCAGAAATAAGGTAATGAATGACTAACTAAGTAGATAAAGATATTACGGCAATTTTCAGGGAATCAGGGTAAAAAACACCGCCTAAAAAATGGATTAGTATTGCTATCAGCCGATGGGCCTTATTCTATTTCTATCGTATTTCTTACTTTTTCTTGAATGAGACAACTTTGAAAGAGCAAGAAATTCGTATTCCTAATGCCATAGGAAAAACAGAATCAGAGAACGATACGAAAAAATCATAAGTACTTGAATTTTGAAATAATCGACTTAAAACCTAGGAACAGTTTAATGTTATAGTCCTCTAGGAAAAGTGGAAAAGTATAAAAATACAATTTTTTTCTTCACTAGGAAAAAACAAACATATAGTCAACTGGACATACTTTTCTTTATTTGTTCCATTATATGATTTGTACATAAACAATATTTGAAATTTAAGGAATAAATTTCACAGGTGATACATTAAGAGAAGTGGAGGTAAAACGGAAATATTCAGATAGTTCGTGATATAGTCAAACGTGTAAACAAGAATTGTGAGAAATATCTTGATTAGTTTGATTGTTAACATATCGGAGACAATGAAGATTTTACTTTGGACTTCCCCTTTAAATCCCAATCCCTCCCCAAAATTATGAAGGTTTTCTAAAATCTGATGATGAATACAACCTCAATAGCGATATCCATCGAGGTAGGTATACCTGTTGCAAAGTAGCAAATGAATATGAATAAACATGACAGTGATTCACTGCTTTTTAAGAATAACAGGTAGGCTTGAGCGACAAGGCAAGCTTGCCCTGACCTAGAAAGACTCGATATATCCTTTTTGCCATAATCGGCTCTCGCAATTTCTCTTCCAATTTAAAGCTCTCCGTCTCTCATCCAGTGATTAGTACCTCTCGTTCAAACTGAACGTAGCAAAATTTGATTAACGGAACTCCATAGGATTCTAATCGCATAACCAGGAGAAATATACGAACAGCCGCATATCCTCCATGAAACGTTTCCGCGCAGTTTTACCACTAAAGAACAAAACTAATTCCATTATGTAGTAGAATTATTAGAATCAAACCATTGAATCAATTATCAATAACTCGAATTCGATTTATTATAGTCCGACAGATATAACGGACTATATTTTCTAAATTATTCCAATTATTAGGTTCTCATCATATACCACTATGTCAAAGTTAACAATAAATGAGCTGTTGCTTTTACGTCGACATCTGATGAACTCAATACGGTCCCGGTAGTTGCAGGAAGTATATGTTAATGCAGTATGATTAACCGAGTTACCGTTATCTCTATGAACAGTCATGTATTAAATCCAAACCAAGGAAAGGTGCATTAAACCACTAGCGATTCAAATCCAAAGAGAACAAACGGGGATAACATTGTTTAATGAAAGTGGGCGCATAAAGAATGGACTTTATTTGTAGCATTGAGTGAGTTAGTAACAATACGATGAACTGTCTGTTTGACGATTAAATAAATCCCTTGACTTGTTTCCTTCACGTAGCCTGGCTCAGTACATATATATAAATTTGATGGTGATTTCAAAATGTCCGTCACACAGGGGCTGCGTTAACTTAGCAGAATTCCAACGTGCGCCACATATTTGCATTTATCACAAAAAGTAAAAGTTGAATGAAACCAATACTTAGTATTTAAGCTTAGAATAAAGTAGTACATGATATAATAGCTTGTTGTTAATATGACATGAGTAGGTATAGGGGTATAATAAAGGCTGAAAACTAAAAAATCCAAATATCTAGGTCAATATTCATGATACAGAAAATATTTTTATATAAACATTTATAGGCAGTTAAATTTGCGATAATAGATTTCCTATACACTTTTTCCATCCGAATTATAATAACGAAGATATTTGGAAGTTTAAAATTCCTCCCCTCTAACCCTCCCCTCCCCCCCAAACCAATTTCAGCCGTTAACGAACTTGATCTTTCTCTTTACATAAAACGCTTATATATCCACTTTGGTAACGTTAAAACAATAATTGCGACCACTAGAGCGGTAACGGACAGATATATATAAATATATATATATATATAAATAAATAAATATATATATATATATATATATATATATAAAAATTTGAACGGACCTCATCTTCTATGTAGGATCGTTGGACATTTGAGGATATGTTTTCGAAAATCGCATCATGAGTACGTCCTCAATAGCTGATTTCCCTTAAGAAAAATCTGCTAACATCATAGAGCGGTATTCTCATTGCAGTGGTTTATTCAGACAAATCAGTCAGAAATCGTTTTTCGCAAAGTTAAATAGAGCTGTGTTTGTTGGGGATCTTCTCCGTCAGTTCTGGCTAGATATTTAATTTAATTCACCTTTCACTCTGCTTAAGTTGAAACCAACCTTTAGGTTAAGTTAGGCCGTGAAAAGTCCCTCAAGCAGATGCCAAAATTCATCTCACATACAATTCTCTATGCCTACCATAACATTTCTTAAACAGCCACATGTGAAAACAGCAGGAGTAGGAACAGGTGGTTTCTAAAGGCTCAAAACGCAAAAATACAGATATCTCTGTTAATATTCAAGTTTAACAAGAACATTGTTGGCCACTGCTTTCTCAACTAGTTTACACACACGCACACAAACTTGGAAGTCCACTTGAAAAAATAAAGAGCGTCCTTTGTTTGAGATCGCGATAAAACAAGGAATTGTGTCAAATGGACTAATGTACCTCCGATATTAAGCTAATCGTAGCTCTCTGATCAGCAGTGAAGTGACAATTAAGTGAAACATAGAAGTGACAAGGAGGAGGTGTTTTTGGAAAGAACTTATGAGTTAAGTGGCACCTCAAAAAAGCGGGTAATGGAAGGGGGGGGGTTAATAGTGGCAATATACTTACTCATCCTATATAATAATAGTATATACACCTTTTTTATTTTATAACTTTTCCCATCAAAAACGACAGATAGGCAGGCCCTGTCCATATATAATTTTAAATTGATACCAATATTAAGAATACTTCTTGATATAAAATTAATGCTCGATTTAATGAGGTAACGAGTGGTTAGCAAAGCGATGCATAGTTCACAATATTGTCAAGAGTACGCTTAACTACATTTGATACTTAATTTATAAGCTCCTTCCCTTAAGGCAAACCTGATTGATTACACCCTCATATGCAAACTAATGTGGACTTCACTGCATTTGACTAGTCTGCCACAAAATAGATATTAAATTCACACATTGCTGCGGCCGGCGATATTTTACGGCCTATCTTTAAAGACATTCTACTCCGATGTTTTAGAATGTGTTTCCATCAGATGCCCTTCGAAATTATTCTATAACTTCACGGAACTGCAGATGTGAGAATCCGATTAATTACTAAGACATATATATATATATATATAACTTCTAAACAAAAACTTGTTGATTTTTCAGTATTTAAATGCGGCACGTTGTGTTGTAGTGAAGGGACTGAGGAGGAGCGGCTAGATGAGCAAAGCGATTTGGTCATTGTCTAATCCTTGGAGGGAATAATTGAAGAAGATTTAACATGATCAGTAAATTGCACGGCGAAGAAGAGTTTCATTAAGGCTAGGAAATTCTTGTTTGGCCGATTGAAGTAAATGGTCGGCCTTCTAAACCTTGGTTACTTTTTTTTCTTCTTATGTCTGCATCAATGCAATCAATGCCTGATTCAAAAGGTCTGCGTCATCTTACCTTATATTATATTCAGTATAGTTTTTTTTTTTTTTTTTTTTTTTTTTTGTTGCTTTCTCTCTTATTTCTCTCCCTTCAGTTCATGGGAACAATGCTCCTGATCATATTTCGTGGTAAATAGTTAACACAAACAAACAAATCCTTCCTCATGCCAATTTGCTAATGTATTAATTTAAGCAGAAGATAACTGAACACAAAGAACGAAAGTCTTGAGATAAAGTGTTCGAAGGTTACTTGAAATAGATGACTAATGAATATTTACATAGTTTGTTTAAACTAGGTCTTTAATAATTCTAAGGCCTAATATTTAAACGCTTAACCCATTTTTTAGCAGATTTCCCTCTGCTAGGGAAATCAGCTATTGAGATCGTACTCATAACGCGATTTTCGAAATTTTTCTTCAAATGTCCATGGATCCTACCTAGGAGATGACGAAAATGAGGTCCGTTAAAAACTGTATATATATATATATATATATATATATATATATATATATATATATATATATATATATATATACATACATACATACATATATACATATATATATATATATATTACCGCTCTAGCGGTCGCAATTCTTGTTTGATCGCTTCCAAACTAGATATTTAGTCGTTTTATGTAAAAAGAATGATCAAGTTCGTTAACAGCTGAAATCGGACCAGTGGGAGGGGGAGTTTAAAGGGGGGATTTTCGAAATATCTCCGTTACTATGCGTTGGATCGAAAAATTGTGCAGAATCAATCTTATTGCAACTTAAATTTACTATAAATATTGGTATATACATTTATTCTCTATCTTGAATATTAACCGAGATATTTGCATTTTTATTAAATCTGGGTGGCTAACGGACGAAGTGACTTTCCCGCCAAAAGCTAGTTCGGCCGTTTCATTAACTGCTCGGCTCTCGTGAAATTTCTCTATTGTAAAACTTCATGTGGGAAATCTGCTTAGTTAACGCGGCCCCTGCGTGACGGACTTTTTAGTTTTCGGCCTTCAGTACACCCCCACTCCTGCTCATGTCATATCAACAATAAGCTGTTATATTCTGAAGAACTTTATTTGAAACCTAAATAACAAATATTGTTCTCATTGAACTTTTACGTCATGAGATAAAGGCAAATACGGGACGCAAGTAGGAAATCTCCTTAGTTTACGCAGCCCCTGCGGGATGGACTTTTTTATTTTAAAACCATATTGAACGGACAGAGGTTCTGAAGACAATATCAATCTTTTGTGCTACTCTGAAGTGCACGAGCCTTTGAATGTGATGAGCGTAAGTGAAAATTAATTTGTTAGAGACTAGATATTACCATCAATCGTCTTACCATAATCTTAGATACCAAATGACGACATTGAACTTCTTTAATAGAACTTTGGAGGAAGAAATTTCTCCTGATTTTCCACTAGCTTCGTTGCTTTATGCCCTTGAGTGGGTCTTTGAAGCAGCTCACTCGTTATAATTATAAAACATACCATTATTTAGCCCGATTGTAGGATGGTAGATAATTTTCTATTGTCTTGCGGAGGAAGTCCCTCACAACCTCCATTTCCGTAACTACTATGACTCCAATGCCTTGGCGATTCGCAAACTATGAACTGTATATTAGATATTAAAAAAAAATCCACTTTTTTTCATATGTCAGGTCAACATAATTTATATATATATATATATATATATATATATATATATATATATATATATACATATATACTCGTTTATTTGCAACAATCTATACATATTAGAAGCAAATTATACATAATCTATCTATATATATATATAAAATTGTAACCTCTGTCTGTACATTGATTTTTTTCGCAAAATTTCTCGGTAACTTTTCGTTTCACATGTCATAGACACCATAACTGCATTTTGTTTCTTTCGTGTCTGTTTGTTTGTTTGTTTGTTTATTTGTTTGTTTGTTTGTTTATTTGTTTGTTACCTTTTCACGCATAAACGGCTGAATCGAATTTTATGAAACTTGGTATGTATATTACTACTAGCCCAACTTAGACTTTAGGCTATATTAATATTCTCTAAGACGAACAGGAGTGGGGGTTATAAGGGAGGCTTGAAATTAAAAATAGCGATATTTCGTTTCCTATTGCTTTTTCAGCAAATGTGCACATAACAAAAGTTGTTTATTTTGTAATTTAGAGTAACTTTTGTTATATGCACTTTTGCCGTATACGGAAGTATAAATGAGTTATACGCTAAAAACTATAGCGGGAGTTCACAATTTTATTTGGCACAAAAAACTCAACCGAACTAAACCAAACTCGCTATGTGAATTAATACTAACGATTTCCTTATAATAAGCCATACTATCATTTCTAGGGACGGGCAGGAGTGGGGGTTATAAGGCAGGCCTGAAATTAAAAATAGCGATATTTCGTTTCCTATTGCTTTTTCAGCAAATATGCACATAACAAAAGTTGTTTATTTTGTTATTTAGAGTAACTTTTTTTATATCCACTTTTGCCGTATACGGAAGCATAAATGAGTTATACGCTATAAACTAAAGCGGGAGTCCACAATTTTATTTGGCACTAAAGGCTCAACCGAATTAAACCAAACTCGGTATGTGAATTAGTACTAACGCCTTCATTATAATAAGCTATACTAACATTTCTAGGGACAGGCAGGAGTGGGGGTTATAAGGAAGGCCTGATATTAATAAAAGTCCGTCACGCAGGGGCTGCGTAAACTAAGCAGATTTCCCACGTGAAGTTATACAATAGAGAAATCTCCATAGCAGAGCCAAACGGTTACGGCAAAAGGAGGAACTAGCTTTTCGCGGGAAATTCAAAAATCCGTTATCGGCCCAAATTTCATAAAAATGCAAATATCTCGGTTAATATTCAAGATACAGAATAAATGTATAGAACAATATTTATAGTAAATTTAATTTGCAATAAGTTTGATTCTGTACAATTTTTCGATCCGACGAATAGTAACGGAGATATTTCGAATTTTCGAAAATCCTCCCCTCTAAACCCCCCCTCCCCGTGGTCCGATTTCAGCCGTTAACGAACTTGATCTTTCTTTTTACATAAAACGACTAAATATCGAGTTTGGTAACGATCAAACAATAATTGCGACCGCTAGAGCGGTAACAGACAAATATATAGATAGATAGATAGATAGATAGATATATATATATATATATATATATATATATATATATATATATATATATATATATAGATATATATATACAGTTTTGAACGGACCTCATTTTCGTCATCTACTGGGTAGGATCGATGGACATTTGAAGAAAAAATTCGAAAATTCCGTCATGAGTACAACCTCAATAGCTGATTTCCCTTAAGGGAAATCTGCTAATAGTGATATTTCGTTTCCTATTGCATTTTCGGCAAATATGCACATAACAAAAGTTGTTTATTTTGTTATTTAGAGAAACTTTTTTTTTTATATACACTATCATCGTATACCGAAGTATAAAGGCGTTATACGCTAAAAATTATAGCGGGAGACAACAATTTTATTTGGCACAAAAGACTCAACCGAACTAAATAAAACACTCAGTATGTGTATTAGCACTAACGCCTTCCTTATAATAAGCCATACTAACATTTCTAGGGACGGGCAAGAGTGGGGGTTATAAGGGAGGCCTGAAATTAATAATAATGATTTCCTATTGGGGTTTCGGAAAATATGCACATAACAAAAGTTGTTTATTTTGTTATTTAGAGAAATTTGCTCAACACTTATTTTCAATATGGACTACCAAGTATCTCACCTGAAAAAATGAATTCAAATGTATGTCAATATTTTCTCATTAATAATTCAAATCTATGCATAATGCACAGGAGACGGGAAATATGACAATATGCAGGACAGTGAAGTTTTACATAAAAAAATAATTTTATTATTAACAAATGCCAACAACATGTATTAACCCTAAACACTGGAACGGGTAAATGTCAAAATATTGTGCAAAGTAAAGCCTTGCCAAAAATATACCATCACCATTCAGCCTCAAATGAATTCCCGAGCGAAGCCGGGTATCTGAGCTAGTATATATATAAAATTGTAACCTCTGTCTGTACATTGATTTTTTTCGCGAAATTTCACGATAACTTTTCGTTTCACATGTCATAGACACCATAACTGCATTTTGTTTCTTTCGTGTCTGTTTGTTTGTTTGTTTATTTGTTTGTTTGTTTGTTTGTTTGTTACCTTTTCACGCATAAACGGCTGAACCGAATTTTATGAAACTTGGTATGTATATTACTACTAACCCAACTTAGACTTTAGGCTATATTAAAATTCGCTAAGACGAACAGGAGTGGGGGTTATAAGGGAAGCCAGAAATTAAAAATAGCGATATTTCGTTTCCTATTGATTTTTCGGCAAATATGAACATAACAAAAGTTGTTTATTTTGTTATGTAGAGTAACTTTTGTTATATGCACTTATTAAGTATAAATGAGTTATACGCTAAAAACTATAGCGGGAGTCCACAATTTTATTTGGCACAAAAGACTCAACTGAATTAAACCAAACTCGCTATGTGAATGATTACTAACGATTTCCTTATAATAAGCTATACTAACATTTCTAGGGAGTGGGGGTTATAAGGGAGGTCTGAAATTAATAATAATGATTTCCTATTGGGGTTTCGGCAAATATGCAATAACAAAAGTTGTTTATTTGGTTATTTAGAGAAATTCATTGACAATAACACAAATTGGAATGAACATTGGATTGTACCATTTGGAGTTATACTTTGCCCTACAGAAGAAGATCTCTTGGCCACCTACGCTTTAGACGTCGTCTTGGGGTTTCTGGAATATGAGTAGTTAAATATGATTCGACTAAAAGATTAGGATTTGTGGGAAGGAGAGAGTGGAATTTTTGACATCGGGATTTTGCGAGGCTATGGTTATGGGAGGAACAATGAGGTCGTTATGGAGAGTTGGCTATCGTTATCGTATTGGCTACGTAAAGTGAGGAATCTGTAATTTTTCGGAGTATTCTGAAACAGAGAGTTTATATTTTGTAGCAAGTTGATGGTTTAGTGGAAGCCCAGAGTTCAAGCCCGTGTGTCCATATTGATACTGTTGTGTAAATCAATCGTGTGTTATGCAGTAATAATTTAGATTTCTTGTCAAGATTAACATATAAGTTGAAGAAACTTGCATTTGAAGAACTGAAGTAAATAAATAAAATAATAGGAATAGAAGAAATGGCCCACCTAAGGACCCACCTCTCGCAGAGTGGATTAAGGGTAAATTTCAAATTCATATACATTTTCTATTTAAGTGGCCATATTCATCGTGTTATCTCAATATTTTAAACAAATCATCAAGTAAAAAAATATAATATACTGAGACAGTTAATCAGACGAATTTGTTTAAAGAAAAACAGGTGCTTTGAGTAATTTGCTGGTTATATTTTCACTTTTTAAAAAACAAAAAAAAAATGCGGTTTCTTTAAATATGATTACTACATATTTTATTCACTAAATAGTATAGCTCCTGTCTCCAATCAGTTAAGGAAAATATGATAATTATAAGAAACAAATTAAAAAGAGAAACTTTTAAATGTGGTATTATGAAAGATGATAAAACTATTATTCCAATAAAATTATTAGTTCGGAGGGTTAGAAAAAATATTTTCAGAAGTAAAATGATTAAAATTTTGAATTAAATAAAGAAATCGATCTCACAATCAGTAATTATCTATAACATTCATTTATTACTATTACTGAGTACAGTATACATTGCTGGTCCTGCCATGAGTAGTATAAACACTGTAAACTGCATACGTATTTTAAACTTTAAATAATATGTTTTGAAATATAAAATAAGTAAAGATGATGACCTTACTCAAAGTTTGATGTCTAATAATAAATGGTGGCATTAAGTGAACACTAAATGTCAAACGTTAGGTTCTTTTACATGTAAATTTTTTCACAAGAAAGAAAAGTTCATACTATAAAATCTTGAAACGTCTTCAAGTCACAGAATGATTAATAAATGTCTGAAGTCATGCATTTTCGAACAAAAAAAACCATCAAAATCGCCAAAATATGAATTCCATATTAAAGTATGGTTCAGTCTCCTGAAGTTAATAGTTGAGGGATAGCTCTAGTTATAAAGCATATAACAAATAATGCAATGTCAGATTAATAATGAAGTATGCCAAAAAAATACAAAGTTTGCAACAATTAATTTATTGTAATTGAAATCAACTATATTAACTTGTAATAGAGAATTTATAATGCACATTTTTCTAATAAAGCTACTACTCATATGACAACTGGTTTTTAAATCAATTATTAAAGTATGAATTCAGGAGCTTTGAGGCCCTAATATAGAGTTTATTAGTTATAAAACTTGAAAAAATTCCATAAAACCTGCTTAAGCAAGATTTGAAAACAATATTCGATTTTATATTTGGCCTAAAGGAAACGTGAAGGAAATGGCCAGAGAAAAAACAAGAAAAAGATGGCAGCAAAGATTGACATCGACCTTCGTCTAGTCCTGGGATTACTTTAGACAATACAAAGATAAAAACATAGAAAATACCAGTATCTATGCTTAACTAAGAATCTTTACTCAATTGCATCTTTTATGTCCCAAGGTTAACACACAAACCCCCATTTATTCTAAAGATTTAAGGGTGTTATGTGTCAAAGAATCACTCGTCAATGACAATTCGTCAAACTAACTTTAAATTTAGTCAAATTAGTCAAATTATATTATTTGATTTGGGGCTAGCTACTGTCCAACCATCGTAAGAAATAATGGCATCGCCTGAGATGTGAATAATCGTTGGAGATATAGCTAGAGTAAAAGTAAAGTTAAGTATTTCTACAGACTAATATACTGGATGACTAAACTCAAATCCTGAATAAACTGATAACCAGAGAATTAATAACTGTTCCTACGATTTATCTGTTTGTACTCCCTGTACAAGATAACCAAACTTGACTTGAATGAAACTTACTACAAAGTTACTAAAGAAATTTAATTCTTACTGTTAATTACAATGTAAGTGGCCCTTACAGGGGTATGATAGAAAACAGGGCACGCTATTTATCCCTGTTCGTTTCCGTAGAAATAAGGATACTTTATGGGAACCTGAGTAGAATAAGATATTTCTGTATATTTGGAAGGGGGGCACCATAATACCTAGTAGCGTGAAATAGGTACGAACATAAAAGAAAAGGTCTTTGGCATACATCAGTAGTGCTCCCCAAAAAACAAGAAACTGAGTTCAAATACTCACTAGTTCGCTAAATTTTCTTTCGTAAATCAATTAAACGACATCATTTCCAGCATCATAGGTTGATCTCTTGTTAGTATTTCAGCAAAGTAAAACTCAACACTAGAATATATTGAAAAGAATAGCTAGAACAAGAGATAGGAAACATCGGTAAACGCCGTGCGGAACAACTGTGTCAACATAAACGGAGTTATCATTAAGGCTCTTCATAATGATTACGAAATATAAACATTATTATTATAACCAACAGTTGCATAATGTGAATGTTAATAAATAACACTAATTAATATAACAAATTAAACATAAATACAGAATTAGACGAGCAGGAATGCCTTGAATAAAGAAGAGTAATGTAATAAGTTTCTCCACTTGTAGATATGGAACACGAATGATGTCGAGATTACAAGATGCACAGTCTATTCGCTATATCTAAACTTGAAACTTGAGCGAGACAAAAGATATCACCGTGATCTTACAAATACAATTGGGGATTCCTAAATGCCGAAAACGAAAAGGCACCAAAAACCTTCCGTTTTTATTCCTGTTACAGAAAAATGCATAGAACATTTGTTTACTATATTAGAAAGAGTAATTACAGCGATCACAAGACATAAATCTTCTTAAATTTTTCAAAAATCATGCCATGACCTGGTAATAAATATTAAATTAATGTTCGATTTAATCAGTTGATGAGTTATGTGCTAAGCGATACACAGTTAATAATATTTCCTAGAATGTCCTTATGTATATTAACTGCATTTGTTGCATAATTTGTAAGCTCCTAAATACTGTGAGAAGAAAACAGAACATGTAGTGCTAACTTGGAACAGTGATATTTTCCACTTTATTTTTTATAATTAGACCAAATGAATTTTATCGTTTGATAAAATTACAGTTTAGAAAGCAGTTATATATTTTTTATTACGCTATACCTTTGCATGTGTGGCATGACTGGGAGTAGGTACTTTTTCTTTTTAAGTATATTATTAACATGTTATAAGAAATCTAATGATGACCAGTGAACTAATTAATAAATATCAAATTCAACTGGGTGGTGATTGGTCTCACATACTTTGATTCACTATGTAAAGACATTTTTGAGTAATTTTTGATATTTGTGAAATACAATAAGTACAAGGCTCTTACTCCGGACGATATATGCATCATTTGAAAATAATCTCATTTAAAATGAGCCCTCTGTGCTCGATAATCAACTAGATACGATAACCATCTCAATAGATACGACAGGAATATTAGCTTACACCAGAAATGCCAAGATACTAATCTATATATCACATATTATTGTATATTACCGTGGGAAATTTAATACTATGAGTTTCTATTCGTTCAATTAATAAGTGAAAATTTCTTCGTTTATCGCTTACTAAGTCATCTCATTCTTGTTTAGATACAATGAAATCTGATAGTACTTTCAAGACAAAATCTACTTCTTGTCTTATCTCCTCCTTGGATAAGAAATGGTAGACTAAACACTCATTATCGTACGCGCATAGCAATAACCCACACGTTTATAAGAATAACTGTTTACTTTTACAACGGAAGGATCAAAAGGTCAAACACCTCCACTCTTTATACTTCTTTTATTACAGACAAAGTACTTTCGGGGCGAACCGCCCCATCTTCAGTGCTCTAGAGCTGGTCCCTATCGAGCCGACATCTCCGGCGAGACTCCGGATCCTTCCGTTGATGATGGACCTCCACCAGCCAGCCCAACTCCCGAGTGTTTACTTTTTGTTGTCAGCGATAGAATGGCTACCCAAATCTTTAAGAAATTTAATAAATGTGATACCTTCAGCATCTTGTGGATACTCGTGTATTATTGGAAGCAAGGCAATGAAGTGCGGTATGAGCTCATTAAACTTCAATTTTTACCAATTAGTTAATGGCTATAAACCAAGCTATAAACGAAATAGAACAACTTCAACAAAATTCATTCGTAATCGCTACGGACTCATACATCTCACTCCAAAGTATTGCCAACCCAAAGTCAAGATGTCGCATCACAGACCTAGCAAAAGGTCAAATACAAAGCTCAGAAAAAAACATGTCGTTGTTTGGGTTCCCTCACATTTTGGTTTACAAGATAATGAAATGGATTCGGAAGCTCGTAGTGCTCGAGAAGATAAAACGACTGTAACCTTCATCTCCCCAGATGATTGGAAACGAGTTTCAAAAACTCATATTTCAAAGGTGGAAGTAAGATTGGTCGAAGAAACATGACAACAAACTGCGACAAATTAAATAAATTGCTGCGCGATGGAATACTGCAAGTAGAAAAATACGAAAAGAGGTGGCTGTTCTTGGCCGTATCCGAATTGGACATACAAAATTAACACAAAGTTATTTATTGAAAGGCTTATTCCCACCAACCTGCGATAGTTGTGATGTCCATCTTACTGTCTCACATCTTCTCCTTAATTGTAAAAATTACAATCTTCCAAGAACAGCTTTGAATGTTACCCCGATCTTAAGAGTACTCCTTAGAGACGGCGAAGAAGACATCAAAAGGCTTCTTGCATTTTTAACATAACTCCTTTGTTCCAAGAACTACAGATCCATCTACCGCTAATGATAATATTAGATGCTGTATATTGTAATAAATAAATAATCCTGGAAATTTGAAGTTTTCAAAATTAAATAGTTAGTTTAAGATAATGTAGTAAATGATCTTTAGAACTAATACTACTAGATAATTTTCAAAATTATATTGTGAGTTTTAGATAGTTAGTAAAGGATTATTAGAATGAATACTGCTACTTAATTTTCAAAAGAATATGGTGAGTTTGTGTTATTTAGTGAAGAATTTTATAATGTTAGAATGAATACGACTAAATAATTTGCAAAACTAGATGGAGATTTTGAGTTTCTTTAGATGAAATACTATAATATAGTTTCAGAATTATATGGTAAGTCTGGTTGATGTAATTAAGGAAGTTAAACTAATTGCTGTTAAATATTTTTTTTTCTTAGATTATAAATTGAGTAAATGTAGTAAAGGATAAATCGAATAATACTATGAAATAGTTTTCAAAACTACATGGTGACTTTGAGTAAATGTAGTAAAGGGTAGTTCGTATAACACTATGAAATAGTTTTCAAAACTGCATGGTGAGTTTGAGTAAATGTAGTAAAGGGTAGTTCGTATAATACAATGAAATAGTTTTCAAAACTACATGGTGAGTTTGAGTAAATGTAGTAAAGGGTAGTTCGTATAATACTATGAAATAGTTTTCAAAACTACATGGTGAGTTTGAGTAAATGTAGTAAAGGGTAGTTCGTATAATACTATGTAATAGTTTTCAAAACTACATGGTGAGTTTGAGTAAATGTAGTAAAGGATAAATCGAATAATACTATGTAATAGTTTACAAAACTACATGGTGAGTTTAAGTAAATGTAGTAAAGGATAGTTCGTATAATACTATGAAATAGTTTACAAAACTACATGGTGAGTTTGAGTAAATGTAGTAAAGGATAGTTCGTATAATACTATGAAATAGTTTACAAAACTACATGGTGAGTTTGAGTAAATGTAGTAAAGGATAGTTCGTATAATACTATGAAATAGTTTTCAAAACTACATGGTGAGTTTGAGTAAATGTAGTAAAAGGTAGTTCGTATAATACTATGAAATAGTTTTCAAAACTACATGGTGAGTTTGAGTAAATGTAGTAAAGGATAGTTCGAATAATACTATCAAATAGTTTTCAAAACTACATGGTGAGTTTGAGTAAATGTAGTAAAGGATAGTTCGATTAATACTATGAAATAGTTTTCAAAACTACATGGTGAGTTTGAGTAAATGTAGTAAAGGATAGTTCGAATAATACTATCAAATAGTTTTCAAAACTACATAGTGAGTTTGAGTAAATGTAGTAAAGAATCCTTGACTAATTACTACAAAATGGATTTCAAAGGTGGTGAGTTTAAGTTAATTTCCTGGAGAATCGTTAGCCTAATATCTAGTAAAAGTTTTCAGAATTAGGTGGTAAGTTTGAATTGCTTTAATGAGTTATTAGAATAATTACAATTAGTTTTGAAAATAAATGTGAGGTATATTTTAATAAACAATCATTACTCTAAATGCTCAGCCATATCGAATTCCATATTGCTTTAATTTTAAAGCAAAAGTGGTATAACTGAAGACTGAAAATGCCAAAATACAAATACCTCTCTTAAAATTCAAATCAGAGAAAAATGTATTTACTAGTAGCTATATAACTGAGTACAATAACAAGATTAGTTTAATAACATATTTTGATCTGACGAACAACAACCTGGCTGATGTGAAAAACAGTTAAAACAGTTGCGAGGTAAACGAGAAATTATGTGAATTATTGTCTTTCGCTATTATACAAGTGGGGTAGGTAGAATATGGGCTAGGTTACATCCTTTTACATCTATTGTAGGCTGTAAAATAGATAACAAAACAATTTACGATTAGCTCAATTTTCGCTGAAAGAAGTCCATCGAAAAATTAGAGAATCGACGAGGTAGGCCCCAGCCAAATCTTTTTGATTACATGTCTGCTCAATCTTGTCAATACTTTATAACAAAACTGTATTTTCTTTCCTCGATAGATAATATGTGTAGGATATAAATAAACAGACAGCTACGGCATAGCATAGTAGAAATATACATTAAACAGACTCATTTAGACATAAGACTCATAATTGAAAATTTCTAAATCGGCAGGTATAAATGTTTTTGATGTTTCATGTCATTCCAAGAACAATGGCGTCAAAATGATAATTCTTGTCAGTCCGCCAATTAGTTACTCATAAAACAGCTCCATTGGATTGAACATATATAATTTTAAATAAAATACCACAAGGTACAACATAGTCTGCATGATATTTTTTCTCACCTGTAAATAGGCACTTTTAATACATAACATATATTCACCAATATCTCCAATAATATTGATTTCATCGATCTAATGTAATTACTATTTCATAGATAACTAGAAGATGATTAAACAGAAAGAATATTATGGATGAAATGGAAGAGATTCGTTAGTGCTTAAGTTAATCAAATCTTTTTTTTATTTCGAAGAGAAAATATTTTTATAATAACGTCCAAAAGTTCGAATAATGAAATAATAAAACATGAATGATAGACAGAAATTATGTTTACATTCGACGAGAATAACTATTTTGTTTACTTTTCATGTTACACCCAAACTAATGATATCAAATTTGGAGCTGTGTCCGGTATTTACTCCATCACATTAAAATTGCTAGAAATATTTTATTGAATTTTGACCTTTAAATAGTATCCTAGATAAAAAAGAGATGAACATGAAAAGCCGAATTTCTAACCAGAAGTTAGGTTACACGGAGACCAAACGAATTTCTTATATATCTTAAATACCTCATGTTTTTGTTTAAAAAATTATAAAACATAAATTGTGTAAACAATTTTCTAAAACCAAATATAGTAGGTAAATCCACATTCCCAACTTCCTACTTCGTTCGAATAGTAATTCAGTAAAGCTATAAGTTAGATTTTGGTTCTCTAGCAAAGAAAATGATGTTAAATATTACACTTTCTGCTACAAAGCTGTAGGGCAAGAATGAGTTTTCTTTGAATTCAAAACATAGATTGTTATCAGTGGTTTTATTGAATAAAGTAAAGCATAAATATTTAGGAGTTACTGATTTGAAATATTACCTTTTTATTTGCGAGTTCGTAACTAAATAAATAACAAAATAAGATAAACAATCGCATCTCGCTCATAAGATTTTTCTAGAAGCCAAGACTGAGGTAGTCAAACACGTTAAGGCATTGATCTTGATACACTTGGTAAACGTAGGTTTGATTCCTGCTTGGACAGAAGGAATGTAATTAGAGACAATCCCTGGCTGGAAAATGATAGTAATCTGCAGATAAAAATAGCAGCATAAAGTGGACGTTGATAAATAATATTTTTATGAGCTCTTTAATGTAAAGAAGAAGGGGCTCCCTAAAAGATGCAAAAAATCAGCCACTAAGAAGAAGGGGATATTAGAACGACGAATAGCTTTGACTAAATTATTATAAAACCTAAGAATAATTAATAATAATAATTATAACCTAATGATAATAAAATAATTAATTAATAAATAAAAATAATTAATAACCAAATGATCAGCTAATATTGAACAAACTCTTTGCCAGAATCAGGTGATAGCTGAGAATATTATATGATCCATAACCAAATTGTGCTTCCTACCAGTATAGACAAAACGTGCCAAAAGTCTTAGCTGGGTTTGTTTTAGTTTAGTGAGCTTCTATAGGCATGTAAGAAGCACATGAATCATGTATAAATGACGATATTTTAGAATTAATTAAGATATTAATCTATACATTCAATACCGAATACTCCAAAAAATGAAAAATACAATTGTGTGCATGTGATAATAATAATTAACAACATTAATAATAATTTACTAGTGAAGACGTTGCTGTGAAACTACTCCAAAAACAGATATAACCGATAAATAAAATTTAAAAAACTCACTTTTGTGCCATTGGTGAGATACTGTGGCTTTAGTATCTAAAAATTAAATCCTCAAATAATATATAAACTACTAAGTACTTCAAATATCCCTTTTAACAGTAAACCGAAAAACAAAGAACTCATTGTCCCTGATAAATAAAAATCAATCAGTTGCTTGGGTGATTAATTTCTCCTTAAAATAATAATGAATGTTTGTTTCTAACACCGTAAAACAGAAAGAATGGCGTAATCCATCAGTTAGACAACAATACAGCCAGGTCATACACCTTGAGAGCCGACTAGGGACCTGCCTATTTGAAAGGTGGAAATGTCAAACAACAATTTCAACAAAAGGACATTTTCAATAGATTCTATTACAAATGTCAAATTACACTGGACCAATCAAATCACTTATCCTGTCACTTTTTGAAAGAGAGGAAATCCGTTTATGACCTGATAAAAACGTTTACAATCCCCGCGATCACAAAGACCAACTCACGGCAAGATTGATGAGAAGATCCTATTTTTCTCAAAAAGTCTACCGACTTCTTAATCTTTTACTTTACTAACTTCAGGACGCCAAAAAATGTTGGCAAAAAGAAGAAACACACATGAAACGAGTCGTAGATTGCACCGCTACTAGCGAATTCCCATCTATAAAGTGTACAATTTAAATTTTATAGAACAATTACTTTTTTCCCATTGATTCCCTGAATAGTTAGTAATAAATTAAAGTTATTAATTTATAAAATTTTAAATGAAACTTCACATCACATACCAAAAATTAGTTAAGAAAATTGGTGCAGTTATTTAAAAAAAAAAATACTCTTTTTTTTAGAAATAATATTTAAATGTTCAGTTACCGTGTGTTATCATCACATATTTAGGAATCCGATTGCATTTTTTTCATGTGCTATCTACGGTAGTTAATTGAAATGTTAATTAGTTCAACCTTTTATGCACATTATTAGATATGGCAAGTCTACTTCGTAATTGATTTTTTTTTTCTCCGTGAGCTGAATGTTTTTCAGAGTATTGAATTGGACATTATTAACAGAGGCTGTGAAGGAAACACTGTTCTTTTTTTCAACCTGCTCTTTATGGCAAATGAATGTATTATACCGGATCATTCAAAAAGAATGAACTGATTTCAAAGCTTTATGGTGCTTTGTACCAGCATCGCAGCAGAACACGTTGTGATGCTGGAAATGGAACATGATGATGATGACACTATACAACTTCAACACCGGTTAAATACATGGGTCTTTATTGCAATCTTGTATTACTGTCTGTTAATAAGATATAGCTTAAAGAAATTGGTTCATTCTTTTTGAAAAACCCTGTATTTTAAAATGATTTTCAAGAAACGTATTCAAAGCATGGATATTGCACTGTGAAACAAAACAATGGGCACTAAAGTCGGAGTATCTGTCTACTAGGTAATAAAGCTTTTATGCATTTTAAAATCTTTAACCTATAAATTATTATAAAATTATTTATTAACTAATTTAAAAAGGTCTACTATTAGTATGCACATTAACAATCTACCATTTTTTCAATTCGGCCGAGTTCTCTACAGCTTAGCACCATATACTAGCATGGGATTATTTAATGATTTCGTCACTTACTGAATTCTCGTTGCTACGAAATAACGAGAAGAAACTATTAAGCGATACTTCCAATTTAAATGATGAAAACGCCATACAAAAAATGTCATTAGCTAATAATTATGCAATAAGAACTAAATATCCAGTAGCAAAAATGGAACTACATTTTTATGTTTGTTTACTTCACTTTGAAAATAGAAAGGAATTTCAACTCGAAATCTGATATTCTAATAATATCTAAATGATGAAAAAAGTACAATGAGTATGAGGCGTCATCCACCAGGATTTTTATCCGAATAATAATCAGACTGTCACAAAAATTCAGAATTTAAAATATAACGCAGATGGTTCAGATGTCTAATGGATCTACAAAGATTAAATTTTGGGGAGATTCTAATAATAGAAAGGCTAATAGAATTTGGTAAAAAATAAAATTATGTATATTTTTTCCAATGAATATTTCCATATTATATTATGATTATAATTTAAGAACGTTGACTCTAAATCATTTACACATTAAGGAAAAGTGACTTCTTTTAACGCCGTCATTCCTGCTGGCTTTGAATAATGGGTAAATAATTGAAAAGCATATATTTATTTTATACAAAGCTAAAATGACCAAAACAAATTTAGACAACTATCATGTATTGTCTTCTTAATAATACTTATAGACGTGTTATGTAAAATGCACAAATTTATTAGTCATTATTAGTTAGTAATCGTATGTTGACAGTTTATATAATTTTTAATGTAATGGCTTATTCCAGTATTTATTTTACAGGCATAAATACTTGCTAATGGATTTGCCAATTGTCTCAGTAGTCATGCAAATGTTTCATTATCCTCAAGGGTTTCGGCAAAACATAAACAAAAACAAAAATCAGTTTTCCTGCAGATTAAAAATAGTACCTGTTTATAAGATAATAAGATGGAAATGAAACATTTTTTTTTTATTCTTAAAATAAAATCATAATAATAAAGTGTATTCGCCTTAAAAGAATCACAAGACTAACTCAATTCAATGATCACGATCCCTATAAATGTCATGATTGCCGGCAAAATTTATTGGAAAATCAGAAGTGAAATATCCGTAAAAAAATAAACAATTTCACAAGGATGAAGTAGCAAATACATGAACGATTCAATCAACAAGACAGGCAGTTGCCGCTTTACCTTGATTATACAAGGATGGACTGCCTTGCTTTATATGCACTTTGGTTTGCGATATTCGAAATATCTTTAAAAAATTCAATTACATCCGAAATTTCATGGGGACATGATGCAAGAAATTAAGACAGGACAAACAATTTCTGAAGTAACTGTACTCAATATTTTTTTTTTACTTTTATATAAAGTAAACCAGCCTTTAAAAGTAATTATTACTTTCTGTGACAGTGTTTTCATAATTTGTAATTTGAACTCAGAATGCCCACTTTCTCGGGGTTAATTTTATTATTCATAACATAATTACTGTTTGTTTTTTTCGTGTCCAGTGTGGTTGTATCTATGGTGAGCACTATATACTCCTTGCCATCGTGAAACCTGTTATTTGGTTTTGATATTATTAAGGACCTTTATAATTATTCCTTCTCATGTGTGTTGTGAATAGCATACATTTGCTAAAAAATAGTATTATGATTTAAATTAATCAGAAAGATTCTATTTATGTACAATTAATTTTCTAATCCATCACAGTAACCCCTAAAAGTCGCCCATTTCACAGGAAACTGCCATTTATTAAGCTGATCTTCATTTTTAGCAATATCACAATTGCTATTAAATAATCGTCCACCCTATTGCATTTTAAGATATATATTTTATTTATTTTCTATAAGACATCTACCCAAATGTAATATAAGAATAGTACAAATACTTTACCTTGTAGTATATGTTATGATATATAGTGAGTGACGCGAGCGACTGTTGCTAGTGTAAGCAAGTAGATGGTGTGTTGAAGACTTACTGGAGTGGAAGACGGCACACGACTGACTGCCCCACCATGGGTCTCCGCCTCCTCTAGCTCGTCTCTCCCTCCACTCCTCTAGGCCAATGTCAGGGAGAACAACTCATCTCCGAACTATAGAAAAATAGTTACAATATTAGCAATTGTTAATAAGTCCTGAATATATATTCATCAGTAGATTTCCCTTAAGGGAAATCAGCTATTGAGGATATACTCATGAGGCGATATTCCAAAAATGTCCTCAAATGTCCATCAATCGTATACAGGAGATGACGAAAAATGTCCGTCTCGCAAAGGCTGCACAAACTAATCAGATTTCCCTCGTGAACGTTTACAATAGGTAAACCTATATACATACTGGTAACACTTACAGTGTTACGACAATGAGAAATCTTAGAGTCAATTTTAATAACCTCCCAACCGAAAGCGTCTGAATTATAAAAAAGCTGGTCTGCCAATCTCTCAGAACTGAACAGATAGATAGAAATATTCTTCACCGGACAAACAATTACTGAAATATATCTGAATATAACATATTCATTTATAAAAAAAAAAAAAAAAAAAAAAAAAAAAAAAAAAAAAATATTTACAATATCTAGAATTTAATTTATAATGAGTAAGAATAATTTTTACCTCAATCACTCAAATTTTAGTAGTCTAAGAATTTAAGATGAGGGGGGGGGAGGGTGAATCAACAGAACAAACTTGCTTGTGTCTCGTATAATGAAGGTCTCTTGAAAACAATATTTGGTATTTAAGCTTCGAATAAAGTGGTTTATTATATAACAAAGGTTTGTTTATGTGACATGAGTAGAAGTGGGGGTTTGCTGAAGGCTGAAAACAGTGTATCATCTCAGCTCGTTGGAAATCTGCTTAATTTATGCAGCCCCTGCGAAACGGACATTTTTGGTTGATCGCTACCAAACTCAATATACAACCTTTTTATGTAAAACTATAGTTAACAGATGATGAAATTGCACCTCTGAGAGTGGAGGCGGTTTAGAGGGGGAGAAGATAAAAAATTCAATATATCTCCGTTATTAATTAGTCGGATTGAAGATTTCATTTAATATTGAAATAGTAGTAGCTTTTAGTAGTAGTAGTAGCTAATAGTAACTTTTCGATCATATTCATAACAACGGAAATATCTTAATTTTTTATTGTACCCCTTTAGTTTCAGATGAAACAATACGTTATATTTAAAGTTCAAATAAAATTCTTTGTGATTTATTGTCTTATTGTTAATATGAAATGAGTGGGGTCGAAAAGTAAAAAAAAAAATGCAAATATCTCGGACAATATAGGAGTTAGTTAAAAAATGTATATGCCAACAGTTGTAAGGAATTGAATGTGTAACAAAATTGGCTAATTTGAATTTTTTTTGAACATCTAAGTCATAATAACGTAGATCTTTTGGATTTATGCGATTTTTATTAATGTGCCTCATCCTTATTTTGCTTTCCATAATGTGCAAATATTCAGTTGATAGACTATTACTTTGATAATATAAAACCAATAACTACAGCACTTAATTAATGTAGCACGACAAAGCATTATAACTGAGGAATTTATTGCTAAGTGAATGCAAATTAGTTCCTAATTCGTGTTATAATAATTGATGAATTAAGAAGAATATTTTGTTCTTTTTTACCCATAACTACGGACCTTCAAAATAATTTAATTGGCTTTATTTTCTGATTTGAGAGTTGAAGAACATGATATGTTGTCCCTACTCGATGCACAAATCGTTGTAGTTTTATAGTTAATATTAATTAGACTATATCAATCTCTTTAAATATCTTGATGTCCAATTAAACAACATGCATGAGGAAAAGAAGGTGAGACTGGAGGCGTTTTAATTCTGTACTAGCTCCGATACCCGGCTTCGCTCGGGAATTCATTTGAGGCAGGATGGTGATGGTATTTTTTTTGGCAAGGCTTTACTTTGCAAAATATTTTGACATTTACCCATACCAGTGTTTAGGGTTAATACCCGTCGTTTCTGTGACCTCAAACCCTGCCCGTCCCTAGAAATGTTAGTATGGCTTATTATAAGGATGGCGTTAATGCTAATACACATATCGAGTGTTTTATTTAGTTCGGTAGAGTCTTTTGTGCCAAATAAAATTGTTGACTCCCGCTATAATTTTTAGCGTATAACGCCTTTATACTTCGGTGTACGACGATATTCTGTATAACAAAAGTTTCTCTAAATAACAAAATGAACAACTTGTATGTACATATTTGCCGAAACCCCAATAGGAAACGAAAGATCACTATTTTTAATTTCAGGCCTCCCTTATAACCCCCACTCCTGCCCGTCCCTAGAAATGTTAGTATGGCTTATTATAAGGAAGGCGTTAGTGCTAACTCACATACCGAGTTTGGTTTAGTTCGGTTGAGTTTTTTGTGCCAAATAAAATTGTTGACTTCCGCAGTAGTTTTTAACGTATAACTCATTTATACTAAGGTTCACGACAATAAGTGTATATAACAAAAGTTACTCCAAATAACAAAATAAACAACTTTTGTTATTGCCGAAAATGTAATAAGGAACGAAATATCGCTATTTTTAATTTCAGTCCTCCCTTATAACCCCCACTCCTGTTCGTCTCAGAGAATATTAACATAGCCTAAAGTCTAAATTGGGACATACATACCCAGTTTCATAAAATTCGGTTCACCCGTTTATGCGTGAAAAGGCAACAAACAAACAGACAGACACGAAAGAAACAAAATGCAGTTATGGTGTCTATGACATGTGAAACGAAAAGTTATCGTGAAATCTCGCGAAAAAAAATCAATGTACAGACAGAGGTTACAATTTTATATATATATATATAGATTTCATAGACATTTTTTTTGGTTCAATCATGTTATTCATTACATTTTTCTGTAACTTGTATAAATTAAAGCAAACCCCACTTTTACTTATACGATATTCGCAATACCATTACCACTTAAGGGTAGCTTAAGTTCATAGTTTGATTGGATAGCACTTCTGTGTCAGGAACTTAGGAAATTTGGTACCCAGTGTGAAGAACTTTTAGAAGCCACAACATTTTATATGGCTAATCTGTTAAACCGACAAAAACATTATTAATTCAAAAACATAGTAAAGGAAGCCAACGTGATATGAAATACGGGTATGATCTAGGAAGATGACTGCATCCAAGTTTTATGTATCCTGACAAGAAGTCATAGTTTTCTTACATCTGAAATATAATTCCAATCTAAGACTGGGTGATTAAAAAATTACAATTTTCTTTAAAACATCATTGCTTGTAAGAAATAAATAAGATAAGTCAATTTATTGTCATTAGGGGCCGGTGCTAGGCAGTATGAGTTAAGCCTTAATAAACTCAGTGAACATAAAGTCGTGGATTCGATATGAATTTTACGAACTACCTTAATAAAATGCTTAGTTCCACCCTCATTAGAAAATAGAGATGACCTGTAGGTAACCCCTACCTATAGTAATAGTAACATAAAAGTGGACATTAATACATATTAATAATTATCATCAAGATCTAAAACTTACACTTTAAACTTGAACTGCTGAATTCTGTTGGACATTTTTTTCATTTTCACACAGCCATCGAAGTCCATAAGGAGAATGTTAACTTTGAAAAATTACTGTATGGACTTAAAAGTGCTATTGCTCACAGTTTCAGACACCTTTGATATCCATTTCCAGAGTAACAAGGTTTCAGAAAGAGAGGAAGAAGAACTAATCTCACCTATGAAGGTTTTATATATAAAGATATTTGAAGAATATTTTATTAAGTGGCGCCATGGGCACAAACCTCTTAGTAGGTTTTAATTTGAGAGTTATCTGTCAATAAAGTGAGAAATATTGAGTATATTTGCCATTTGAAAGATATACAGAAGCTTGTGGAGAAAGTCATTGATAAACGGAAAAGACATTGAGTGACTACTAAACAGTTAATGTCAACAGAATGAGAAATCATTTCCAAGACCTTCCAGGGCGATATGGATCATGCTAGACCTAAGTCGTTCGCACGAAGACTTAGAGGATGGTGGTCGATTTATCTGAAGGTAATATTTGATCAATGAAAGCCATCATCCTTGCCATATTTGCGAACTCATTGGTCCTTGCTTGCTCGGCGTGACCTGGCATCCGATAGATGCCGCTTCGATCTCCATCCGGGCTTCCTGTGTGTTGGTGCATTATAATTCCCGACCAGTGATTGACCTACTTATATTCGGTTACCTTTCCAATGTCAACGTCAAGGCGCTCCTCGAAATTCTACAAATTACTTTTGCTGTTATTTATTAATGTCCACGTTATGCTACTGTGGCTAATTGACATGGGTTATTTACAGGTTACCAACAATTTCTAGCCTGGATGGACTAACGATTTTATTTAATGATTTCGCCACTAAATAAATTTCTATTATTCAGATCAGAATCGAGCTCGTTACTCTAGGTTTTCCAAGATAAATTAAGATTAACTCCTTTACTTGCATGGCTAGCCTGGGCCCCCACAAACTACTTTTATTTTAGCAGATTTCCCTTAATGGAAATCAGCTATTGAGGTCGTACTCATGACGCGATTTTCGAAAAAAAATGTCAAATGCCCATCGATCCTACCCAGGAGACGACGAAAATGAGGTCCGTTCAAAATGTTATTTATCCATCTATATATATATATATATATATATATATATATATATATATATATATATATATATATATATATATATGTCTGTTAACGCGGTCGCAATTTTTGTTTGATCGTAACCAAACTCGATATTTAAACGTTTAATGTAAAAAGACAGATCAAGTTCGTTAATGGCTGAAATCGGACCAGTGGGAGGGGGGGGGGCTCAGGTGGAAGCTTCTTCTAACCTTACCTTCGTTACTTTGTGAGATTTATGCAAATACGTTCTGTTCATCCGCCTCCCCCCCCCTTCTTTAGTTCTTGGACTACTAAAATTTGAGTTATTAAAATATAAATTATTCTTACAATTCAGAAGCCGTTTCAGTTGGGGATTTATTTTAATTAACTGAAAGATTTCTCATTACCGTTTTGTATTTAAACAGGGTGGTATTGTGTTACCAGTATGCAGATTTCTCTATTGTAAAACTTCACATGGGAAATCTGCTTAGTTTACGCAGCCCCTGCGTGACGGACTTTTTTTTTTTCGAAATAAAGAATACATAGTGTGATGAAACCAATAGTTTCTGTTCCTGCAGTAGGAAATGTGTTTAGTTTCGCATAACCTGCATGATGGACTTCTCTTCATTTATATTACCTCATTTATTAAAAGGAAATCACTATTAGTCATTATATAGAATATGGAGCATTGCAATCACAAAATTGATCAGTTTTCATATTTCAGTAGATTTATCTATTTTGACCCTTCCTGAACCGATTTGTACATATCTTGCAAACTGCAAAAACGGCTAACTTTAGAATTATTAAATTTCATACTTAGGATTGTTGCATCTCTAGTTGTGCACTCACCTTTTTGACAGAAATCGTCTAAGGGGAGGGGTATGTGTTAGAGTAGGCAAAAATATAAATTACTAATTTCTCAGTATGCATCAGAGATAAATAAAATTTGTATGGGGCCTTGAAATATGAACCTTAAAAATACCTATAAAATAAGGTCTATCGACATTTTTGATTCAAAGCACTGGAACTGAGGTATATATTGTATTTTTTTTAAATGAAATGTAAACAAGAGTTCTATTTAGTTTAACAAGAGTACTAGGGTTTCATCTTATTATATATATATATATATATATATATATATATATATATATAATATGTTTTCACTATAAGCATCTAGCTTTATTGGCAAAGTACATTAATTTTATTATGTGTATGTATGTGAAAGAATGTACATGCATTGTGTGTTTATATAAATATATAGAACAATAGTTTTATTCTCTCAGGTAAGAAAAAATGCCTCTTTCCTTCACTGTTCTTTATTCGTTGTGACAGAGCGCTTTCAGAGCATATGCTCCATCATCAGTGCCCTGCTGGCAAACAAATACCATAAAAACGTTGTACAATAAGTCATTTAATTAAACAATTTAGAAAATATATGTACATGTCAATGGTCAAGAGTTAAAACAAACAACTTTAAAAATATTTTTAAATAGGATGGAAAAAGGAGGCCTGAATATTAATAAGACGGGAGAAGGAACCAGGTTGAGGCATGTCTCAGAAGCCTCTCTCATGGCTCTACGGTCCCGAGGCCTCAGTCACAGGGAATCCTTGGTTCCAGTCACATCATTGTGAAGAGGTTAGTCATTGTCTCGCTTCTCTATTTTTCTTTTTTTACGTTTTCTGTATGTATTGCTTTTTGTAGCTCCTCATGGTGGTTGTTCCTTCATTTTTGTTTTTTTAATTTTAATTGGACTATTCACTTTTTACTATTTATTCTATTTTAGACTTCTTAACTGTAAATATTCATTTATTTATTTTAACTATTTATTGAAATTGTGTATATATTCTACTGACAAGTTTTTAGTTTTTAATTTTAATCTGTAAAAATAGTTTTTCTTATTTCTGTAAATATTCACTGGGACATTAATTTCTAAAAATTTTTTTAAAGTTGTTTGTTTTAACTCTTGACCATCGACATGTACATATATTTTCTAAATTGTTTAATTAAATGACATATTGTACAACGTTTTTATGGTATTTGTTTGCCAGCAGGGTACTGATGATGGAGCGTATGCTCTGAAAGCGCTCTGTCGCAACGAATAAAGAACAGTGAAGGGAAGAGGCATTTTTTCTTACCTGAGATAATTCCTTCACCATCCAGCACCTCAAAAAATGGGAATAGTTTTATTGTTTAGCCTACATTCTGGGAGAGATTGATTTTTGAAGTAATCTGGAAAAAAAAATAATACCGCTGGAGTAGAGAGCCAATTACTTCACAATAAAGATAATTGGAGATTATTAAAAATTTAATGAATTTCTGAGTATTTATTTTATTCATATCTTAAATTATTAATATACAATATTTAGTGCTATATGGTTTTAATACAAATAAGAAAGGGTTGGTGATTTATTCTAGTAAGTCTGCGGGCAAACAACAAATCGGTATTGACAAACTCAATCAAAAATTTAGTGTTAACCACAGGTGTGTCTGAGTGACACATATCTGGGATGAAGTACCCCACTACTATCTAGTATCATGAAATAGGTGATTTAAGAAACAGTGAAAATGGACTGATGGATAAGGTGTACACATTAATAGAACTGACTGAAAGACATTTACAACCTTGTTGCCTGGGGTGACAAGAAGGGACGCTAAAAATCGTACCATAAATATTCCAACCTACTTTGCTCCGCAATTTTAAAGCCCCATATACAAAAGGATAATTTATGAAATGACTTTGGAGAATGAGTATGCAAAACAACCTGCAATTCATGAATTTATAGCAATTCATTACAAATATCAGAAGACAGATAGAGGCAGAAGGGATTAAAAAAAAAAAAAAACCTATTCAGTGGCAACTGGCTCTAATAATTGACCTGAATTCTCCAATAAATTAGCTCAAAGAAAATAAAGAAATGCATTAATTTTATTTTTTAATTCAATATGATATTCCAAGCTCTGAAAATTATTTTGAAAAACAAAATTCAGAGGACAACCGATTCACACCATGAATTACTTATTGCAATGCTCTAACATTTATTTATATTAATAAAATATTTAATTTCTTTTTGGAATATTGATAAATAATTTAAAGAAACCATAAGCAAAACAATACGAAAAAGAAGTAGGATCTAATCTTGCACATTAAGTGGGTCTCACTCTTATGTGCTAACTTATGGTAGCTGCCTCATCAAAAACTATTTTTGAAAATAAATTAAAAAATAAAAAAACTATTTTATTCATACTTATCACCATTTTGTAGTTTAAAAACTCATAAAAACATTTTTAAAGAGTGCTCCACAAGAGCTCTCCGATTGTAATTACAATTAGCGGGGAGGTCATCAAAAACATTTCTTTAGGACCCTTCACATCCCCGCCCCCTCCCCCAGTTAAAGAATGAGACATAATTCATGAAAGTGACAATTAGTAACAAGCAAGAATTCCAATGTACAAATACACGCCACATTTTATGGGTTTAGGTCAACATATTTAAAATATAAAAGAGTTGTAGCAGATGGATGTAAGGAAGAGCCCAATGGAAAATTATAAGTAAAAGAGAATAATTTGGTCCTGCCTTGGTCATTCAACTTATTCTTATAGTCAGTGCCCAGAAGAAGGTCCTCCAAGACATTTAGCCAAAAGGAATTTTAAATTGTGAAGGAATACTCCTGATGAAGCATTGAGGGTGGGGTAAAAAATGTGGAGTGAAGATGAAGAAACTCAACTCATTAGTGTGCTTTTCTCTATTTTCAGTCTATAAACAAGTGTGAAGGTGGACTTGCTTCTACTGATTGTGATTACTATCGAGAAGCACAACTCCATATTATGCTTCAAATCTCTCCCTTCATATAGATCTCAACATCCTATTAGCTAAATGCATAATCAGAGCTAAATTCAAATATTTCCACGGCAGACTATCGGATCCATCCTGATTCACAAGTCCTTTCAACATTTGGCTCAACTTTATTCCCTGGGGCAGTGAAAAATGTGGAACTCCTGTCAGGGATAATAGAGGAAAGGAATTTTCATGTACACTGTTATCAAAAGCAAATCAAATACAATTAATGAAATACAAAGATTTTGCAAAGTAGTATTTTTTTGTTTGTTTTGCAGTTTATTCCAATTTATTTAAGAACACTAAACAGGCTAACTAATGTTTTGACAATATTACATGCTGAGGTGGACTCAGTGGGCTTTGTATACAAGTTTAATGTCATAATCAGAATAAAAGGTATGCAATTTATTGAATTGAATAAATATATAACATTTTTTTTTCAAACTTACATGGTACAGAACATACCAGCTTCCCACACGAATATCTTACTCTCAAATATACATTTTTACATCACAGTTTGCGTGAATAGTATGTTGTTATTCTATGCTAGAGAAAGAAGTAATAATGTTGAAAATGTAGCTTCATGGATGGCATTTTATAAATTAAATTTCTTAATTGGCTCAGGTGGTGGCCATGAACTTACAAAGTACATTACAATTGTTAAATAATTGGCTGACCTATTGTATAATTATTATCACACCAAAATTTATTCTTTGTTGCCAGTTCAGCACGATGAAGTATGTGAGTAGATACTCGAAAATACAGACTCAAAACTAGCAGACCATATGAAAAACTGATTTTTGATCTTTTGTCTTACAATGTCAGTAAAACTGTAGGCACTATAAATTTTTAGTTCACTAAAAGCATACATACATTTATTTTCCATCATTAAATTCACAATAACTAGTCTATACATGAAATTTAAGAATGACATACTAATGAAGGATGACTCATTACTTCTTCTTGAATTCTTCATTTTTGATTAGTACCATGCCAAGGGCAATGAGATTGTATTGTGTGTCCCGCTTTGCTGATGCATTTGTGTGAATCAAGGAATTTCTCTGTTCCCAGAATTGTCAAAGTATTCCCTCCAGACTTATAGTTTCATACAAACATGGCCAAGACATGATATGTTAATCAGCTTCCCTCTCACCAGCAGAAACAGTAAATGGCACTGCATTATTGAAGGCTTGTGACCCAATAAGTTTAGTTCACTTTTATTCTTAAAGATGTTAGGAATTAAGTAAGGTTAGTGGTGAAATGATTCAACTTAATTATACAAGTCATTGAATAGGGTAAGAATTTGTAGGTTATGCCTCGATAATCTACAAAAAATCCATAGTATCACAATAGAAACTATTAAAATTACTTAATAGAATATCCCCCAATCAGCCTTTTGCCTACTAAAAAAATTTCCAAATGAAGTAAAATTAACTTAATTTAATGCCTTATCTCTGGGTAGAATCAAACATTTTTAGTCCAAAATTACCCCATTCTTTGAAAAATTGGAGAAAAAAATTACTAAAAGTGTGTCACATGTGTGGCATGGAATAATACAATGTACGAACTTACCAAGGGTAAATCAGCAATTTATTTTTGTTCAATGCTTAAAATATTGAAATAAATTCATGCTGTTTTGGGGAGATTAATCAAAACTATTAATTTTGCAACATTTTTTATTTGTACCATAGAAAGATATAATCAGGAACCATTTCTTTGTAAGAACTAAGAAATGTAAACTAAAAATCTATAACTTTTATTTTATTTTCCTGTTATACTTTTTCTATTTTTGTTTTATATCATAGTGGAAGACCCACAGTTAAAAATTCTGTAAATCACGACACTGGAACAAGTGAATACATTTGAACAGATAATACAATTGTCTATACGCATAAAGAAAATTAACCTTTTATTGATAATGCAATGTTGTTATGTTATAAAAAGGAACATACCTTCTGAGATTATTGATGTTCTCATTCTTGTTTATTAGAGTGAGTGATAAGCAAGTGTTCAAGGCATTTAGTTTGTGAATCGCAAATATGAAAGGATCTAAGTCAATAGGGAAATACACTTGTATCTCTCAATAAGACAAGTGGTTCACAAATTATTAAAGAAAAATTTTTACCCAAACGAGATTAGCTTTAATTCAACTTTTTACCTAATCTTCTTTTAAGCTTCTGAAGAGGTGGCATATTGGGCAAGAAGCATATTAGACAAAAGTTAATAAGATTTGTTGGGTGAAAAGTTTTTATCTATTGTCCCAGCCAATTAATTTAAAAGATCATCATAAAGTTGTAATTTATGTTAATATGCTTTAAAACACATTCAGTACTAGCCATATGGTAATAGAACAAACACCTTCAGATTGCCTAGAAATTTCATGTATAAACCGAAGCTGCTAAGAGAAACACAAAACCAATATAGTTAAAATATTTGCATATTTGCAGGAAATATTAAAATATTCGCATATTTGAGAAATATTGATTAAGAGGATGATATGGAGAAATAAAGTGTTAAATACCAGACTGATGAGTTTTGGCAAGCAGAGTGTTCCCTGTAGATTGTAAGATTGGAATCTTATACCTCCAAAATGATTAACCCATAAGATTGAAATTTCGTCTTTCATTTTAGAATTTCAAGTCCTTTTATTTAATTGTTACTTGATTTTCACCAAATCAATCTCAAAATATGTTAAAGCTTCTAAATTGTTGTTTTTATAAAACACAAAAAAGAAATTTTGAATATGCTGCATGAAGATATAAGAATCTTTGGAGGGTATTATGACTAGTCTACCTGTTATCCTTATAGTGATCCTGTCATTGAGCATCCATACATAATGTATAACTTCAAGCAATTGAGGTTCTATGTCATCCTTAACTGAACATAAACAGCTATGGATGCTTCATTTACATAAAATATATTTTGATCTATTTAAATAAATTTTCTTTTTTACATAAATCCATTTGTGATTTAAAATGTTCAAGCAATAATCAAATACATACCAACTTTTAAAAAGTCTGAAAGTTTTCAAGTTAGTAAAAATACATTTTTTCCCTGATTTTAAAATTATATTTGAATATTTCAGTAATTTATTATATTAAATGCCATCTAATTTTGAGGAGAATTGCACTAGTTTTAGCTTTCTTGGACAAATGGTATTTGAGAAATGGGTTTTCAAAAATTTAATTTTTTTTTAAGTTTTTGTAATTCCAAAATGTGATTGAAAAAAAATGAAACATTGATTATATTTATGCATAGACTATAAATGCAAAGTGTAGTACTGGAAATCATTGTTTTATTGAATGATGTGGATGGTAATTGGGTTTAGATGGAGACATATATTATTTTTTTAATAAGTTCATTGAGGTGGAACGACCTTCAACAAGAAATTCACAATGAGCTGAAACCATTAGGCAATGACAAGCTAATTCTTGATACTCCTGTTCCAGGAACCTGCATTCTCTGGAAAATTCAATTTTCAATAATCCTGAGTATAGAAGGAAATTTGCTAATTGCAAAATAATGCCTACAATTTTAGGCTTTTATGCAAGAAACTCGGAACATAAACTCAATGAAGAACAAAAATATATGGGCGACCCATGAAGGACAAGGTAGTATCTGTCTGGGGAACAATGATGACTCAAAATCAAAATTGTAAAAATCATGATTTCTTATGTGTCAGATCAAAATGTGTTATTCACGTTTTTAAACAATGTTTTATGATATACAAAAAAAGTCACATAAAACATACCACTTTGCATCTAATAGGAAATAGTAGCATAGTAGGCATAGGCCCTACATTACACCAAAGATTTTGCTTCTGTTTTTTTTTTTCTCATATTTTGAGATTTGGTTTAGTATATTTTTATATTTTATATTTGGTTTTTTGAAAAAACCTACTCCTTTTTGTAGAGACATTCAATAAAATAGTATAATTCCAATACATATGTTTGAGATTCCATTAACTAATATGAAGCCAATTTTAAATTATGTAATAATATTATTAGTGTTTTGGGTACGCTGTTGAAGCAATAAAGACATAATGTTAATCACTTAATTTTTATACACTAATAAAATTACAGTAAAGGTATTGTATACAAATTATTATAAACAATAATCCACCACTAAACAAGCCATGTCAACAGATAAATAAATTTTCAGAAAACATTTTCAAGTGAAATATTAAATATTATTTGTTGACATCCACTTTGTGGTACTACAGCTAATTTAGATGGGCCATCTACAGGTGACTACTGTTTTCTAGTCAGAGTGGAACTAAGGATTTTATTTAATGAATATGTCACTAAATAAACTCCTATTGCTCAGGTGGTACTCGAACATTTCATTCCAGGTTTACCATGTGCGCTTAATACCAACACCTGATCCTGAGCGCCAGGTTTCAAGTGAGATGTCCCCATATTTATTTTAACTTGAATTCCACATTTTCCAACTCCATTTTTTACATGGTCAGAAAATATCCTTTATCCAGTAACAGAAATGTAAGAAGAAAAAAAACGTTAGAGATAGTATATTCAGTTAGTTGTGCCAATTTCTCAACAAAAAGAAACAACTACCCTAACATGGTAGAACAAGATAAGAAAAAAAATAATTATGTGCTGTCTTAAAGACTTCATTGGTGAATTTGTTTCCTGTTTTAAAAGCATATCAGCTACAAGGGGTCAATATTGTCCTCTCCCATGTACTGATCTGGCTGCGGCAATATGCTGTGGAAGATGTAAAAATATAAAAATTCCCAGGACCAAATAAATTTCAATGAATTTAGGAAGGGACTCACAACAATCCCTTCGTAAACAATTAGGCATTACTCAAAATATAAAGTCATTTATGACTGGTCTCATAAAATATAAGACCAGATCAGATTAATGAGTTAGAGGATACTATATATTTATCCTCCAACTCAAATATAAACCAAGATAATGCATATTTTTAGTTTTTACACTTTTGTAAACCCCCACTACTCATAATGTGATTTTGTCTTTGAGCACCTGAGCCATCAAAAATATCATTTCCAGTTTAAATTTCAAGTCCTGTTTGCATAGGATTCTTATTATAACGTTGGATCTCTGGTTAGAAAGTGTTACCCTATCTTGGTAAACCTAGAGTGGAGTTTGAACAACGATTTAAGAACATTAAATTTTAAGAAAATGGATTAGGTAACATTTTTCGATTCAACTTGCTACAATGGAAATATTTTGAGTTTCTTGTTTTACCTCTCTTCTGTGCTCCCAATCCTCCTGGTTCAATGTAAATGGTACACTATATTTCAGTTAGATCGACTTTCGATATTTTGCCTTGTCACTGATGTGAAAGGAATAGAAATAGGGGGTTTACTCATGACTGAAAACTAAATAAATGCAAATATCTCCGTTAATATTTGACTTGGCAGAAAAGTGTATAGACAATTGTTGGACATTAAATTTCTAATATGATTGGTCCTATATGCATTATTAATCAGACTGACTAACAGAATTATGTCAAAATTTTGTTTTACCACCTCAAAACAACCTTTCCTGCCCCGATTTCAGCTGTAACCAAACTTGACCTTTCATTAGGTATTGAATTTTTTGGTGATCATAAGAAAATTAGGACCACTAGTGATATATATTTGTCTGCTAATGCTCTAGCTTTAGTGGTCCTAATTTTCTTATGAACACCAGAAAATTCTAGAATTAATGAAAGGCCAAATTTGATTATAGCTGAAATCAGTCCAAAGCTCAATTCATGAGTACGATACTAGAGTGGCATGTTAGAGAGACAAGTCTGCTCTGCCAAGTAGAATATTTTTTTCAAAATTGTAATAATAATTAAAGCTCTTATCTATTATAATAATGAAGAAATTCTCCTCTAGATTAAATTCATATGTATTTTACTATTATTCTATTTGAACAATATTGTTCATAATCACACTGATATACATTTACTGCAATAATGGCGATGTTTTTTTCCAAGTGCTTAGGACATCTGTAAATTGATTAAATGAAAAAGGATATTTTATAGGATTCAGATGATTAAGTACATTTAAGAATTATTTTATTCAATACTTTTAATTCTTAGTAATACCGATCATTTTAGGAATCCTTTAGGGAAAATGTACCTAGGATACTTGCAATGCAATATGGTTATGTAATTAATTCAATTTATTCATTTTTTAAAGGTGTTTGAGTCCATCAAATGTCCTTACAGTTTCCCATACTTCAGATAGACGAGTCTTAGCATTTACTTCAGACACTGCATCTTGAACAGACTTGTCTGGAATACAGGGATCCAGATTTACCAAGTGTATCAAAGCCTCTGGTTTGGGAGAGGGTCTCTTTGACCACAGCCTCCCTTTGAAGTGGTTATGTGCGCCTCTTTATTGAGGGATCAATTCCTCTTAATGAAGAGGAAGCTATTCCCTTAAAGGAAATCAGCTATTGACATCGTAGTCATGACGCTATTTTCGAAACATTTCTTCAAATGTCCATGGATCCTTCCTAGGAAATGACAAAAATGAGGTCCTTTCAAAATTGCATATATGTATATATATTTGTCTGTTACAGCTCTAGTGGTCATAATTATTGTTTTATCATTACCAAATCTTGAAAATTATTGTTTCTTGCAAATCTAAAGAACAAGTTCGATAAGGGCCAAAATCGGGGGGGGGGGGTAGAGGGGAGAATTTTGTAAATTCGAAATTTCCCCTTCATTACATGTCGGAACAAAAAAGTGTATAGAACTAATCTTATTGGAAATTTAATTGTCTAAAAATGTTTTTAAATACATATTTTCTCTGAGGTCAATATTAACCGAGATGTTTGGAATTTTTAGTTTTCAGCCTTCAGTAAACCCCCACTCCTACTCATGTCCTAATAGCAATAAGCACATATATGATGAACCTCTTTAATCTAAGCCTTAATACCAAACACTGATTTTATTGGGCATTTAATATCCGAGATACATACAAATTTGTTCTGCGATGACGTCATGAATTAGGGTTTTACATTATTTTCTCGAAAATGTTTATTTGATCTATACCTTACTCGATATTTAACCATTTTATTCAACACTAAAGATATTTGTGATTGACAAAACTTGGACCAGGAGTAGAGGGGGGGGGGGTTAGAGAGGGAGGGAAATTTGAAAAATTAAAATATTTCCATTTTGTGAGTCAGATCATAAAATGTTACAGAATCAATCTTGTTAAACTTTTGAAGCTCTACAATTTTCGTTCTGTGCATTTTTTTCTAACTCAAGTACTAATAGAGTTATTCTTATTTTCAGCCATCAGTTACCTCCCCCCCCCTCAACTCATAGGTTTTTTTCTCTTAGAAATAGACAATATGTGGCGTGATGTGACGGACTTTTGGCAGACTTCCCTTTGGGGAAATCAGCTATTGAGGTCGTACTCAAGACGCGATTTTGCAAATTTTTTCTTCAAATGTCCATCGATCCCACGGAGGAGATGACGAAAATGAGGTCCGTTCAAAACTGTATATATATATATATGTGTGTGTGTGTGTGTGTGTGTGTGTGTGTGTGTGTGTGTGTGTGTGTGTGTTTGTATATATATGTCTGTTACCGCTCTAGCGGTTGGAAGTATTGTTTAATCGTTACCAAACTCGATATTTAGTCGTTTTATGTAAAAAGAAAGATCAAGTTCGTTAACGGCTGAAATCGGGAAAAGGGGAGGGGGGATTTTCGAAAGTTCGAAATATCTCCGTTACAATACGTCGGATCGAAAAATCGTATAGAATAAATCCTATTGCAAGTTAAATTTACTATAAATATTGTTATGTACATGTATTCTCTATCTCGAATATTAACCGACATATTTGCATTTTTATTAATTGTAGCGGTTGAGGTTAGATCGGCTAACTTCGGGTCTAGTCTTTGTAAAACTTCACGTGGGAAATCTGCTTAGTTTACAAAGCCCCTGCGTGACGGACTTTTATTTTCTTAGGAACAAATGCTTTATCATCCTAGGATACTTTGGAGATCTGTCCTCTTTCACAGTGCTAGCAAATGAGAGTCCGCCGGGCTCAGTCCCTTTTCTAATTTTGAGATTCTTTCCACACACCCCCCCCCCCCCATTTTCAGGCAATTATTTTCCGCTCTTTATATTTTTGATTTTTATAAGACCATTTTCAACTAATTTCTTATTGCAACCTGCTTTATTTTTGTCCCAGTTTTTAGCACGTAAGGAAAATCAGCTATTGAGGTTTTACTCATGATGTGGTTTTCGAAAAATTTTGGAAAACGCCCATTGATCCTACCTAGTAGTTGACGAAAATAAGCTCCGATCAAAATTTATATACACATATGAACTTTAGTTACCGCTCTAGCGGTTGCAATTTTTTTTCTTATCATTACCCAACTCGATATATAAGCGTTTCATGCAAAACTAAAGATCAAGTTCGTTAACAGCTGAAATCGCACAGGGAGAGGAGGGTTTTAATATTCGAAAAATTGTATAGAACCAGTCTTATTGCAAGTTTAGTTGCCTGTAAATGTTGTTTTGTTCGTTCTTTCTCTATCGTGAATATTAACCGAGATATTTGCGTTTTAAGTTTCCTCCTCCAGTAAACCACCGCTCCTACCCATGTCATATTAACAATAAACTGTTATATATTAAATACCAAATATTATTTTCATTGAACCTTTACTGTGTGAGATTCATGAAAATATGAATCTATACGTTCCCAACTCGAAAATGTTTGATGAGTACCTTACTCGCTATTTAACTAGTTTATTCAACACTTGGATCATATTAGTTTTGTTTTGAAACCAGACGAGGAATGAGTGAGGGAGGGGATTCGAAAATTCATAACTCCGTCAATATGTGTCGAAAAGTGTTATTGAACTAATCTAGTTAAACTATTGCGCTACAATTTTTGTTCTGTGCATTTTTAGCAGATTTCCCTTAAGGGAAATCAGCTATTGAGGTCGTACTCATGACGCGATTTTCGAAAAATGTCTTCAAATGTTCATCGATCCTACCCAGGACATGTCGAAAATGAGGTCTGTTCAAAATTATATATATATATATATATATATATATATATATATATATATATATATATATATATATATATATATCTGTTAACGCTCTAGCGGTCGCGATTTTTGTTTGATCGTTACGAACTCGATATTTAACCGTTTTATATAAAAGGACAGATCAAGTTCGTTAATGGCTGAAATCGGACTAGAGGGAGGGGGGATTTTCGAACATTCAAAATATCTTCGTTATTATGCATCGGATCGAAAAATTGTATAGAACCAATCTTATTGCAAATTAAATTTACTATAAATATTGTTATATACATTTATTCTCTATCTTGAATATTAACCGAGATATTTGCATTTTTATGAAGTCTATGAGACATGTGGTCGGGTATAGTTCGGATTAGATCGGCCATTTTCGTAACTTCTCGGCTCAGGTGGAAGCTTCTTCTAACCTTACCTGTCGTTTCTAACCTTCCTTTACCTTCTTTACTTTGTGAGATTTATGCAAATATGTTCTGTTCATCCGCCCCCCCCCCTTCTTTAGTTCTTGGACTACTAAAATTTGAGTTATTAAAATATAAATTATTCTTAAAAATTCAGAAGCCGTTTAAGTTGGGAATTTATTTTAATTAACTGAAAAATTTCTCATTACTGTTTGTATTTAATCACGGTGACGTTGTGTTACCAGTATGCAGATTTGTCTATTGTAAAACTTTACATGGGAAATCTGCTTAGTTTACGCAGCCCCTGCGTCACGGACTTTTTTGTAACTCAAGTCCTAACCTAGTTAATCGTACTTTCTTGTTTTTAGCCTTTGCCATACCCTTTTTACTAAGCGGAAATTTACTTAGAGAATATATGATGAGGTGAGACCACTACTCATTCATTCTGTTATGGAAACCTGCTCATTTTTCAGATAGGATCGATGGACATTTGAAGGAATTCTTCGAAATCGGCATCACGAGAACAAGATGATCCCCTTGAAAGAAGTATGCTAAAAACCTATCTGTCCAAGTTTTCAAATTTAAGTGAAATAAAATATCTCCTATGTTCCTATTGAGCCCTTGACATTCTTTCCACTTTCATTGTTAAGCCCAACTTCCTGCCTAACTCTTAACTAAAACTTTTAACAATCTCTAGCAATATTTCCTCTTCGATTTATAACGAAATCAAAACTTGTTACAGCAACGTTGATTACATGAGTCACTACTCCTTATCATAGTGCCCAAAGTTATTTGTTGGCTGTCATACCCGAATAGTTTCATTGTAATCTCAGGTTACAGCTGAATCATTTTTACAACCCTTTCTCTATTACTAGGAAATTATAAATGTCTTGGAATTTCTTTTTATATTTATTTTAATGCCCAGAGATCAAATAATAGATAATCAAATAGATTCATTCAAAGTTTTGTGACCTTTTATACTTAATGAATACATTTATTTACTAAGTTGTCATCTTTCCATTAGGCAAGTTTTCTTTAAGTTAAAGGATATCGTATGAGTCATAATGACTGGAAGTATTATTTAATTTCGAAATGGAAGCAGAAGAACTAAAAATATCTAGAGTTATGTCGGAATAAAGAAGTTTAAATCTATTACGGTTATTTACCATTAGAACTTAAGTCAGTGATCAAAGATTTGTGGGCTCCAATCGTGGTTAACATAAAATTCAGGAGTAAGGGAAATAATTAATTTACCATTAATTTGTTCCAAAAGACTTTCCCTTCATAACATTTAAATAATCAGTTAGGTGAACATAGTAAGAATGGCCATCGCATCTTTAGAATCGTAGACAGTTTCTGAGGAATATGCTTCTTTCCTTACAAATAAAGAATACGAAAAAAAAAAACTCTAATTATTCCACCACGGTTGACACTGATAATAACATTTGTATATTATAATTATAAAATTAACTTGGATGGAATTAGGTATATAGCGGATATATCTAATTTTTGGAGAAGAACATACTCATCTGCTTGGAACACAGCACTCTGCATTTTACAGGTTTTTCTAGATCTCCACAAATATGCTGTTCTTTAATATTACTGCTATTACGGAAAAGAGTGGCACAGGTGATAATGAATGCCGATAATTCGAAAATATTTTCTGATGCTCAGATATAAACGAAATGTAGTGTATATTCCAAAAAATGTCACAATGTATTGCTTCCATCCAGAAGAAGCTTGTGCATAAAACGTCTGAGACGTCATCATGATATTAGAAAATGGAGGAAAAGATTTCTTCGATTAGTGATGGAGGAGTTATTAAATACATTTGCAAACATTCTCTAATACGCTATATATGGGCTCTTCAAAATTTGTCTTTAATGAGAAGATTAATTAATTTTCCAGAAGCTGTACTCAATTTCAAAAGAGACCCTCACGCATGTTACTGTTAATTTTAAAGATATTTATAAAGCACCAAGTAAAGTACGTAATTGTAAATTTTAATAAATATTATTCATTATTATTATTCATTTATAAGGTTTATACGTTTTATTATTTTGCTCGTTCATATTTGTTTTTTCTCCCCTCATAATAACTCTACGAGAAGGGGATGTATGTAATTTGGCATTTTACATGTTTGGATAGCTTTATGTAAATTATTTTTTACAATATTAAAAATTATTATACCATAAAATATAAAGAAAACTAAAGAAATAAAACTGTGAAATAAACTAAGTAAACAAATAAATAAAATGAAATAGACTATAATAAAGTTAACCTCAACCAATGTTACGGTTTTGCTCTTCTCTTGAATGTGTATGTAAGGCAATAGTTATTTTCATTACTAGGACGCAAAGTGGGCGTTTTTGGTCTAGTTTTACGAGCGCAGCCGAGCTCGGAAATTTAGCCAAGCACCGAAAGCCACTTTTCGTACGTGTAATGAAAATTACTTTTCATTATACTGCTCAAACATAGTAAAAAAAAAAAATATCCATTTCAGTTATAATTGATTCATTTTTATAAAAGTAACACAAATCAAATTTAGACAGCTGTTACATAATAAAATTTATATTGATTGAACATTGTTATTATTAGATATATTTAGACATTTATTGGGTAATGTTTTTTCGATTCAGGATCATCTCTAAAAAGGTCGTCTATTTTGGACTTCTTTGGTGTGTAGCCAACGTTTTTTTTTTTTTTAAAATGCAAAACATTTTGTGAACTTATTAACATCAATGTTATCTATAGTTTAACTGCAAACAACAACTTTTATCATTCGTCACTAAAATTTCCTTTGCCCATAAAACTCGACCATAAAGCTTTTATAGGTGAGCTTTAATAAAACATTTTTGAACTTATTACATTCATGTTATCTTTAAACTGACAAACAATTTTTATCATTCTTTGACCTAAAGTATGGCTTAAAAATTTTGATATTTCTTATAAACGAGCAATAATACTATACATTTCTTCTATTCAACCAGTGGCAAAACTTATTGTATTCCACTTCATATTTAGCTCCTGATTTAGCCGGTAGTAGTTCCTCTGTTGCTTTCCATGCTTCTTCTAAAATAACTTCCGTATTTCAAGATGATCTTGAGCTCCCGATTGTATTTGAAATAGTAAACACAGGTTACCTCTGAACTGAAAATCGCTCAATAACATAAGATAAACCAAGAGTAAGTTTTCCAAAACATCTGTTTTACTTTGCTTCCTAGGACGGAAAAGTAAAACATCTGTTTTCCTTTGCGTCCTAGGACGGAAAATAGCTACTTTGCCTACTCAAACTGGATATTGAAAACACATGTTTTGCGTGCAGTATAATGAAAAATATAATTAATTATAATTATTATTTCTTTTTCGGGGCTCAGGTTAGCCATGCGAGTTAAAGCGTTGACATTTATCTCATATGGCAAACCTAGAGTGGCGAGTTCGACTCTCGCCTGGGCAAAGGAAATTATTTAGTGACGAAATTCATTAAATAACATCCTAAAATCCCACCCTGGCTAGAAAAGGGTGTTAACCTGTAGATAACCCGTCCCAATTAGCCTTAGTTGCAAAAAGTGGACGTTAATAAATAATAAATAAATAATTAATTTTCCAGAAGCTGTATTCAATTTCAAAAGAGACCTTCAAGCATGTTACTGTTAATTTTAAAGATATTTATAAAGCACCAAGTAAAGTACGTAATTGTAAATTTTAATAAATATTATTCATTATTATTATTCATTTATAAGGTTTATACGTTTTATTATTTTGCTCGTTCATATTTGTTTTTTCTCCCCTCATAGTAACTCTACGAGAAGGGGATGTATGTAATTTGGCATTTTACATGTTTGGATAGCTTTATGTAAATTATTTTTTACAATATTAAAAATTATTATACCATAAAATATAAAGAAAACTAAAGAAATAAAACTGTGAAATAAACTAAGTAAACAAATAAATAAAATGAAATAGACTATGATAAAGTTAACCTCAACCAATGTTACGGTTTTGATCTTCTCTTGAATGTGTATGAAAGGCTAAATATAATTAATTATAATTATTATTTCTCATAAACAACTTTAAGTTCTAATGTATTTTCAGGCCTAACCTAAGCCCCTCCACCATATTTATACTTTAGATAATCTTTATGAAATCATTAATATATTTATTAAATAATATATGAAGTGGTTCTGGACAATTATCTTCTTTTAAAATGGTAATCATTTTTAAATTAGATCTAGTTTAGAAGATTCTTTCTTCTAGAGAAAACTGGGAGGTAGAAATTACGATACGAATGAATCTGGATGTACATAGTAGGGCTGTTTTCCTGTACATTACGTTTTATTTTTGACAAGGTGCACTTTCAGAGCAACAGCTCCATCTTCAGTGCCTATTTTTAAATAGCACCAGACAAAACTGGCTTGTACCAGGGCTGCCGGACGCCAGGGCTTCAAAAATAGGCACTGAAGATGGAGCTGTTCCTCAGAAAGTGCACTCTGTCAAAATAAACGTATTGTTAAACAGGCCTACTGGGTACATCCAGATTAGCAGATTCTATTGAGGGTGTACTCGTGAAGCGATTTTGAAAGCTTTCATCAACTGTCGTACCTAGGAGATGACGAAAATGAGCTCCGTTCATAATTATATATATATATATATATATATATATATATATATATATATATATTTGTCTGTTACAGCTCTAGCCAGAACACTTAATGAACTTTTACTTAATCAGTTCATGGAACACTCGTTCAAAATAGTTAATGGCTGAAATCTGACTTGGAATAAGAGGGATTAGAAAATTCGAAATACCTCATTTATTTGTCGGATAGCTATGCATACTCTACAATTGCAGTTCCATACATGTTTCATTGTTCAAATATTTAGCGAGTTATTCGTACTTTCTTGCTTTCAACGTTGTGTATACACCCACTATCTAATTTTCACTTATTAACTGAGAATGTATGGAGAGATGTGAATACTAGTATGTCCAGCACGAGGGAAGTCTGGTTATAATAATAAGACCGTACGTGACGTTTTATTATTATTTGATTTGGTTTTCTAGACTAAACATATCTTTCAGCTTATAGTGAAATATTGAAGTAAAGGTTGAAGGGTTTCGTTAGAAAATCATGATTTGTACCCCGTGGTTCGTCGAAGCCTTACACGGCACTGCTGCAGTTGTAGCCAAGATGCAAGGGATAAAATGCAAGATCCCTAAGGTAGTAGAGTCCCTTCCCAGAGGACCTGGAGGGATGAAAGAAGAGATTGTCCCCAGAGACACGGGCTATGCTTGGGCTAGTGGAGGTCGCCTCCCGTAGGTGGCGGCACTGTCGGCCTCCTCTCTCTGCCTCAGTAAGCTCCACGCCTTCAGTCTTGTTGCTTCGGCACCGCTCTGCAAGTGGGCCTGTTTCTCACTCGCGTTAAATATTACTTCCATATTATTGTTCTGTGTCTGTGTTTGTGTCGGTACTCTTAACTCTCTTCTGCAATGGGGCTTCAAGAGGCTTCAGCACTCCTCGTCATATTCGCCACTGTCCTCAGACCAGGTAGTAATGGAAAAGAAGGTCAAATAATTTAACATTTTATATCCTGCCCTTACTATATAATTCTGTTTATTAATTTTGAAAAACTCATGAACAATAAAAATGAAAAAAGTTGAATTAATCTACCTATAACACCTGTGTACAGTCAGCTGCTGACTTTGAAAACAACGTTTGCGTGAATTGAGGCGTGTCAACATGAGCACTCATTCCAAGGGAACAAGCAAAACCGCCCTCCCGTATTACGATATAGACAGTAGCAAAAAACTGAAATTCGATTTTTGTTTAATCATATGAATTTCTAGAGCAGTCACAGAAATTATCAATTTATTTATCGCTATACCTACCCAACTTGCCAGTACATATAAAATTAAACCTTTATACAACTGAACCGATAAGTTCTCTTCCTGTTGGCCCAGAATTAAGAAGATTCTGTTCATTACTTTTGTAAATTTAACTCCCATTGTGTCCTACACTGGCCAATAAGTTAGACGCCAAAAATGGATCCTAAAACGAAGCGTTTTTTATATGACATAATGGATAACTGTCGAAGAATGATTAGACCTTCGAAAACCTACAAAGCTTCTATTAAGCAGCTCTGCATTTATGTCAAAAAATATATAAACAATAATGATGATATTTTAGGAAACTTGTTTCCTATAATCAGCACTTGCTTATATTATAGTCACAGCTCATAGACTAAACTTTACATTTAGTTTGCATAGAAGCTTCTTTCTCAGTCGCGTTTTTCTGAGCTGTAGGTCCGATTTTCATATTTGAGGAATCAAATTCCTCAGGTCAGGTCTTCTTCCTTAGTTAGTAATACATTAATAAAACATAAAAGTAATTAGCATAAACTATATTCTTAATACTGAAAAATGAATCCCGTTCCTTTTGTATTTTGTGTTTCTTTTCTGTTTTGTTTTCCTTTTGTGTTCCATTTCTGTTTTGTTTAATTTTGTTAATTTTTTTTTTGTATTGTTTTGTTTTTTAAGTAACAAATGCTTTGGTTTAGAGCAACATCGCCAAAGCTGCGAAGCTCCAATAAATAAATGAATAAATAAAAATAAAAAAAATAGACATAGAAGTTATAATGCTTTCTATATTGCAGTATTTTTTTCTCATGTTTCATCATAGATATAACATGGTTTTGTGTATTTTTAAAATTCAAAACAAATTTTATTTATAGAATTTTAAAGAAAAACAAATAACAAAAGTATTATAACTAGAAAGAAAATTAACATTTTGGGATGATAAATTCTATTAATTTATGGACAAAATAATAAAATGGATAATTAGATAAAGTATGAAGATTTTGTTCAGCTCAACTCTAAATATTTTAAGATCACAAAATTATATTTGTGCTTAAACAATAATTGCGACATTGAAGCAGGTCATACTCCATTCTGGAGGATTATTTTTTTTTTTATTAATGTCATCCGTTCTCTGACACAAAGTCATCAAGAGTGTGTTATGTGATCAAAAATTTGTTATGTGTGTTTATCTCAGCTACTCGTGTGTCAATCAACCAAAAACGAAAAAAGCAACTTTATTTAGTCCAGTAACAGTTATTAATTGAGTAAGCAGCCCATTTTATTGGTTTTTTTTTATTCTTCTAAGGTTTTAACGAAATCATATAGTGCATTCTCCGTCTCATAAATCCGTACACCCTTTAATTCAAAAGTCGCTTTACAGCCTGAAGTGTAGGTTGAATGAAATGTCTAGACCATATGTGGGCAACAACCGGCCCGCGAGACATTTTGAAAAACCCAATTAAACAAAAATATTACACTACTTACTCCAAATGAGGAAGATGAGGAGAGATTTGTGCGTTTGGCAGTACTTATAAATCGAATAGTTCTTTTCAATGATGAAAGTAAATTAATCAAAACATCCTACAATGCTGACTGACGATAATTTGAAAAATTCTTTATGTCCTTGTATCTGTGAAATTAATCCAAACATCATGGATTAGTTATTCAAGCTCAAGTGTCTCATTGATTTCGTTGTCGCTATTTAACGTTTCGTTGTTTGTAATCATTCCCAATTTTACAATTTCTTTATAATGTTGTTCCTATATTTTTTTTTTCATTTCATTTTGTTATTTTAATAACTTGTATTATAATTACATTGTCGTATAATTTCATGTCTGATATCTTTAGTTAAAAATTATGAACATTTCTTTAAAATACACTACTTTTGAAAGCGGCCCGAAAACGTATTTGCACATAAAGTTTGGCCCACAACATGTCAAAGGTGACCCATAACTTGTCTAGACCAGGGCTTCTTAAACTATGGGTCGCGACCCCATTTGGGGTCGCGTAGCAAAATTCTGGGGTCGCGAGAGATAAAAATACAATTTATGTTTTATCTTCAGTTACAACTTATTCGTCGATTAGACGAATATGCTTTATCTACAATTACAACTTATTCGTCGATTCGACGAATATGTTTTATCTACAGTTACAACCTATTCGTCGATTCAACGATGCTTCGTTTACAAAGAGAAGGTTATCTTTCCTTTGGAAGGACGAGGCGATTTTCTACTTCCGAATGTATGTAGGCAATAAAAAACAGGCACATCCATCTCATTAAATTTTTAACTTATACTTTAATTTAATACTTACCACGCAACTACTTGAATATATTCGAGAGAATTAAGACGGTCAGAATCCTCTTTTATTTTTGAAACTATAATAAATACAATTCTATATTTTTTTGTGCAATTTTTAATTTTAGATTTTTGTATGTTTCAAAACGAATTCTAAACTTATATATTTTCATATGTATATGTATATTGTTACCTAATAAATAAATCATCAAAAAATATTAATTTATTTTTCTTTTATATTTGTATGGGGTCGTCAAGAAACTCGCAATCATGGGGTCGTAAATTACAAAAGTTTAAGGAGGGTCTTTCATCATTTAAAGAAGCTCAAGTATTCCTTAGGTATACGAGTTTTAATTTAAAAAACAACAATAACAAATCCAAAGAAACAGAATTTATCGACTAGGATAACCTGAACACCATTTTTCCCCATTATTTCCCAGAAATTCTTTAAATTTTCTTCTTATAATAATTCTAAACAAAGTTCTTTCTGCTGTTCATGCTGTCATAATAAGTCCTATGACACATATTTATAAACAGGAAGAGCTAGAAAGTTATTTAAATGCATTAGATGCGTTATTAATTAACTTTTTTTTTAGCTTTTGTGTGTGTGTATATAATATATATACACACTCATTATTTCATTAATAAAATACGAGTAATATGGATTTTTGCCTGAAATAGATTCACACTCCTAACCATAAATAGCAGAAAACGCTGAGTGGTGTCATCTAGGACTTTCATAACATATTTCCATTTCGGTGCTTACAGAATGGCATTTGCATATTACTATATTTTTCATACTGCTATATGCCCATATATCCGGGCATTTTTATTACTGACGGCCTATTCCGGCGAAGTCTTTGATGCTGCCACCTATTATTAAGATAAAATACTTTATTTAATATAATATAAACTACTGTAATGTAATTGAAAAAACTTAAAAATGGTCTAGGCATAAATAAACTTGTATTTATCCAGATGTATGTAATGTACAAAGCTAGATATAATTTTATTATTTCTCAGGAACATGTTATAGTGATGGTTCCGATTGTATGAAGGAATTTCTTACTGTAACCAAAAGTTACCTTAACAAAGCAATTTCAAATACAGTTTACCATTTAAACTAGGTATTTTTATTTACATAATTTGATTATGCATTCCAGTAGAGTGCAGCTTTAAACACAACAATGGAAGGTGTGACAGGTAGGGAATGGGGTGAAAATCCTCAATTCCCTTGGATTTACTCAAAGGAAAACGTTGATGACAATTTGTCCCAGACAATGGTGACTTAATGCACTAAATGTTTCACAATGGGGAAAGAAAGGTCTCATTCTGTTCTTTATGCTTATGAATCTCTTTCCCGTAGTATTTCTCTTACCTGTTATTTATCTTCACAATAGCTGCTTCATGTATTAAGGTATTAGTATATATAAATAAATAAATATATATATATATATATATATATATATATATATATATATTGTACACACACACACAAAGGATGTAGTGTCATAAAAATATTAATCACATTAATTAGTAGTATCATATATCAAAATGAGAATAAAATAATCAAGTTATGATTATTATATTTGAAAAGAAATTCTATTTACATTCTTTCTTGATGAGTGGAAGACCGTGACCTTTCATGGCTTCATTTTGAACCGAACATTATCTTTCTTTTTAGCGGATTTCCCTAAAGGGGACTTCAGTCCTACTATTTTCATATTAACAATACGGTATTATATAATGAACTACTTTATTCTAAGCTTAAATACCAAGTATTGGTCTCATTGAACTTTTACTTTTTGAGATAAATGCAAATACGCGGTGCACGTGGGAAATCTGCTTAGTTAACGCAGCTCCTGCGTGACGGATTTTATTTTTTTTTTCAATCTCTTGTCCCTTCCAATTTCTAGTTTGTTGCAGATTTACCGAAAAACTCTCGCCTAATTTGCAAGACTGAGCTTATGCTCAAGCTTATGAATAAAATATACTAGCTACAAGGGCACCTAGTATATTTTATTTCAGAATGCTTCAAAGTATTGTATAATTAATCCAGAATGGTATTCAAGTATAAATTATTCCATAGTGTCAAAGTACAAAATCGCTAGAGATAAAATCAATTTAAGCCAATCTAATAAGAATTATCCAAGCATGTAATATGTGCTTAGTTGCCCCAGATTAAAATACATGGAGCATTTATAACTGGAACCCAAAATAACGATGAAGAGCTTGCGGGCAGCTCGAAGTGGTCGGCTTAATAAATTACTGAGTCTGAACACTTGACACTGGCTAAAGGCACTCATGACAAGTGCAGGAATAAAACTCAGAAGTGGAATGTTTATAAAGAAAAATGTTTTAAACAAAAAGCTAACGAAAAAATGAGATGACAATCAAATCTTGATTTTTTATGAAATACTGGGTCAAGTGAAAAATCAAAAAGACTGCTTTGCTGACGTTTTGGTACTTTTTATGAACATTTTCGAGGCAAAACTATGACTAATTAGATTAGCATTGTGCAGAAAAATGATGTACTAAAATATGAAAGTGTTAGTACTAATTGGAAGAATCCAGAACATGAGATGAAGAATGAGTTAAGAAAATAAAAATGGCTTGGACTGGATGTGTTTACTGTATATGATTCCAGACTGTTGACAGCACTGTAGTTGTTTTAGTATACCTACAGCATCCTTCGAAAAAGGAGATAAAAGTACCGAAACAGCGGCCAAGTAATATTTAATTTTTTACATCCCACTTGACAACACAAAAGATTATACCTAAAAATTCTAATGCTGTTCTCACAAACTAAAGAAAAAAGTTTTTTTTGTGATTGCCGAAAGTGCTTGATAAGAAAAAGTCCGTCACGCAAGGGCTGCTTTAGCCAAGCAGATTTTCAACGTGCGTCATGTTTTTACATCTATCTCAAACCGTAAAAGTTCAATGAGAACAATACGTGGTATTGAGGCTTCGAATAAAGTGCTTCATAATATAACAGTTTATTGTTAATATGACATGAGTAGGAATGGGGGTTTACTGAAGGCTGAAAACTATAAAATGCAAATATCTCGGTTAGTAATCAAGATAATGAAAAAAACATACATAACAACATTTATGGACCATTACATTTGCAATGAGATTGGTTCTATACAATTATTCGGTCCGACCCATAACAATGGAGGTATTGAGAATTTTCTAAGTTCCCCTCTAAACTTCCCCACTGGCCGGTTTTTTCAGCCATTAAAGAACTTGATCTTTAGTTTTACATAAGAGTTTGGCAACGCTAGAGCGGCAACATATATATAGTTTTCAACGGACTTCATTTTCGCCATCTCCTGAGCAGGATTGATGGCCATTTAACGACATTTTTTCATAAATCGCGTCGTGAGTACAACCTCAACAACTGATTTCCCCTAAAGTAAATTTGCTAAAATGAATTAGGGAAGTTTTACAGTAATGAGGCCCTTATGCAAGTAACCTGAATAACCGAAAATATGTATTTCAATCTATATTAGAAGAATATTTGCAACTATATTGAAATTGTACTATCATAATTGACTAATTGAAATAACTCGGCTGTAAACATTTCCAGCTATGTAAGCGGCATTACAAAGATATTGTATAGCAAAGCCTACAATTGGCTGTCGTTGAATACCTTCGCCTAAGCATGACATCATCAGACCTTGAGACCAACTCCATTACTGGCGCGCTCCTGTCCCGTTTTCTTGAATCAGTGATGCTTAGGTAGGGTGAAAGTACTTTCTAGCAGTTGGCTTTGTCTGGAATTACTGGGCTTTCGTCTATCTTTTTCACCAATCTGAACGAAACTCTTATTATTAGCAACCGATCTTAGGTATAGTCTTCATTAATATTATTTTGCTCCAAGTTCACTGAGGGTGATAAGGCAGGTAATTAAAAATCACAATGTTTTGTTCGCCTTTAGTTTTTCGTCAAATATGGACTTGACAAAAAGTGTTTATTTTGTAGCCCCAGAAACTTTTTATATTTCTCATACTTAAGCTTATTCCATGTAAGACACCCTTTTGACAATGGTAGAAGACTAAAAAATATAGTCCGTCTTTTGTAAATTCATTTCCTAAATGAGGCTGTCTCTAAATTATTTCTATTAAGTGACCAGAATTTGAAAGCCAAAATTTTCGGAACTCATAAATTTAAACAACGTATTAGGACTGGAACATACAATTTAAACTACAATTTGTTCATTCCGTGTTTCCGTTAAAATCAATATCAACGAAGATATTGACAAAAACAAGTTTCGACTTCTAAGCAAAACCCCCACGCCCTTGGATGTTAGTAAAATATAAAATAGGCCAATATTTTCAATTTTAATGCCATTGTCCTGGCATTAAAATCCACAAGATTGGGCTGAAATGTGAAAAAACGTGATACCCAGTAACCACTCAGCCAAATAAATCTTCAGTGCAATCCTTGATACACCTCAGAGAGTTACTGAATTATCCACTGCATGCCGCGCTCCTTATATATATGTTACTGTAAAACCCCTGAGTGTGGTAAATCGTAGGATTTACCAGAAGCGTTGGTAAATGTCCGATTTTATCATTCAAATCGGACTTTAGCCAGTAAATCTTAGGTATCCCAAGAGGCTCGGTAAAAGCTAGAATTATCTCAATCAAGATGCGTCTTTCGGACTTTTACCAACAGATTTTGGTAAATCCTAACATTTCCCAGCGTTTGCCGTTAAAAGTTCGAATAAAGGTTATTTGAAATGAAAATTTTAGAAAAGTTTTATTATTATTTGTTAGAGCATGAGAGAGAATTGTGGCACTTTGAATTGCACTTCATATTAGCTAACTTGCACAAACATTTCTTATTTGAACATTTTTTTAAGCAGTTGCATTTTTTGAAACCCTGGCCACCAGCCAATGACTGTTGACGAACTGCGGTGCGAAGACTTATCTCTTCGTCGGGCACTTCATCAGTAGACATGAAATTCTCCGTGCAAAAAAAAAATAAACTGATTAGGTGAATAAAATGTATTCATTTTCCTGAAGATATTCCGAGTTGGTAGAAACCATCTTCTTTTTGACGATCACTGCAATCATTCTTTTGGGGTCGATTTTAGATGGTCGACATCAGGAATTTTGATCCTCACGTTCTGGCCATCTTCGGGATCTGGGAATTTTCTTTTCGTCGTATTTTTCCATTTTCTTGGCCTGTGATTCAATATCTTTCCTTGCTGCTTGGGGAATTTCTTTAAATTTAGAGCACATCTTCTGTTCGGTGGCAGATAACTTATTATTGGCACTGCCTTGCTGAAGTTTGCCGCCATCAGGAAGTTTTACTTCCAACGTTTTTGTCATATCTTCCTCAAGAGCCAACGTTTGAACCTCATCTTGTTGGGAAGTAGGAAAAGATACAGTAGTATCATCAAGAATTTGCTCAAGCTGTTCCACAGACGCGAGATTGGTTGTCATATCACGAGGGAGTTTCGAGGTAGTCAAACCCATTTTCATGAGGACTCCAAACATGGCTTCATAGGGAGAGCATTTGATTCCTTCGTGGTAGGCTCTGTTTTTCATGGCCTCAATAAACCTAATCCCCTCAGACCACTTTGAAGTATCATTGGTTTCCATCCACTCTTCACTGGACATTTACCAATGAGCCTTGGGAAACCCGCACATTTACCAAACAGCATTGGTAAAAGTACGAAATCTCACATTTATTTAATTTTTTTCGGGCATTTACCAAGCCAGACGGTAAATCCGGGAATTGACCAACTGCCAAGCGGTAAAAGCTCGAATTTCATCTAGATTTCGGACTTTAACCAGTGCTCTTGGTAAATCCTGACATTTACCACACTTCGGGGTTTTACAGTAACATACACACACACACACACACACACACACACACACACACACACACACATACATATACATATATATATATATATATATATATATATATATATATATATATATATATATATATATATATATATATATATATATATATGAACACAATAGTTGGACAGACCGTGTTTTCGTCATCAGTTAGTTTGGATCGGAAAACATTGATTTATTTTTTTTAAATCGCGTCATAAATACTACTATAATTTATTTATTGGAGCTTCGCAGCTTTGGCGATGTTGCATACTACTATTAAAGATGACGCCCGTTAAGTGAAATCTGCTAAAATCTATATGACAAAGTTGTTTCTCATATCTCCGTGCTTCTGGAATGGAATGTAATCGGCTTATTCATCGGAGCGAAAGGAACAATCTCCAGCTTCATTGTCAAGTCCTTTTGTGTATTTCATTTCAAATGTACCTATTGCCTCGTGTCAGAATGGATATCGTTAGAGAAATAACTTATAAGGAAAATAATAAATATATATATATATATATATATATATATATATATACATACATACATACATACATACATACATACATACATACATACATACATACATACACACATGCATACATATACGTACAATATATTGAAATACTATAAACTAAAAGCGTAAGAATATAATCAGCTCAGCTCTAAAATAATCCTTATCTTTTTTTTTATCCTGCAGAAGATATTGAAGTAATTTATAAAACAATATTCTATAAGTATAATCACATTAAGATTATTGACATCCATTGCAATGCTGAAGCTAATATGGGCTATCTAAATAAAGGCTTTTGTTTATTTCCTGGAACAAAGAAATGGAAGCACCCTTTTTGCGAAAAACATTGGCTATTTCAATGGAATTAAACGTTTTGAAGTATGAACCCACTTGGGGCATGTCTTGGGGCAGTTGTATTTATATATATATCGCATAACTCGAAGACGAAAAGCCTTAGAATACTGTAATTTTACATTTATGACTGTTGTAACGCCTCAATGTGTGCCACTCCCTTTGTTAAAATTGGTAAATCTGAGCTCATTAACCAGTAGGGGTGTTGTTATCGGGATAGGAATACAAAATGGAACATTTTGCCGGTCGTATAGACTAGAAAAAAATATGTATACTGCCTTTTTGTAAGATCTACAAATCAAACTGTAAGTACAAGTGAAAGTCTAAATTACAAATCTGAAACTGATATATTAAGCATTTTGTGTTTTGATCTTCCTAAAAACAGTATGTTTCATATGTTTTGCACGCTTATAAAAAAAGTAAAATGTCACAGTATTTCCTATAAGATGATTCCATTTGTTTTGAAACTTTTTTCTCTATTTGTATGATTTTGGATCAGTTTCCTATGTCTTAGTCCAGACATTTGATAATTTCCACGGGGGAAATTAAATCACTCGAAAAATAATAATAGCCAAAAATGTACGTAAGATCTTTGCTGATCACGACTATATAGTCGCCGGAAATGAATTCTGAAAAAGTTTAGAGTTAATAAAAATTATAATTTTCTAATAATTTCTGACTAGGTATTAATGACAGGAGCTCGAGTAAAAGAAATTTCTCTTCTAAAAAAAAAAAAGAAAATTTCTTGAGAGCAAATATTGAAAAGGTCGGAGGGTCAGGGCAATGGTATAGATGACCTTTATTTATTTAAGTCCTTATCTGTGGAGTTAGGATTTATTCTGATCCCGTGGCTCTCATTTCCTGTGTTCAAATACTTTATCACAGATCTCGACTGATAAATGACACTTTCCTCGCCTTTTGGCATTTGTGAACTGCCATATATTTTTCTTTTTTTGAAAGATATGTTTGGATTTGTTTTGGGGCGTTTCTCCTTAATTTATTTCTCTATTCGATTACTTAGGTTTTACGTCTAAGACTTTCTTGCTACTGATAATCTTTATACAGAACATCCAATTAAATTTGTGAAGAGTAATAATGAATCCTTATTTTTCTTATAGTTTTCCTGGACCCAATTTATATTATTCGGGGGAAATTGTGTGTAGTTTTGAGCCATATAAACTGGTACTTTTAGAAGTATTTTATTCGCTTTATTATTTTTCAAAATATATATTCTTCAAATTGTATGGCAAGGATCTCCAATAAAAAACATTTTTTCGGTGTAAACTTTATTGAAACTGCCCTACATATTTCGTGGCTTATTTTCCTCCTCTTAAGGGGCTATTCCTTTTAAAAGAAAAATTATTAATAACATTAATTTAACACATCCCTTAATCATTTTTTTGCTATATATTGTATTAGTAGGTACCATACATCTGTGATATATTTATTAAATATAATTATAAATTGCTACTTATATTTCTGAAGAGCTCGTTTACCTTTTACAAAAATAATCGAGTTCAAGATTGACTTGTAAATAATCGATTTTTAGTCAGCTGACTTAACCTATCTCGGGTATCATATGCCTCCTCTGTGAGGGCAGTCGCAACGTTAATGTAAAGGGTAAACGAGCACTTCAGAAATGTAAGTAGCAATTTATAATTAGATTTAATAAATATATCATAGATGTAGGCACCTAATAATAAAATAAATATAGAAGAATGTTTAAGGGATGTGTTAAATTAATGTTAATAATATTTTTTCTTTTAAAAGGGATAGCCCTTGAAGACGTGGCAATATATATATATATTTGATTACCCACATAAACACACCACACCTTATCTCACTAGTGTTATACGGATTTTACCAAAATCTAACATAATTATGAAAATCATTCTTCTAATTTGAAATGGAATGACTGTTTACTCTATCTAGATTGTTTTGGAATAACTAATAATTATTTTATAATCTATAAATCCTTGAAATAATATTCTTATAAATAACAGGGAAAACGATGGAGGCATACTTTCCTTATTCGGTCATTAATTCAGTAGTCCCTATTCCAATAGAAGCATGAATGAGAGGACTTTATAAAACCCTGCAGTCATCCGGAATATTCCACAATTCTACTCCCTGCCTTTCATTCATTGACCGTACTTATTTTCATTTTCCTCAATTTATTTTTTTTAATATTTTTAAATTTATTTCAACTCATTTTATATGCGAAAACGAATTTCTCTTTAGGTGAAGAGCTCTAAGGTCCAGGAACAAGATAACTTTTCATTTTGAAAGAACTAGATCTAGAAACACTATTCCGTTAAATTCGTGTGTGTGTGTGTCTAGGACTCTCTCTCTTTCTCTCTCTCTCTCTCTCTCTCTCTCTATATATATATATATATATATATATATATATATATATATATATATATATATATGTGATGATGAGATATCTTAAAAGGGAATGAAAAATAAATAGCAAACAAATTTCTCCGTGCCTTTTGGAGTTTCTAAAACTTTGTATAAAAATAAAAAAAACGTTTTTATCATTAAAAACCTTCATGTTATGTTATATTTTTTTGTTACGTTATCACCCTAAGAATAAGTATATTATTTTTTAAGTTGCTCTACAAAAGAAATTGTTATTTCCTATAAGGGACGAAAAAATGCATGAGGACGCTCAGTAGTGTTCTTGGCTACCCACAAATCCGATTTAATCAATATCTAGACAATATTTACTGTTCTGTTGAAATATTTCCTGAATAAGTTCAATTTTGCTACGATTTTGGGTGTAGATGTTGCATGCATGTTTCAAGATTTCCAAAAATTCTTTTTTTGGCAATTTTACATTATTCCTTTGATTAATTAAACACATAATAAGAATACATACACATATGTACATATTAGTACCAGATGGATATAGTTATGTAAAAGGGTTTGTGTTAGCTGATCAACACACCTATTATAAAGGAATTTTCTATATAACTGGAGAACCCAGATCCAAATAAAGATATATTTCTAATAAATCCAAGACTCTATCTTTCTTTATATATATATCTGTTCTTCAAAGTATCGGAAAAAACATTTAATTTATTCCCTGGAATATTCTGGATGGTAGAGGAACCAATTGATCAGGATCAATAAGAAGGCCAAGTCCTCTACTGTTTTTTAATATAATGCAGAGTGCACTTTCGGAGTCAACGACTGAGCCGCCCGGCGGTCGTGATCCAGGCAACGCAGCTGTAATCAGCAGGCACTGAGGATGGAGCGTTGACTCCGAAAGTGCACTCATAAAAAAACAGTAGAGGACTTGGCCTTCTTATTGATCCTGATTTAATTTATTCTACCTTGTGTCAGGAGTTACTTTTGGTTCTCATTTAACCATATTAATACGGCGGTACTTTTTTAAGCAGAGAGCTATCTACATTAAAATGGATTCTTCGTTGCTTCAGTTTACTGAATTTATAACTGCGAACATATTAAACATCCGGGATTATAATGAGACATTACATACAGTAGTAGTACTATCGCCCTGTGGCTTGTCTAAATGATCTTAGTTTTTAAGTGCGGCAGTGAAACTCCGTATTTTTTTTTTCTTTTTAAATATACGTTTGATGAATGAGCTTCATTATTTGAGATTATTAGCTTTCCAGTATCCACTTAACCGACACAAGGCAATTGAGAAGACAAACGGATGGACAAACAAATTTAATACTTTTGATGTGAGTTTCACAAAATGTAAAACAACATGATGATCGCACACCCCTCCTCGCCAAACAAAATATGGGACCGCTGTACCAGACCTGTATTGTAAATAATAAGATTTATAAGTATTTTATTAAATAATAGAAAAAGACTAGTCTCTTTTTCTGGGAAGAAGCATACTTAAGAAGATTAATTCAGAGTTTTATAAAGTTGTTATATCCTCTTTTTCTGCTGTACTCCTCTTATTTTCATGTTGTCTGTATACAATTTTTTTTTTTTTGCTTTTTTTCCATTTTGCAGTGAGTGTATCGTTTAAGTTTTAATTTCTTGAACTTGTCTACAGGCTAATAATAAAACGAGTAATCGCTTCCTGATGACTTCCTTCCAAATTACGATTTAACAGTTCTTCACATATTGAACGCTATGTTTGAAAAATAAATTTTATAACAGCTATAATAAGTAAATTATCCAATTAAAATTATTCACTATTTTAATTATTGAACTTCGTAGACTTTGTTTCATACTATTCCTTTTGAAGTATTGAGAATTTATGGGCTTCATAAATTGTAGCATCATTTAAAAGTTTAACTATGTTCCCGTAATTTATACCTAATTTATATTCTAAAAACGTTTTATAATGTTTACTTCCTCACAAGAGTACAGAAAATTTAGTTCCTCGTAACTTAAATAGATAATAAAAGAATGTAACAATATATTGTAATATGCCTTATACGAAAGGTTGCTATCAAAGAGAGATAAAACAGGACAATAAATTAATTATGATCCCTATATAGGAAAGTTTTATAAAGGATTGAAAGTGGGGTTTTCTTGTTATTTTATTTTTTCTCTGTTTTCCTGTTGACCCACTTACGTTCTAGACCCTTATGAGATCCATGTGACTGTATAAAAACTAAGTTTTGCGATAAACTGTAATTTTTCATCTTTCTTTATGGTTGTCCTTAGACTAAGGATAAACATATCCATTGTAGAAGCAGTTTTAATTAATATCTATTCATTAAATATTGAGATAAGGTCATTTTTTTTATCGTGTAAATAAATTTATCTAGAATAATGTATTTTAAGCAATCCTTGTTGGACTGTTGTATTAAAACAGTATGTAACTCAGTAAGGGATGAAAAATATTTGGGTATCTGCTAACAAAATTGCTATAGATGAACCATTTTATTTCGAGGAACATTGTACTTGAAATTAGCCTGTCTTAATGAATATATATGATGTTATTGTTTCTTGAGGTTTTGGTTAATGTTGGTGAACGAAAATTATATAGTTTATGCCAATATTTTCTCTTCTTCAGGGCAAGACTAGAAATACTTAATTGTAGATTATGTATTCCACTTGGGGTTGCATTAGGAACACCAGAGTGTTCCTAATGAATTAAGGCATCTACAATTTTTATAACGATGGTGTGATAAATAAAAAAAAAAACACAAAAATAATAATAGTAATATAAATTAATTATTTTAAATTCCTTTTGGAATAAACCGTATTTAAAGAAATAAAGAGTAATTTTAGAACTGATCAAATCTGATGTTAGTTATCAAAAGTAACCTTTTTACTGTACTTACTTTTTAGCTGATGAACTACTGAATCTGTGGTTTAAATATTCAACAAATAAACACACTGACATTTAATCTGAAATAGTTTTATTTGCAGATATTCATGGATTAGATGATTTAAATATGTTCCTCAAATATAAGAAAACATTATTTAAATATCCTTCATTTCTAATTTTATGACCTGGGTAATTTATACTCCTAAAATGAGTATATGAAATGTATTCGAAATAAAATGTATTTATTTCCATTAAATGTTAACATAACATAATAGGATACGTCAAATATTTTAGTGTCCTATAAAAAATTTAATAATATTGAGCCAATTAATTGCATTACATATTGTTAGGTAGCATTTATACTTATATAATACTTTCTTTATAAAATTAGCTCAAATTCCACATTTTGTAAAAACTATCAATATAATAATTATATATAATGAATTAATTACGTTAACAGTCTTAATACCACTCTAATTATATAACATGCATTTTTAACTTATTGACATACTACGTTATTAGTCTTAAATGTATTAAATTATGACATGTTTTATAAATATTGAGAAACTTTTCCCACTTTAAACAGACCATGTACCTAGTGATAAATTATTTTTCTACGGATTTATATGACAAATATTTTGACGTTTTATTTAATAATTGAATACTTTTGATAGTATTCATCTTGTGTATAAAAAACAACTTACAGACGTGAAGTTCTTTAATTTATTTTTAAACGTAGTATATTTTTTGATACATTTAACACATTTGGGTAATGCATTAAAGAGTTTTGTTCCTGAAAATGATACGCTTTTCACGAAATATTTATGTCTGTGCTTGGAGGTTTTGATGCATATTCTTGAACCTTGTTCTATGATTATGCGTTATACTTATATATGTCAAACAAGTATATATAAATGGTAGATCTCTTCTATAAACCGAAGAAAATATGAAAGCAGACCGTATATAAATTCAGGAATCCATAGATAACAAACCCTTAATTTGAGGAAACCCACAAATTCTTAATCCTGATCCTTGCTGGAAGTAATGAACTCGGTGGTAAAGTTCTCTGTCAACAGACGTCGCTCCTCTCTCCAGTTCGGAACATTAATCAACGTCAGGATTTCTAACCAGCCATCTTGTCTTCATTTTATCTTGAGCTTAGCTCTCCATGTTTCCCACTCGATAATGCGAAATATTAGGAACCGTTTTTCCTGGAGGGCTAATGAGTAGTTTTAAACTTTCTTTAAAAATGAATATGAACTGTCAATGCCTCCTAATCTAACTTATATTATTTCGAACGAATACGGACAAGTTAATTTTTCACAACTTAAACAATAATGAAATGGCTGGAAATGTGTAATAAACCTGAAATGAATATTTTAGCTCTACACGAAGAACAGAATCAACCCAATAGGCAGCATTTAGCCATTCAAAAGCTAGAGTCTTTGTAAACCAATAGATAAGATTTAGCAAAATAAAATATAGCTCAGAAAATACTGTTAAGGTAAAACTACGATATAAAAACCTATAAAAAACAAAATAATATGACAAAAAGAGGAAAACCTTTTCAGCAAACTTATCAATAATATAACTGATTAGCAAAGGCTAAGAGATAATATACCAAATAGTGAAATATGCATAAAATATATTTAGCAATAAAAGTAAATAAAAAAGAAAAACAATAAGTAAGCCTTAGGCAGTAATACAGGTAAAACAATTAATCCAATAAGCCATAGACAGCAAAAAATGTGATCGAAAATCCAACAAGCAATCCATTGTAGTGTTCAAAAATCGAATAGCTAAACTACTTAGGAATTAATTTGACCAAAAAAAAAATGTTATGCTCTTTTGTTATTATTACTGTCCACTTTGTGCTACTATGACTAATCGGGACGAGTTAGCTATAGGTTAACACCCATATCTAACCAGAGTGGAACTAAGGATTTTATTTAATACTAAATAAACTCCTATTGCCCAGTAGGAATCGAACAATGACTAAACCAGACAATGATTACCCAATTAGTTCATCAAACAATATCTAAAACTAATATTCTGAACCTCCATTTATTTTCTAAGGAAATAAATGTAGGTTTAGAAATTATAATTAGCAAATCTGTTTCGATAAAAATGTACAAAATTTGATCTTATCTGTGCTTCCAATTTTTGGTTTTGATATACCGGGTTATAAAAATGGTTCTAACAGAGGCAGTAGACACAAATTGATCAGCCGAAGTAACGTCAAGTGTACATTAATTTATAAATAAAAGTGTTTTAAAAACACTTTTATTTCGAGCAGAATATAAACACGTATGTAGAACGCATGTTTCATATATTTTCGAAACAAGATGGATATATTTAAAAAAAATTAACTAGAATACTTAAAGCGAAAAATATTTTTATTGGATTGAAAGAAGTAATCAGATAAACTAAAATCTTGGAAAGTATTTTTTCCGAAAAATTGAAAACAATATACGGTACCTACTACAAATATGGCAGTGAGGGAATGAAATGAATGGGCTGGTCTATTATTGACCAAAGTGACGTAGAAGGGTTGGGTAAAAATCGATGGAGATAAAATATTGCCTTGCGGACACGCTATGTAATAAGAGAGCATGAATAGAAGAGGCACAAATCAACGATTGTTTAACCTGTAACTTTGTAGCATACTTAGTACTAAAATATACAAATTAAAGCACTAAAGAATATTTTTATGTCTAGAGCTAGAAAATTTTAAATATCTTTATTAATTGAAAAATAAAATAATATCAAATAAATAGGTAAAGTTAAATATAACCGTTTAACCATATTATTAAAATATCTGCGTTATTATTGATAATTGTTATATACTTATGTATCCAATTAATAATATATTTTTTGCATAATATTAAATATTTCCTTATACCAATTACATTTTTGACAGAAAAGCATTCGAATTTTTTTTAAATATATGGAACACGACAAAAATAAAATGCCAATAATTAAAAAAAATATTTGTATTTATTTTATAATTTTAATTAAACGTCATATAAGCAAAACATGAAAAAAATCCAACAAAAAAAAACAGTCGCTCCCGGCGAGATTTGATCTCGAGATTTCCGGTTATAAAAGGAATGCGCTAATAATATTATAATAATGATAGTTCTTAATTATTATTACTTCTGTTTGTAATTACTGATTGTGCACACATCTTCCAGGGTAAAGAAAGATAAAGACTTTAACTAAAAACTGAACTGATCAATACGCAGACTTATGTCCTTTTCCTTATCCTGAAAAACATTAAAAAGAAACGATATTCTGGTGTTTCGAAAGACAAATACAAAATAAACACTTACCCCACAAATGAGTTGCCCTATTCCTTGAGTATAGATCCAGGTCGTTAGGACAGAACCCAGTCTATTTGCTAGCTAAAAGCATTTCTAGGTCCGCAGTTGAGAGTTGGAGGCTCATGAATATTGGGGATACACCCTGACAGGCGAGACGTGCTACCTGACTCCGGACGGGGCAACCTGTCACTCCTAACTCAAATATACTGTTTCACTATCACTAAGGCTCCTGTTCCACTTACAGTTTGGGCTAAGAAGCAATTTTGGATCTCAAGGGTTCTATATTTCTATGTACGATATCACAGGAACTCAGCCTCAAAGTCGTGTAATGAGAAAGGAACACATGTCTTTAAATATTTATATTTAATAATATTTTGGCAAACCTGATTTTTATATTATTTATATTATATTACATTTTCAGTAAAATTGGTTACATAACATTTATTCACAATTACGGCGATATTTCGAATTTTCGGTTAATCCCAACCTCTTCTTCGGGCCCGACTTCAGCCGATTACGGTCTTACCTTTCTTTTTACATTAACCGTTTAAACATTAAGTTCAGTCATCCCTTTAAGAGAAATCTGTTATAAATTATTTGGAGGGATATCAAATTACATGCATATTTCTTTTTAATGTCATACGCCTTGTAAGAATTGACTAAAGACATTTGAATGCTGAAAATAAATTCTAAAAAAGAAAGTTATTATTTTTCTTTTATAACTCACCTTTTTTTTTTTTTTTTTTATGTTTTCTGTACGTTGGTACCTCAATATAAGAATTAATTGCCCATGCTTCAACATATATATTAAATGGTTTGGTCTATTTTATTTTTTTTTCTATGTCATAAAACGTATAATAAACAACAATAATAAGGTCAAAATGCGTTTTTATCATAAAACCTATTAATTTCGTTTCTAAAAAGCTTTTATCATAAGAACATATTATAAACAACCATGTATTTCCTATAATGAAATAAAGGGTGAGGCATAATAACGAGCGATTTTTAAAAGACTGTTAAATAAAAACATTTTGTTACAAAAATATGTTTATATCACAATATTAAAATACATGAAAAATCATTTTCTGCAACAGTAAAATGTCTGTTATTTTTTGAAAATAACTCCAGTAAGATGGCGTCCGTTTAGACGCACACATTCTTCGAGCCGGACCTTGAAGTGACTCATCACATTCCGTAGCATTGCCAGTGGGATTTGACCAACTTCCTGCCGGATCCGCTCTTTCAGGGCTTCAATTGTTCGAGGAGGATTATCTTGGTAAACTTTACTTTTAAGATAACCCCGGAATAAGATTCTGCGGAATGCACGACGTGCTAACTGGTATGAACTACCGTTTAGATAAAATGCTTTGCAGCGTTCGCACGATACTGTGGGGTCCAGCGCTCCATTGTGACTAAATGCTATTTCGCTCCAAACGTAACTGACGCTATCCCCTCCACCTCCATCCAACGCAGCTTGGTTCGCGCGCTTTTTTAAATCGCTCGTTAATATGCCTCACCCTGTATATAGCAGAAAAAAAATCATAGTATTATGAACAAACAAAATTCCAGATAACTTAAAAAAATAATTTTGTAAAAGTAGAAATATTGTTTTTACGAGTTACGACGCATGACCTTTAAATTATTCTCACTAATGTACTCTGTAACTGAGTACAAATAATATCCATTATAAGTTTCATAAACTTCAAGTGCCAATGTTCAGCGAATTATTGTAATTTATGGTAAACGTAATGAGATTCTCCATGCTCCTGATAAAACGAACTGATTGAGTTGGCTGTCAGCAAATTGTGTACCAATAGAAGCTGCTTATCTGATCCGTCAACAGTGGCAATGAACCGAAGAGATAATTGTGGTCACATGGTTGACTAAATCGATAACGAAATGGTCTACCATATCGAAGCCAAATTCTCTTATCACGTACATGACTAAACCACAAATGTGTTTTATAATTGTGTTTTATAACAGTTTTTCTAGCTGTGAAACTAAGGATTTTATTTAGTGAGTTTAACACTAAATAAAATCCTGTTACACATGCGGAGTAAGACCCATGGCTCCAGGTTTTCCAAGTGTATTATGACAAGCGCCTTAACTCACATGATTCATTATAAGAAATTATAATGATAAATGTGTGAGGTCTTTGGATTATTAAATGGAGCTAGCTAATAGTGTGTGAGATCTTTTTAAGAAGACTAAGCAAAAATGTTGCGCGAATTATTGCATCTTCTTTACGTTCACCTTATACTACTAAGGCTAATTGAGACGGGTTATCTACAGGCCTTTTCTAGCCAGGGTGGGACTATGGATTTCATTTAATGAGTCTATCACTTAATTAATTCCTACGGGCCGGGAATCGAACTCGCCACTCTAGGTTTACTATGTGAGATTAAGGCCAACACTTTAACTCACATGACTAACCTGCCCCCCCCCCCCAAAAAAAAGTTGTATATTAATGATTAAAAGAATAGTTATCTATTAGCTTATTTCTGCATTAATAGTGAGTTTTATGTAAATAGTCACTAGTAACAACTTATATTTTATGAAAACCTTAATTATTTTAAATTTCTTTTATTCATTTTATTCAATTTTATTTTAATTATTGATTTATTTATTGAATATTTAAATATTTTATTAATGATTTCTCTATTCTCCAATATCAATAGTTATGATTTACAGTTTTGCACCTGGCTTTGAATTTTGTCTTTATTTGTTCTCTTGTTCATTATTTTTTTTCCTTTGTAGTGTTCAATATTTGTTTTTTGTTTTCCACTCTTGTTTTTTGTGTTCCATATTGTTTTGAGTTCCATTTCCATTTTTGAGTTCCAGTTCCGTTTTTGTGTTTCATTCAGTTTCTGTGTCTAATTTCGCCTTTTGTGTTCTATTTTATTTTTTTTTTCCCCCAGTTCTGTTTTGAGTTGCATTTTTATTTATTTCCCATTTTTGTTTTGATATCATCTCTGTTTTCGTTTTTACTCTCTGTTTTATGATCCTTTTATGTTTTGTGTTCCTTTTGTGTTCTTTGTTCCTTTTCTGGTTGGTGTTCCTTTTGCGTTTTGTGTTCCTTATCTGCTTTGTTTTCTTTTTGTGTTTTGTGATCCATTTCTGTTTTGTTTAAATTTGTTAATTTTTTTTAGTATTGTTTTGTTTTTTAAGTTACGAATGCTTTTGTTTAGAGCAACATCACCGAAGCTGCGAAGCTCCAATAAATAAATATTTCTGCATTAAACTTCATCGCTTTTTCTAAATATATGCAAGTTTCGTTGTTTATCTTACTGAGACTAGATAAAAAAGCTCACTCGTGGTATTATTATCACAGAGCATGCAAAATACGGTGGAGCTCATGCTTAATCTCTGGAAATGCTTGAGAAACTCAGGCTGCTAGAACTAATTTTAAATTATGTCATGGTCTTCAAAGAAGTCCATAGAAACTAGCATTTGATAGTAATAACGTCGAGCGTTATTTCACTATGAAATATATGACGTTAAGTTTAGTTGAGAAAGTTTAATGTACACTTAGCTAAATTACATATAAGAATGTGGCAAGACATATTTGATTTCCCACCGATTCATAAATGTTTCGTTATTAACGGAATTATTCGTTTTGACCTTTTCTGAACCCCATTTTTTTTTATAATGTTGAAATTTCATATTTAGTACTGCTGTAGTTACGCACCTTCAGTTTCGATAAAATCGTCTCTAATAGGGGGGGGGGGCGTTGGAGATAAACAAAAAAAATTGCAAATGCCTCCGTACCTAATTAGAGATCTTTAATTAATTAAATTATTTTCTGATATTTTTTGTGGAACGGAGATATCGTACAAGACTTTAAAAATAAATAATTTAACTTGAAGATTAGCAAAAAATGTTGTTTATATAATGCAATAGGTGTATAAGAAAGTTATCTGGTTTTCAGTTGGTGTAGAAAGTAAAGCAAGTATTGAAAACCAGATGATGTCAATTTCTGTTTATTTCATCGAACTTATGCGGAACAAGTCAACATGGTTATATTGTACTTGAGGCCATTTTGACTTGTTTGGGAGGAGGAGACATGTCCACCGCGGATATCCCCTCCAAGCTGCGTGCTGAAGGCCGGATTTCACCAACTCGCCATTACGTTACACCATTATATACATCATCATTACATTCGTGAGATTACTTTCATATACAGTCATACTGTCAAATATTCGAGTCGCAATGTTGCAACTCATCCTATGCTATCTCATCCTTGGAAATGAATAGGACACTAAATGAGCGAACTCTACATTGTTTGGAATATTCTTGTTGGACTTTATTTTATAAAATACTAGCTGCACCCTGTGAGTGTTGCAACGCCACCAACTAAAATACTATATATATATATATATATATATATATATATATATATATAAAGATGTATATAATAAAAGTTACTCTAAATATCAAATTAAACAACTTTTGCCACGTGTACATTAGCCAAAAAAAAAATTAGGATACTAAATATGACAATTTTTCATTTCATGCCTGCCTAACAACCTCCATTCCAGTTCGTTCCTAAAAATGTTAATATAGCTTATAGTGAAAAATACGGAGCTTCGTTGATTTCGATTTAGTCTTTCGTGTCCTATAACACTGTTGACTCCTTCTATAGTTTTTCGTGTATACCTCATTTATACTTCGTTATACGGAAAAAGTGCATATATCAAAAGTTACTTTAAATAACAAAGTAAACAACTTTTGTTATGTTCTTAATTGTCAAAAAACCAATAGGAAACGAAAAATCGCTATTTTTAATTTCAGGCTTCCGTTGTAACCCCCACTCTAAGTCGTCCCTTGAAATTTTGATGTAGCTTATAATCGTGGAAGAATTAATGCTAATTCACATATCCAGTTTTGTTAAGTTCGGTTCAATCGTTAGTGCCCAATAAAATTGTTAGCTCCCGCTTTAGGTTTTAGTGTATATCTCGTTTATTTTTTGTTATACGACAAAAGAGAATATAATAAAAGTTACTTTAAATAACACAATAAACAACTTTTGTTATGTGCATATTTGCCGAAAAACCAATAGGAAACGAAATATCGCTATTTTTAATTTCAGCCCTCCCTTATAACCCCCACTCCTGTTCGTCTCAGAGAATATTAATATAACCAAAAACCTAACCTGGTAGTAGTAATATACATACCAATTTTCATAAAATTCGGTTCAGCCGTTTACGATTCTATAAAGGACATACAAACATTCATTTATATATATATATATATATATATATATATATATATATATATATATATATATATAGATTTCGAAGGTGATAGTTAACGTCAAGTTAAGAAAATGTCCATCCATGGCTCATTTAATTTGTAAGGGTGTTAAATTGATTTTAGATGAACAAGCTTGATTTGCTGGAAATATAATTTCCTGGCTGAATTATTTACCCCAAAATATTAACTTAAGTAGTTATTTTGAGAGGAGCAATAGCATGGTAGAATGAAAAACTTATTTCAGAGGTGGCAAGAGGTGGTTTTCCAGCTTTAGCACATATAATCTGTGGAGCGTGAGCGAAATGCATTCTCAGGAATGCTTTATGTATGGTATTTATCGTGTTTATTAAACTGGAAATAGCTATTCCGTACAACTGTAGTCCAGTTTATTTGTTATACAAATTCGATATTGAATTATAATATTACACTTCAAGTTAGTAATAGACAAACATTTTAAAAAGTTTAGTGATCTCATACACTCATATTTCCAGAAATGAGATATAGAAATAGGAGTACTGTAGTATTAGCACGATGAATAAACCTGACGACATCTATGCTATTTAGCAGTTCGAGATAGTGTGCATCAACAGATTAAACATGTATGGCACACAAGGTAAAGCGAGACCAAGAATTTGAATAACATTTATGTTATTACTAACACGTTTACAATGTTATTCTGAACATGACTACTCCCGAAAGAGAGTTTCTATCGACTGAATTGCATGCTGCTTTGACCTAGATGCACAGAGCTGGATTACCTGAACAGAAGTTATATTCAACCGACGGGGAAAGTACCTCACCCTAGGTTGAGGATGGTGACTAACTTGGGGATACGTATTTCAAGGACAGTATTATTAGCTAACGTGAAAACATTGATCGCTAATAAAGGTAGCTTCGTTAGGTCGTTATTATTTGTGTTTTATGATCTTCTCATTGTCTTATGGGTCTTGGAAATTGTTGGCCTAGGTAAAATTATTTTTCGTTCGAAATAAAAAGATTTCACGATTTATATAGGAGTTACTCGAGGTGTTTCTACATATGTATTATTTGTTTTCAGCCTTTTGTGTTAACGAATTCCCAATGTTCGCTTATAGGGCATGAGTCACGAGACAGTTCATGCCCAGCTTAAATTTACATCCCTTTGTACTTAGTCTTCATTTTACAGTAGAAACAGAGAATAAATGGCGATATGAGATCATCAGCGAGGAATTGCGGCGCCAGAGAAATGATCTAGATAAGATCGATTGAAATTCTGAGAAATCTGCAATAATTGTTTCATAAATACAATCACACTAGCTGAAATCTGTTATCTTCTATACCTTTATATTTGACAGGAAACCATAAAACTATTCCAAATATAAATTCAGCTATTTTTCATTTATATTTATCAGGGTCATAGCAACTGATGATTGCACGTTTACTGTACATCTTTCAAGATTTTGTTGTCATGAATATATGACGGCATGATTTCTTGCGTTAATCCAAACTTCCCTCGAGAAACCATTTCTATTTCAACCCTTAAACGACGGGTAATAAAGCAGGTCTTTGATAAAGGTGAGTATAATATTGTTCTCGTCCAACGGAAATTGCTAATTTTCATCTTGCTCTCTATATAGAGCTCAAGCGCAAAACAGACACGATTTTTTCAACCATTCTAGTGTTCAGTAATTAATTTCCTTTCCTTTTTGTTAAAGAGCACCAATTATATTTCATTCATTTCATAAATATTTTGTTCACAGTTTTTAACTCAACGTCGCTTTGAACGTTAGATAGTTCAATAAATTGCCACCTGACAAAAATTAAAGCCCTGACATTTTTATTTAATAATGTTATAATGGCTGAATAATGTAATAAAATATTTCTATTTTTATTTGTTTCTACAGCCCACACCATACAGGTTTAGTTGGAACCAAGTGGTGACTCATTCTCCAGCGAGTTGGATCGTAAAATATTGTAGAACCTATCTTGTGAAACTATTGATGCTCTTCAATTGTTGTTCTATGCATTTTTCAGTAACTGAAATATTAAGCAAGTAATTCATACTCTATGGTCTTCAGTCAAGAGTATGTGGCGAGATGGGATCACTAGTGTGTTTTACCGGCAATATGTAAAATCTGTTTAGTTACGCAGCCTTTGCGTGTCCAACTTTTTTAAGTTAGAGAAAAGAATATTTGACATGGTCAAGATACCCCTTGACAGGGGCTTAACTAAAACCCTTTGTGAGCTGCTTAACCAACGGTTTTCATTTTCATTTTGCTCGCAACCCTATGAAAATAAAGAACCAAAATGCATATACTTACATCCACTCGCTACATATTCCTATTTCAAAAATATTAAATTATCGACCACTTTATACTATGTCTAATTGGTATGAATTGTAGGATACTTCTCTTTTCTAGCCAGGTTGGGACTAAGGAATTTATTTAGCAAGTCCTTCGCTAAATAAAATCATCATATCAAAGAACCCGTTGTGTTTGATGAAATACGGTATAAAATTAAAAAGGATATCGCCAAAAAATAAATGCACATTTTTTGAAAAAGTTCAATAAATGTAAACAGTGTTTTTATTTTAATTTTTTAGGGGGGATGGGCTAAGGGTGACGTTCAGGAGATCAACTAAGATATTTTACAAAATTGTTTACGATCATGTGGCCTTATGATACGATTATCAAGTCGATACTGAAAATCAGATAGATATTTTGTATTTTGTAATGTGGCACTGTATAAGTCCTTCATTACGCTCGGCTGAAGCTACACCCCTTCACCACAATGAGAGGAGCACACCTCACTGCCTGGCAAGGAAGTCAAGAGCTAAGGAGGAATATGATACTTGAGGAGAAAATAGCCACTGCTATCACTTCACTTAACTTAACTTCTATAGGAGATCTCAGGCGAATTTTTTCAATCTTAAGATAATTAGGTCCTTTACGAAAGGGATATTAAGATCTTTATGAAGAGTGAGGTTTGAAGTATAATATGGAGCATCTACTATGGTGCTGTAGTGGATTGTAAACTCTGTATGTATCTGAAATTCTAAGGTTTTCCTGTGCCCCACGCTTCTATAGCGTATGTCCATGAAAATCAGAAGCAATAGCAGCAGTGATTATGCTGGAGTTCAGCATTTGAAGATGAGAGAGGGAGAGAGATAGAGGGATTTATATATTTATCTGTTAATGCTCTAGCGTTCGTAATTTTAGTTTGATTGTTACCACTTGTTATTTTTATATTTTATGATAAAGTAAAGATCAAGTCCGTCAGCGGCTGGAATTAGACCAATAACTGGAAAGGGGAGGGGTTAAGGGAGGAGAATTTAAAAATTCGAAATATCTCCGTATATTTCATATATCGTAAACCGTTGGATATTATAAGAATGTGTTTTGTATTGTCACTATGTACGTTTTTTGTTGTATATTTCGGTGCCTTTTTAAGGAAATCCGGTAAAAATAAATGTTCTGTGAGTTAGATAGTAGATGCTTGTTTGACTGAGAGATCTGCTGCTGGGGGAGGCGATGTTCCTCTTCCATTTCTCATTACTCTCATTTCACTTTAAACCAATGTCAACAACAATGCCAGCTCGCCTGAAAATCTATACCAGTCTGTTCTCCTAATCCCCTCTTAAGACTTCCTCAATTGGAATGAAGTGTATTCCCCATAGGAATTTAGGTACATTCTACAATTTAAACAGGTTTTTACTATCAATTAAACATTTTTAGAGTCCTTTGTGTTACGTATGGGTCCTCGTCAAACTATGCTTGTCCATGTTTTATAACTCTGAATAAAATGAAGTGGATTTGTTTCCATTAAAAGTCAAGGAAATGCATATCCAAAAGAAATATTACAGAGATAGTAAAAAAGATCTTTCGGTTAATATTTAGGCCTTAGAAAAGATACATAGCCGCCCTCGAGTGAGACTGGAGGGATTCGGGTTCAGAATTTTACTTAGGGTCACCAGTTGATTGACGGGACTCATTATACCCGAGAGGTCAGTTCACTCGGTGGCATCCTGTCATAAGAGTAATATCTTTACCAATGAGGATATTATACTTACTAGAATCCCGCTAAACTACAAGCGCCGCGGCACTGCCGCCGCATGACGATTTCAGTGATAATAAATTATTAGCCTAACTAGATTATGGAAAACTTCAAATTCATCAAGAACAATGAAGAAAGGCATTGTGCTCTACGAGGACATCCAAAGCACACTCTCCATCACCCCGGCCTAGTTAGAGACTTATCGTCTAGAGCAAAAGTCCGTCACGCAGGGGCTGCGTAAGCTAAGCATATTTCTCACGTCCTTGTATAGCACGCTTGTGATCTCCTCTCACCATATATTGGCTACTTCTGTGTAGAAATAAAACCCGATGAGTAGACGCGGGTGGGATACTGAAGGCTAAAAACGAAAGCGCGATTAACTCGCCTAATACTTCAGTTGAGAAAACTTGCAATTGCAGAATATCAATAGCTTAACAAGATTGGTTCTATAAAATTTTCCGTTCCAAATTATAATAACGGAAATATTTTGAATTTTCAAATTTCCCCCTCTCTAAACACTCACTTTTACCCCCGATTTCAGCCATCAACAAATACGGTCTTTAGTGTTGACTGAATCGGTTAAATGTCGAATTTAGTAAAGATAAAATAAACATATTGGAGTAAAGAACGAAACTCTTAACAACATATTTGCATATATCTCAAAGTAAAAGTTCAATGAAAACCATTTTGGTATTTAACCTTGGAATGAAGAGATTCATGATATAACCGCTTATGACATGAGTAGGAGTGGAAGTTTATTAAAAATGAGAAACATAAAATTCTTATATATTTGATAATATTCATGATACAGAAAATATGTTATAGAACAACATTTATAGAACGTTACATTTGCAATAACATTAGTTATATACACCTTTTCGATCCGACTTGTTACAACGGAGATATTTTGAGTTTTCGAAATTGTCTCCCTCTAAACGGGTGTAAAGAGGTCTCCCACTAGTTAACGAACTTTTTTTTTACATAAAACGATTATGTATCGAGTTTGGTAACAATAATACAAATATTGCTACTGCCAGATAGATAAATAGAATTTTGAGAGGACCTCATTTTCTCATGATTCATGAGTACAACCTCAATAGCTGATTTCCAATCAGCTGAAATCTGCTAAAACAGGCGGCCGACAAGAGTTACTTCATCACCTAACCAGGCAGTGATGATGGAGTTGGCTATTTGAAATTGCATTTTGGAGAATAAATACTTGCAGAAGAGTATCGTCCATCTCTTGAATAATTTTGAAATGTTTATGTTGATGATTGGCAAAATAATCCTACTTCGAACTCGGCGATAATGTCCTAATATATTTTCACGGGCTGGGAGTTAGCATCGCAGGCTACTTCAAGGCAGCGAGTTAAACAATGAGTTATAACTCAGTCGCTCAGTGAGTTGAACCCGTCTTCGATTGGGACTAATCTGTTTATAAATGCGAGCTGATGAGATTTCCGAGTAAGCCACAAGATAGATCGGTCTATTCCATCGGCTGGCTAATAGATGTCAGTTATCCTGTCAATTGAACTCGCTTCCGTTCCATCCCGACATGCGACCTCAGGATATTGCCAACGGTTATATCCAATTCTACTCTCCAAATTACCACATGCTAAACCCATAATATGTCAATAACTGGAAATGGTAGGACAATAATTAAAACATTATCTTTCAGTTTATTTGTGAGCTTGAATTTTATATCAAAACCCATTTGAAGTCTGTCTCACTGCCGCAGCACGAACTAACCAGATTGCTTGCTACATTAGTTAAGATGTTTTATTTTATTTATATTAAAAGTCGGGTACATATTTTTAAATACAAGTTACTTGAATAGTGATAATCGTATAATTTCAGCCTCATTCAAAACTCCAATTCCGTGTTTCCTCAACAATGCGCTAAACATATGACATGCCTAGATCGAATTCGTAGGAATCGATGGTGAACTTTACGGTAGAGAACTAAAAATTAGTTACAGACTATGTGGAATAATAAGTTTAGGAAATGAAACTTAAAGGAAATAATAAGAAATATTAAGCTAAATTGATTATTTACTATTTTATATTTCCCAGTAGTCTTACTATTTTTATATAAAATATAATTGTATGCTTGAAATAAGGGAAATTAGCGAATTTCTCCTTAGCAAAACGTGTTTGTGCGCGTGTGTTGTATCTTTTCCTAAATAAGTATATTGCAAAATTAATTTATTTTTGTTGATTCGTGGGAGATAAGTATTGTGGTTATTTAAAATAAAATACTCCTCCATGTTTTTTTACTACTATTTACTACTATATCTGGAACGTTGGGATAAAAAGATAAAGAATTTGAACTGTAAAGCAATCGTAAAATGGAAATCTGGTGTTCTAAAGAAGATGTTTTTGTGTGGGACTCTTTGGGTTATATAAACATGAATGTAAAACGTATATAATTTGTAATTAAGATGAATAATTACTTTTGGGAATGAAAGACCTGCTCAGGACTTCTGGGAAAAGCAATTATCTCTATAGATGTCCTCTAATTTAATTTCCATTTATTCTGGATTTCATCGTAATTTGCCTCGTAAACAGATACATTTTCACTGCGAACATTTTTATTTCTCTTTCTTATTTTGTTTATTTTCTTTCCTTGTGGGTTTTTCAATGTGCTCTAAGTGAGAAAATCTCATTACCATTTATAATAGTCTTAATGTTCTCATAGTAGATGTTCCTCGTACAATGACGCAGATTGCGAACAGATTCACTTATGTGACGTTCGCCACAATGGGCCTACATCCTTTCCAAGACTAATTGTCCAAACATAAATCTCATTAAAAGACAAATTCATTTCCCTTTTCATAGACCCCCTTTCACTTCGAGAAGCCAGTATGTTCTTTGAATATACATACGTACTGTTTATCCTCTCTCTAACGCACGCTGCCTTGGCCTTTTTAGCAGATTTCCCTTAAGGGAAATCAGCTATTGAGGTCGTACTCATGATGCGATTTTCGAAAAATTTCCTCAAATGTCCATCGATCCTACCCAGGAGATGACGAAAATGAGGTCCGTTCAAAACTATATATATATATATATATATATATATATATATATATATATATATATATATATATATATATTTGTCTGTTAACACTCTAGCGGTCGCAATTTTTGTTTAATCGTCACCAAACTCGGTATTTAATCGTTTTATGTAAAAAGGAAGATCAAGTTCGTTAACGGCTGAAATCGGACCAGTGGGAGGGGGGGGGGTTTAGAGGGGGGATTTTTAAAAATTCAAAATATCTCCGTTATTATGCATCGGATCGAAAAATTGTATAGAACCAATCTTATTGCAAATTAAATTTACTATAAATATTGTTATTCATACATTGTAAATACATGTTATACATTTATTCTCTATCTTGAATATTAACCGAGATATTTGCATTTTTCTGTTTTCAGCTTCTGAGATGAGTTCGGCTAACTTCGGGTCTAGTCGTGAGTTTCCGTCAAGAGCTAGTTCGGGCCGTTCCCGTAACTGTTTGACTCTCTATTCTGAAATTTCTCTATTGTAAAACTTCACGTGGGAAATCTGCTTAGTTTACGCAGCCCCTGCGTGACGGACTTTTTCATTGAATTAGCAGAAATTCCTTAGGGGAAATCACCTATTGAGGTGGTAGCTCGTGAAAATTTTCTGACTTGTCCATCAATCCTCCCTAGGAGCTAGCGAAAATGATGTCCGTTCCAAAATAATATGTATATTCTCATCTGTTACCCCTCTAGCAGTGGCATTTTTTTGTTCCATCGTTCCCAAGTTCAATATTTAAGCGATATTCAAAGCTAAAGTTCATATTCGTTTAAGGCTGAAATCCGACCTGGGAAAGAAGGAGTTGAGAGGGGAGATCGAAAATTTAAAACATCTCCGTTATTATCAGTCAGATTATAATATTCTATATTCTCAATCATATTGAAAATTTAGTAATCTATAAATGTTGTTGCGTACATGTTTCCTCTATCTCCAATATTAACCGAGATATTTGTATTATTTAAATTTTTAGCTATCAGTAGAACCACTTCCCTTTCGGTCATCACTCGTTTATAATAAACCAATATATAATGGAACGTCTTATTCCGAACTTTGTATACCAAATATTCTTCTGAACGGACGTTTATTACGTGTGATGCATGCAAATACCTTGCGCGATATCGTTTTCAATTAAGATTTTACGTTCGGAATTCTTTAATTCAAAATATTTTCGTTATTACGAGGCGGATCGAAAAAGTCCGTCACGCAGGGGCTGCATAAACTAAGCAGATTTCCCACGTGAAGTTTTACAATAGAGAGCCAAACAGTTACGGGAACGGCCCTAACTAGCTCTTGACGGAAACTCACGACTAAACCCGAAGTTAGCCGATCTCATCTCAGAAGCTGAAAACAGAAAAATATCTCGGTTAATATTCAAGATACAGAATAAATGTATATAACATTATTTATAGTAAATTTAATTTGCAATAAGATTGATTCTATATAATTTTTTGATCCGACGTATAGTAACGGAGATATTTCGAATTATCGAAAATCCTCCCCTCTAAACCCCCCTCCCACTGGTTCGATTTCAGATGTTAACGAACTTGATCTTTCTTTTTACATAAAACGTTTAAATATCGAGTTTGGTAATTGCGACCGCTAGAGCGCTAACAGTCAAATATATATATATATATCTATATATTTATATATATATATATATATATATATATATATATAATTTTGAACGGACCTCATTTTCGTCATCTCCTGGGTAGGATAGATGGACATTTGAAGAAATTTTACGAAACTCGCGTCATGAGTACGACCTCAATAGCTGATTTCCCTTAAGGGAAATCTGCTAAAATGAAGACCAGTCATGTTAAGGCATCATCAATGCTCTCTTATTGTGGTTTTTAAACATTTTCTCAAATATTAAGGGAGCTATTCGTACTTTCAGCCTTCAGTTAATTCTCACTTTTATTAATCGGATTTATATTTAGAAATATAGAATATAAGGTGAGATGAGATCAGTGTGTGGGAAATCTACCTAGTTTTCCCAGCCGGACGGGTAGAGTTTTAGCAGAAGGGGGAGAATTTTGAAAATTTTGAATATCTTCGTTATTATGCATCGGATCGAAACATTGTATAGAACCAATCTTATTTCAAAGTAAATGTACTATAAATGTTGATATGTACGTGTTTTCATTATCTTTAATATTAACTGAGATATTTGCATGTTTTAGTTTCCGGCCTTCAGTAAACCCCCACTCCAACTCATGCAATATTAACAACACACTATTATATTATGAAGAACCTTTTTTGATGCCTAAATACCAAATATTGTTTTCATTGAATCTTTTCTATTTGAGATAAATGCAAATACATGACGCACGTGGGAAATCTGCTTAGTTAATGTAACCCCCAGCGTGACGGACTTTTATTTTAATTCTGGAACGTGCAGAATTAAATACTCTATCGGCCCTTACTAAAAATGAGGATTACGACAAAAGTTATTATAAGATTATAGTTCTAAAAATCATTGAGAAAATATTTCGAAAAACGTCATGAGTACGACCTCAATAGAAGATTTCCCTTAAGGGAAATCTGGTAAAAAGTGAGATAACATCATCTGTGTTTCATCCGTTGACGTGCCCACTTCTTTACAATGTTGCTTTAACATATGTGTTCATGACAACCCGAGATCCGCATGAGATACCCTGCAAGATCCAGTTTTTATCGATACGTCGATAAAAACTGGCTAGAGTCACGGAGTATATTTAATTGAGGCCATATTATCAGGAAGACAGCCGATGCGGCCAAGAGAGAAGCGTATCAATATTGACGGATATGCGGCTACCTGCTAGTCTGGAACGAATGCAATAGCAAGCTGCTATTCAAACAGATTTCCGCTTCACCTACTCTTCCCTGTAATATCTGCAGCTCAAAAAAACTTTTTATTTAAAAAAAAACTCCGGGGTTTTATCCATTCCATTTTATCCTGACAGAGAGTGCATGCGGTTTAGCCCAGTAGAAGAACAAGAATGTTTATGGGTATGGCCTTAGTTTGAAAAACTTACAGAAAAACATCTTTTAAGCGAGGTTAAACCTCGTTTTGACGAGATCCTATGAAGATTTCAACTAACGATTTGCTTTGAAGTTATAAGTTAAGAAAAGAAACAGGAAATTTATTTCATTTTTTTATTTATTTCCTCGATGAAGCAGCTCTCCAGAGAGGGAGTTTATTTCCTACATGTTCCTACAATATAGTATATTATCATGTATTTATAGATTAATAACAAATACCTAATTTACAATTTTTTTAAAGATATATTTAAATAATTAAACATAACTCTAATATATAAATAAGAACATTATTATACAAAACTTTACATGATAAAAAAGTGAAAATAAAATATTTAATTATAGTATATTATCAGTTTACCCATAATAGTTATTCCAATAACTTATTTTCTGGTATAACACTTCTGAAAATTTCCTGAGTGCTTTACTGAACTTACAGAACAAAATTCAATCCTCAACAGGTCATGTATGAGATGGGTGTAAGACTGTTGAGTAGTAAATTCGCATGGGCATATGGCTTATTAGGCAGTATAAATCTGTTTAGATACACTTCAATTGAACTATGTCCTGTTAATAATTGTGTTGTGTAAACGTCAGTAGGTGTTTTTTGATTGTTCATGTATTCTGCAATGTCGGGAATGAAAGTCATTAAATGTTCTCCTTTATTTTTCACTGTCCATTGTCGTTGCCATTTGCTTATGGTTTCTGTGTGTTGTAAATGTTTAATGTGTATCTTCGGTTATTTGGAGTAACATTCTATGTTTTCGGTGAAGCTAAATTTTATCAAGAACAGAAAATTGTATCAAGAACTTATATGTAGTGAATGTTCACACATGAGTAAGACCTAATAATAAAGGGAAATTTCAATCAAACAACACTTAGCAAAAATAAAGACATCAAAATTTACGTCAATTTACGTCTCCCTTCTGCAGAAAGTACGATAGAAACGCTTCGTTTCAAAAATGAGTTACAAGTCGTTCAAAATGGTTATCGAAATGCGTTGGAGTTATTTAAAAGCTATTAGAAAATTAAACTTATTTCTATAATTACAGTAAAAATTTAATAGTTAAGTATCAAGAACACTCCAAACAAAATTGATTTTTATAGAGGGATATTTTATTTTATATTGTCCAAGGTGACCAAAACACCTTTCTGGAGAGCTTCATTATTATTATGTTGTTTTCAACTAATGTTTTAAATGATTATTAAAATATTTTATAATACGTTACTACATATTCTAACATCATCAGAAACACACACACACACATACACACACAAGTGTGTGTGTGTGTTTAAATGAAATAAAATGAATTTAGAAAATATTTTCACTATCAGTTAAAAAAAATAAATGAAAAGCAATAGATAATGAAAATAAAAGGACAAGTGGGTCAAACTCTTTCGGGGAATGAAAAATTATGGTCTGGACCACATTCAGTTATGAGCTATCCATGTGGAGTGGTTTTATATTCTCGACTGCCACTCGTAACGAAAAAGGGGGAATGCTGAGGCTTTCATGGAGTCATAATTCTTCATTGAGTGTTTGGTACTTCATAAATAGCCTGCCGTACAAATGTCGGGAGTTCAAACAAGTTTATGGCCTCGGTCATTCGATGCTGCGGAAATGAAGCCACAGCAAATTACCAGACTGGAATGAAGTTCAACTCAATGAAAGAAAATAATTACCTCCGCCGCAACAACCTGCACAGTCACCGAAATTACTACTGTACTGACCACTTTCAATATTACACAGATTTGCCTAAAGGGAAATATGCTATATACTCATGAAGCGATTTTCGACAAATCTCCTCAAATCTCCTTCGATCCCTACTCAGGAAATGACAAAAAAAAGTCCGTCACGCAGGGGCTGCGTAAACTAAGCGGATTTCCCACGTGAAGTTTTACAATAGAGGAATTTCACGAGAGTCGAGCAGTTAAGGAAACGGCCGATCTAGCTTTTGGCGGGAAAGTCACTCTCGTCCGTTAGTGGCCCAGATTTAATAAAAATGCAAATATCTCGGTTAATATTTAAGATAGAGAATAAATGTATATAACAATATTTATAGTAAATTTATTATAAATATAATTTGCTATAAGATTGATTCTGTACAATTTTTCGATCCGATGTATAGTAACGGAGATATTTCGAATTTTCGAAAATCCTCCCCTCTAAGCCCCCCCTCCCACTGGTTCGATTTCAGCCGTTAACGAACTTGATCTTTCTTTTTACATTAAACGACTAAATATCGAGTTTGGTAACGATCAAACAAAAATTGCGACCGCTAGAGTAACAGACAAATATATATATATATATATATATATATATATATATATATATATATATATATATATATACAGTTTTGAACGGACCTCATTTTCGTCATCTACTAGGTAGGATCGATGGACATTTGAAGAAAAATTTCGAAAATTCCGTCATGAGTACAACCTCAATAGCTGATTTCTCTTAAAGGAAATCTGCTTAAAATGAAGTCCGTTCAAATATTCATACGTAAGTCTTATATCGCTCTAGCGGTCGCTATTTTTGTTTGATCGTTACCAAACTCAATATTTAAATTTCTATGTAAAACTAAAGATCAAGTTGGTTAATGTCTGAAATCAGACAAGTTGGAGGTGGGTGAGATTTCGAAATATCTCCGTTATTATGAGTCGGATCTAAAAATTGTATAGAAACAAATTGTTGCAAGTGTAATGCCACTCTGACACTATGCCATACTATTTCTCTTACCATGAATATTAACCGAGCTTCAGCAAACTCCCAATATTAGTCATCGCACATTAACAATAAGCCATTATATCATGAAACGTTTATTTCAAATATTGTTTTCAATGGGCCTTTAATATTACATTAAGTACATATGTAGTGAGATGTCATTAATTTTGAGTTAAAAAATGTACATTTCAACTACGCCACACTCAACATTTTACTTTTTCATTCAACGTTAAATATAGAGGGTGGGGTGGGGGGTAGAAGGGTGGCGGTTTTGAAAATTCAATATATCACCATCATTATGAGTAGAATCAAAAAATGTTACAGAAACAATCTTGTTCAACTATTCGTGCTCTACAAACAATTGCTCTTCTAAACAATTCCCCGTAGCCTTAAAACCGTTAAGTGAGATATTATTATTTTCCTGTTTTAAGCCTACGATAAACCTCCACTTATCGAATTAGAACTTAGAAATAGAGAACATATGGTGAGATGACATTACTAGTGTCTCATTCTAGCGCATGGGGAATCTACTTAGTTTGAGCAATCCCTGCTTTGACGGACTTTTTTGAGCATCTCGTAGGGATCCTAAATCTAATCTTAATTCTAATTTATATTATTCAAACTCTTTATTTGAACTTATGGAAGGAGTTCTAATATAACTGCTTTTTGCTAACAACTTGAGGAGGTCCTAACGAAAATATATTCTATACTACGTATAACAAAATGTTATAGATCACTATGTTTTATATATATATATATATAAAATCTCGTTACTTGCAGCTCTTTCTAGGTTCATCAACAATTATTCTCTATAGATGTTGTTAGTTCTTATAGGGACGGAGAAGTTTGCAATTTTGTTTTTACCACTGCTTTAAGTTAACTAATCCGATTTTTCTGGCTAACAAACATAGATCTGTGAAATTTGGGGGAAAAGAATATGATTTATTTATAGCGGAAATGCTGTTTTAAAGTCTTTACTGCACTTATAGAATAAAATTCAATCCTCAACAGGTCATTGGTTTGAAAGCAGTGTCATGTATGAGATGGGTGTAAGACTGTTGAGTAGTAAATTCGCATGGGCATGTGGATTATTAGGCAGTATAAATCTGTTTAGATACACTTTAATTGAGCTACGTCCTGTTAATAATTGTGTTATGTAAACGTCAGTAGGTGTTTTTTTGATTTTTCATGTATTCTGCAATGTCGGGAATGAAAATCTTTAAATGTTCTCCTTTATTTTTCACTGTCCATTGTCGTTGCCAATTGCTTATGGGTTCTGTGTGTTGTAAATGTTTAATGTGTATCTTCGGTTATTTGGAGTAACATTCTATGTTTTCGGTGAAGCTAAATTTTATCAAGAACAGAAAATTGTATCAAGAACTTATATGTAGTGAATGTTCACACATGAGTAAGACCTAATAATAAAGGGAAATTTCAATCTAGCAACACTTAGCAAAAAATAAAGACATCAAAATTTTAGTCTCCCTTCTGCAAAAGTACGGTAGAAACGCTTCGTTTCCAAAACGAGTTACAAGTCGTTCAAAATGGTTATCGAAATGCATTGGAGTTATTTAAAAGCTATTAGAAAATTAAACTTATTTCTGTAATTACAGTAAAAATTTAATAGTTAAGTATCAAGAACACTCCAAACAAAATTGATTTTTATAGAGGGATATTTTATTTTATATTGTCCAAGATGACCAAAACACCTTTCTGGAGAGCTTTATTATTATTATGTTTTTTTCAACTAATGTTTATATATATATATATATATATATATATATATATATATATATATATATATATATATATATATATATATAAAATCTCGTTACTTGCAGCTCTTTCTAGGTTCATCAACAATTATTCTCTATAGATGTTGTTAGTTCTTATAGGGAGAAGTTTGCAATTTTGTTTTTACCACTGCTTTAAGTTAACTAATCCGATTTTTCTGGCTAACAAACATAGATCTGTGAAATTTGGGGGAAAAGAATATGATTTATTTATAGCGGAAATGCTGTTTTAAGTCATTTCAGTAAATTTATGTAGACACCCACCCGGACCATAGGAATGCTACTTCTCCCCTCTAGTGGCTGCTTAATGATTTTTGGCTACATGTTAGGTTTTACCATACGGTAACTTTGTGGTATCGAACCTTTTAGTAAAAATGGTTGCCACTCCAGTGGAAGCTTTGGTGATAATAGTAAATACTCATTTATTTTGTGAAATTTTTCCAATAGGAAGTTAAGTGTGCTGTTCTCGACAACTTGTAGATTTTCTGGCTTGTTTTGGGCAGTTAAATGGTTCGTATGATTCTGCCGCAGGGGAACACAGCACATCTATCTTGTCCTCAGTGAAAAGACTCCCTTAAACGGGAAATGTGCTGTATCCCATTGAAATATAATGAGGGAATACGAGGAGAGAGGAGGCTCCTATGTTTGGGTATCTCTTTCCGTATAAATTCTCTCTCTCTTTTCCACATTCAGCCAAGGAGTTGAGAGCTAATGTAGAAGCCCTAGTAACATACATAATGTATACAGGCCACACTATGACCTGAGTTCTCCCCTTGACTCGTCTCTAACTCTCCCCACATTGACTTCAATCTTCAGCCAACTTATCTCTTATTCATGAGCTTACAAAGCTCCGAGAGCTTTATTTATAAATGAGTAGCTCCTTCGCAGATTACTTTTTAAATTTTATTCCCTTTGACCGTTTTCAGCCGACTTAATTATGAAGCGAGCTCCAATGTCTTAGTCGACTTTTGAGCATCCTTCGATTTGAATATCAAAAGGCCAAAGTTATACAGCGCTTGGGGTCAAATGTCAAATTATTTAATTCAGTGGAAGCTTTAACCTTTCTTTTGAAATAATATATATATTCTGAAGGAAATTCGGCTTTGAAAATAGCCTGCTTTGATAAACAATATAATTACTAAGATCACCTAACAATTTACGAATACTATTTAATAAGATTATAATATCGTCAGCAGATTTATTTCTAAGATATATAAATTCCCATCTGACATTATGTGCATACATTCTATTAGGAGAGGTGAAATCTGAGAACCAATGACTTGAAAATATTTCTCTCAAACTTCATATAATTCTGACCAGAACCACCATTTTCTAATGTCTGACTATTATTGTGAATTGTATTTGTTTATTGTTTCAAGTTTGAAAAAGAAAATACCGATTCATTATCCTGCAGGCAAATATCGAGGCACTCTCTGAAGACCGCCAATATTTATTACTATTTTTATTGAAGTGAGCTTTTTTGATAATATGGGTAATTGGGGCGTGTTATCTACAGGTTGCCACACTTTTCTTGTCAGGGTGGAACTAAGGATTTTATTTAATGAGTTCTTCACTCAAATAAGCCCAGGCGGGAATCGAACTAGCCACTCGAGGTTTACTACTTAGATTCGAAAATTCTCAATATATATATATATAATATGCGTTGAATCGAAAAATTGTATAGAACCAATCTTATTGCAAATGTAATGTTCTATAAATGTTGCTATTTACTTTTCTTCACTATCTTGATTACTAACCAAGATATTAGCATTTTTTAGTTTTTGGCCATCAGTAAACCGCCACTCCTACTCATGTCATTTTAAAAAAATGCTGTCATATTATGAAGCACTTTATTTGAAGCCTAAATACCAAATATTGTTGTTATTGAACTTTTACGTTTTTAGATAAATTCAAATACGTCGCACTAGTGGGAAATCTGCTTAGTTAATTCCCCTGTGTGACAATATTTTTTTTTTTATTTTGGTAGGCACATTGCCCGCATTTCGGTTTCTCGAAGTTTTAGGGGTGCTGACTTCTAGTTCAGATTCTTTCCCGAGATATTATCTGGGAACTAAGGAAGAGAATGCTGAGGCAAGAACATATCTCTTTGCAACTGAAATACTGGCCAGTGAAACCTACTTTCTACTAGGCAGAAACAGTGTTACGGAAATCCCATCATGAGTATCACATCAATAGATCATTTCATTCTCTTCAGGAAAAATTCCTAAAATGAAAAGACTGCAGCCCTTGTCCAAAATAATAAGGCATTCAATTTTAATATTTTAATATATTCTGAAGCAGTTATAATATATTTAAAAAAAAATAACAAATAACTATTTTAAAACAGAGCATGTAAGTATTGTATAAAAGAGGAAAATAAACATGTTTACATGCTGTCAGTGGAAGGTTGGAGACAACAGTTTTTTTTACTGATTGTGAGTTCAGCCAATCTTGAGTTCAGGCACGTTTCAATTTCTGTGCCTCATGTTACTGTTATCATTACAACTTCGATACCCTTATGCACTCACAAAATTTCTCACGAGACTTTTACTCTTGGATTAACCAGTTTATTATAAATTTCAATCCTCTAGGACTATGAAACATTTGTTAGAGATAAGAGGAGTCCTTTTGACATGGACAACGACTTTTATCACCCTTCAATACAGCCTCTAATCACTGATAGTAAAAGAAAATACACGATAACTATAGAATATCAAAAAATAACAAGATAATATTTATCAATAGGAATTTTCCAAATATTTTTCATATATTCAAACAATTTGTGTAATCAACAAATGATTAATAATTTCTATAAGTATGAAAAACCCATTTAAAACTTCTCCACGAAATGACTTATCTAAAAGTATAAACAGTCAGGACTAAGCAATGCTCAAATTTCCGATATAAGAAGTCAAAATATGAAGTTAATTTTACACTGAATTTATGAATGACATGGGTATACTAATTTCTACTGTATATTTCTTATTTTCGTAGTATGGTTGACTTTCGGTTTTCCTTGGTCGCTTTGGACTTCTCTGGCTGGAGTACAACCCAATGGCATAAACTTAATAGGAGGTGCCAAAACGTCTATGTCTCTATTTGTTCCTTTTTTTTCTTCTTCTTCAAATTGCAAACTTTCAGCACAACTGCAGAAATTCTTCTAAAAATCGACCAACACTTCGCTATCGTCGAAGTGTATGTAATCAATTATTAGTTTATTCCAAAAAGACATTTTCAGAAACAGGAGAAAAGTAGGGTTACACTGGAAAGCAAGAGATAACCTCAAAATACTGGAGTCACTCGTAAAAAACAGTAGACTTGGCAACTATGTATGATCTAAAACATCAATAGTAATTAATAAATAATTTAATTATTTATCTTTTCTTTTTCAATCGCCGCCGGTAATCGAATTTTGGCCATCTAGGCCAGTGCTGATGACGGGCAAAGCCATCAATAGAGATATTACGATTAATGCCTGGGAGTCATGTTTAGGAAAATGTCAACGAGAGAAATTATAGTTCAACTTTAGGGCTGCATACAGGTAACCAAGACTTTGGTATTTCTTTCTCCAGAATAATGTCAGTCAATGGAATAAACGTCACGAAAGGGTGTATCCAGTAAGTAACGCGTTGCAAATTGTAAAATAAATATACTTACAATAATAGTGATTGAGCATGACGCATTTTAGCAGATTCTATCAGCTATTGAGGTTGTGCTCATGAAGCAATTTTCGAAACATTTCTTCAAATGTCCATCGATCCTACCTAGTAGAAGTCGACAATGAGGTCCGTTCAAACGTTTATTTATACACACACTCACACATACAAATATACATATATATATATATATATATATATATATATATATATATATATATATATATATATATATATTGTCTGCTACCGCTTTAGCGGTCGCAATTTTTGTTTTACTGTTACGAAACGTGATATGTACGCATTTCATACTAAATGAAAGATTAAGGTCATTAACGGCTAAAACCAGATTAGCGGGAGGGGATCGGGAAATTTAGAAAATTCGAAATATCTCTGTTTTTACACGTCGGATCGAAAAAGTTTATAGAACTAATCTTATTGTAAATGTAATTGTCTATGTCGTACATAGCCCAGCCCGCGTATAGTTTACTTAGCCCCTGTGTGACGGGTTTTTTTTTTGAGTTTATGGTCTTTGATCTAGACGTCTGGAAAAAAATTAATATATAGAATTTTTTTAGAATTAATTTAGAAAATTACTCAATAATTAAATTATTACACTTTCCTATCACCAACTAATTACTCATGGGTGAGTATGTCGATAATACCTTCCGGTAAGTAAGTGATGTATCACTTTTAATAGGTCTCAGATTTACAAATTTCGGGCTAATAGAGGCCCATACGTTTTGCATTCAAATTCATAATATAATATTTCATAGTACCATCAATATAGACGAATAGCATTCTGCGCTAATAGGTCAATTTTATATAACAATGAGAACTATTATTTATACATATGTGGTAAAAGCTTTCTGATGAATGGTTTACATAAATGGAATGATTTACTCTGGAGCGAAATAAAGTCTACTTTATTGTTTTAAATAAAATTTTAAATTAATTAAGACTTTTAGCACATTTTCGTTGAGGGACATCATCTATTTAGATTCCAATCTATAATAATCGTCCCAAGGATAATTATTAACATTTTTCAATTATCCTTCGACCTTACCCAATAATAATGACAAATATAACGCCAGTTGATAAATCAAAACCTGTGTTTGTGAGAGAGAAATATGTTTGTGCGGACGTGAGTATGTGCTGTTTTTCTTCTGTTATTGTTATTTATTAAAGTTCCCTTTTTGTTAAAAACAGAAGATTTCCTTGTAAGGGATGAAAGTCTTCCTCCTCGTACCCCTAATAAATATTCATGAAAGAGAAAATACCCAATAGAATTAAAAACATCCTCAAATAATTTTATCACATGTGCTTGAAATAATGACTGTTCTATTTCAGTATATTTAACGCAGTGTATTTTTTTAGGAAAAAATAATATATATATGTTACTGTAATACCCCGGAGTGTGGTAAATCCTAAGATTTACCGGTAAATCTTAGGATTGACCAGAAGCGTTGGTAAATGTCCGATTTTATCTTTCAAATCGGACTTTAGCCAGTAAATCTTAGGATTTCCCAAGAGGCTCGGTAAAAGCTAGAATTATCTCAATCAGGATGCGTCTTTTGGACTTTTACCAACAGATTTTGGTAAATCCAAACATTTCCCAGCGTCTGTTGGTAAAAGTTGAAATAAAGGTTATTTGCAATGAAACTTTTAGAATAAGTTTTATTATTATTTGTTAAAGCATGGGGGAGAATTGTGACACTTTGAATAGCATATCATATTAGCTAACTTGCACAAACATTTCTTATTTGAACATTTTTTTAAGCAGATGCATTTTTTGAAACCCTGGCCACCAACGAATCTCTTCGTCGGGCACTTCATCAGGAGACATGAAATTCTCGGTGCAAATAGTAAACTGATTACGTGAACATAGTGTATCCAATTTTCCTGAAGAAGTTTAGAGTTGGTAGAAACCATCTTCTTTTTTGACGATCACTGCAATCATGCTTTTGGGGTCGATTTTAGATCGGTCGACATCAGGAATTTTGATCCTCACGTTCTGGCCAACTTCGGAATCTGTCACTGAACTCCTCCTAAACGGCTGGACCGATTTGAATGATTTTCTTTTTGTACGCATTTGTGTGACGCACTGGATGGTTTAGCATCACAAATCAGGCCCGCAGATCGAGCCGGAGTTGGTTGGGGTCGTAAGGGAGGCCTAGAATTAAAAATAGCCATATTTCGTTTCCTATTGGTTTTTCGGCAAATATGCACAGGTTAAAAGTTGTTCATATTGTTATTTAGAGTAACTTTTTTTTATATTCGCTTTTATCGTATAACAAAGTATAAACGAGATATTCACTAAAAAATTATAGCGACAGCCAACAATTTTATTGGGCACTAACGATTCAACCGAACTTAACATAGCTCTATATGTAAATTAGCATTAATTCTTCCATGATTATAAGCTATATTATTTTTTTTAGTTTCGAACGGGAGTGGGGGTATTAAAAAATTTGCGATATTTCATTTTCTATTCGTTTTTAGGCAAACGTGCACATAACAAAAGTTGTTTTTTGTGTTATTAAAAGTAGTTTGTTTTAAACATAATATTATTCAATTTAATATACTAATCGCTTGAAATATGCAGGACAACGTCAGTCGGGTCCGCTAGTATATATATGCTATCTACTATATCTTAATATATTTGTCAGCTGATTAGGTGGTCAGGTGCCATGTTAAATGTGAATTGAATCTATGATACTCTGCGCGAAAGCTTCCCTCTTCATATAATTTGATTGTACTCGTATATTTAATTCTTTGTGTAATTTCTGAATAACTCTCCGAGGAGCACCGCGAAGGAATAAACATTCTGTTTTCTTAATATTTTGTCGTGCGAGGTACAATCTCCATGAAATTGCTTAAATATACCTGTACTAAATACAGTTATTGGGAGAGAAAAAATTAATGGACTCCAGAGAGGTTTGAAAATATTATTAAAATGGGGTTATTCCTTCGTGGGGAGTGGAGAGCTATATTGAGTGCAAGGTGAAAATTAGTAATTTCCGTTTGACGAGAAGGTTATTAGATCCAGCTTTATTCGCTGAAGTAGGTGGGAAACCAGAATGGGTGTGGGAAAGAAAGATGGCCTGGGGAGGGGGGCGACGAACTAGCTTGCTCAGCTTTTCCTCCCTTCGAGCACTCTTCATCACATCAACAGACGTCAACACGGTCTTTTTAAAACCGTGTCTTCAACTAAAATAAACCATCCCTATAGTTTTGCTCAGCTTGTAGCATTTCTATCTAGCAAGTTTCAATTAACATTTGATTTTTTAGTAAAATTGTTCGAGAGGGAGGGATCTCTGAGATTTCTGTTTTAAAATTTGCTTTCATAAAACCAAGTAAAGGAATGTTATTTTACGCCAAATGGAGCGAGGAGAAGATACTGAAAGTATCTGGAGTGCCCGCGATGGAAGACGTCTGTATATTAAGTAGTATATATTATATTCTCATTATGAGTGGTATTATTCTATTCTCATTATAAGTAGTATTATATATTCTCATCATAAGTAGTATAATTATACTACTCTATATAGTATCTCAGGTAAGAAAAAACGCCTCGTTCCTTCACTGTTCTTTATTCGATGTGACAGAGCGCTTTCAGAGCATACGCTCCATCATCAGTGCCCTGCTGGCAAACAAATACCATAAAAAATGCGTTACAATATGTAATTTAAATTGATAAATTTAGAAAATATATGTAACATGTCGTTGGTCAAGAGTTAAAAACATAACAACTTTAATTTACAACCTAAAAAATTAGTGTCCCCAGTGAATATTTACAGAAATAAGAAAACTATTTTCACAGATTAAAATTAAAAATTAAAAACTTGTCAGTAGAATATATAGACAATTTCAATAAATAGTTAAAATAAATAAATTAATATTTACATTTAAAAAGTCTAAAATAGAATAAATAGTAAAAAAACGAATAGTCCAATTAAAATTCAAAAACCAAAAATGAAGGGACAACCACCGGAGGAGCTACAGAAAGCAATACATACAAAAAACGCAAAAGAAGAAAAATAGAAAAGCGAGACAATGACTAACCTCTTCACAATAATGTGACAGGAACCAAGGATTCCCTGTGACTGAGGCCTCGGGACCGGAGAGCCATGAGAGAGGCCTCCGAGACATGCCTCAACCTGGTTCCTTCTCCCGTCTTATTTATATTCAGGCCTCCTTTTTTTCATCCTATCTAGCTTTATGAATAGGTTTTCGGCTATGCTCAGAGTCTTGCCTTTTTTTGCTTCGTAAAGGAGCTCATACTTTATAGCAGTTTTCTCATGACCATCCTTCTTTGTGTGGGCATGGAACTCTGTGTCTCTGGTAACATGCTCTTTCAGCCGGGTTCTAATCTTTCTCCCACTTTGACCGATGTACGATGCCTCACAGCTAGAGCATGTTACCCTGTACACTCCCGACTTCTTCAGTGAGTCAACAGGATCCTTGACCCTCGGGAGCATTGCTTTCAAAGAGTGTCGACTTTTGAAAGCAGTCGTCATCCCCAGTGTCTTGAGTTTATTTCCTATCTTATGAGACACAGAGCCCAGATACGGAATAGAAAGAGGGAAACATACGTCCTTATTTCGGTTTATCTGACCGTCGCCGACCTCCGTATCCATAGTCAACTTCCGACGGAGCCTCTTCTGGACTAGTCTGTCCACCACCCCATCCTTGTAGCCGCTGTTGGATGCTAAGCACTTGATGTTGCGCAGCTCAGCTTCATAGTTCTTTTCATCCAACGGCACATTCAACAGCCTGTCTACGAGGAAAATGAGGCCTGACATCTTGTATTGTATACTAATGTGTATAGTATAATCTAACTTACTACTAACTAATATCTAACTATCTAATATTCTATATAATAATATAGTTATAATACTATATAGTATTATATAATTATATTCTCATCATAAGTAGTATTATATACTCATTATGAAATGAGCTAGGATTGGGCTTTAAAAAAAAAGTCCGTCACGCAGGGGCTGCGTAAACTAAGCAGATTTCCCACGTGAAGTTATGCAATACAGAAATTTCATGAGAGCCGAACAGTTAAGAAAACGGAGGACTTAGCTTTTCGCGAGAAACTCACTCTCGTCTGTAATTCGCCCCGATTTCATAAAAATGGAAATATCTCGGTTAATATTCAAGATAGACAATAAATGTATATACAAATATTTATATTAAATTTAATTTGCAATAAGATTGATTCTATACAATTTTTCGATCCGACGCATAATAACGGAGATATTTTGAATTTTCAAAAATCCCCCTCTAAACCCCCCCCCCTCCCACTGGTCCGATTTCAGCCATTAACGAGCTTGATCTTCCTTTTTACATAAAACGATTAAATTCCGAGTTTGGTAACGATCAAACAAAAATTGCGACCGCTAGAGCGTTAACAGACAAATATATATATATATATATATATATATATATATATATAATTTTGAACGGACCTCATTTTCGTCATCTCCTGGGTAGGATCGATGGACATTTGAAGAAATTTTTCGAAACTCGCGTCATGAGTACGACCTCAATAGCTGATTTCCCTTAAGGGAAATCTGCTAAAAGTCCGTCACGCAGGGGCTGCGAAAACTAACCAGATTTCCCGCGTGAAGTTTAACAATAGATAAATCTACATACCGGTAACACAACACCACTGTGAATATTAAGTGAATAAATAGAAACGATAATACGTTACCTCTCGACGGAAAGGTTCTGAAATGTAAACAAACAGTTCTGCCAACTTCTTACAGGATAGAAAACAATTACTGTAATATATCTGAATATAACAGATTAATTTGATTGAAAACTATTTACTACATCTAGTACTGTAATTTATAATGAATCAAAATAATCAGTTTTACTTCAATCAATCAAATTTTAGTAATCCAAAATCTTAAGAAGGGGGGGGGGGTCACCAGAACATATTTGCATGTATCTCGAAAACAATTTTTGGTATTTAAGCTTCGAATGATGTGGTTTATTAAATAACCGAGTATTGTTTATGTAACATGAGTAGAAGTGGTGGTTTCCTGAAGGCTGAAAATTGAAAAATGCATATATCTCGGTTAATATTCAAGATAGAGAATAAATATACAGCTGCCCTCGGAGGTATATTTTTCTGTTATAAATGAAGGTATTTGACGTGTAAGTTATTCATTATTCGAATTTGATATGAGAGGACTGAGATTACTGAAATATGAGTACGCTTGAGAGGTAAAGCCTTGCCAATTAGTGTAAATAAGGTTACAGGCTTCTTCAGCTAATTTGTCTCTATTCAGAGTATTAGCGTGTTCCTTGAATGAAACTTTACCTGGGTTAATTGAATTTCAATTTACTTAGAAGGATACTTACGACTTTTCTGGCAATTAAAAATTTTGTTTTACTCATTTTTAACAATTTAATGCTTAACTACTGTGACGGAACGATGCCTTTCTATTCTTACCTGAGATAATAATTCCTTCACTATCCAGCAACTCAAAAGTAGATATAGAATCTTGCCAAGCTACGTCTGGAGTTCAACGATGGCACAACATAAGCCGTAATTTAATGCTTGTTCCTTAGGCCTTTAAGTGATGTTACATTCATTTGTAAATATGTTTTCCGCGCCCATTACTGATAATGTCAGTGCAGCTGCAGCACGACTTTTGAGACAGACAAAAGTTTTTCATCGTGTTATCAAGCTGATATATATCGTTGTGTGTTTGATTCCGTTTAGCTACATCACATAGAAGCACGTCACATAGAAGAACTGTGCTGAACGATCTGTACATTTGCACTGACTCCTTATAGATTATAAGCTGTATTAACTCATTTACAGACGAACAGGAGTTAAGAGTTGTAGTTGTGAACTAATAAATCATCATTTTAAGTTTCATATTTATTTTTCAGCAAATATGCACTTATAAAATTGTTTATTAGCCGATTTCCCTTAAGGGAAATCAGCTATTGAGGTCGTACTCAAGACGCGATTTTCCGAAAATTTCTTCCAATGTCCACCGATTCTACCGATGACGAAGATCATATATATATATTTCTTTTAAAGCTCTACCGGTCGCAATGTTTGTTTGATCGTTACCAAACTCGGTATTAAAATGTTTTATGTAAAAAGACAGATCAAGTTCGTTAATGGCTGAAATCGGACCAGTGGGGGGGGGGTTTAGAGGGAGAGATTTTCGAAAATTCGAAATATCTCCGTTACCGTACGTCGGAACAAAACATTGTATACGACCAATCTTATTGCAAATTAAATGTACTATAAATGTTGTTATACAAATTTATTCTATATCTTGAATATTAACCGAGATATTTGCATTTTTCAGTTTTACCCTTCAGGAAACCCCCACTTCTACTCATGTCACATAAACAGTACTCTGTTATGTAATAAACTGCATTATTCGAAGCTTAAATACCATAAATTGTTTTCAAGAGGCTAGTATTATACGAGATAAATGTTATCGTGACAACCCCCACCCTTCTTACGTTCTTGGACTACTAAAATTTGATTGATTGAGATAAAAATTATTCTGATTCACTGTAAATTACAGTGCTAGATATAGTAAATAGTTCTTAATAAATTAATATGTTATATTCTGATATATTTCCGTTATTGTTTTCTTTCCTGTGAGAAGTTTGCACACCTGTTTGTTTGCGTTTCAGGTTCTTCCCGTCTGGAGGTTTCTTATTATCGTTTGTATTTATTCACTTGATATTGCGGTGCTATTATGCTACCAGTACGTAGATTTATTTATTATTAAACATCACGTGGGAAATCTGCTTAGTTTACGCAGCCCCTGCGTTGACGGGCGTTTTTTTATTATACAGAGAGATTCTAGTAATATACAGTTTGTCGTATAAGAAATTATAAACAGGGTATAAATAAATAAACAGGTGGAACCGATAATGTACTCCCAGTTTTGCCTTTCACTCTTGAAAAGGAAGTTATAATTCAATTAGAAGTACTAAATCTTTAATTATTAATGAGTATAGAATTTAACTAAATGCGAATAAACCTGTCCTGTTATAATTGTGAATAAACACCTGTTGTCGAGTAAGAGGAAAATCTCATATATTCTCGCTTTCCTCTATGCCAATTTTCTTTTCCATTATAAATGTGACCCTCCCAGAACTAAGAATTCCATTCCGAGCAATCGCTCTCAATGAAATTGGCTTAATGCTATATAAGAAGGGGATCTAATGGAATAAAGGCGGGAAGCCGCGAGGGGAAAAGAAATTACTTTAAAAAAAGAAGAAGAGCATTCATCAATGGCTCCTGGCTTAGAGTGAAGGTGCAATCGTTTCAAAAATAATAAATTTTTAATTTAAAAGCAAAACTTCAACACAAATAAATATCTTTAGCCCCATGAAAATCAATCTTTAGATCAGGTATGGGCAACCTTTGGCATGTTGCGGGCCAAACTTTAGTGTGCAAATACGTTCACGTGCCGCGTTTTAAAGTAGTGTTCATAAGTTTTAACGATAGATATCAGACATGAAATTATACGCCAATGTAATTATAATACAATTTATTAAAAAGTACAAAATGAATTGGAAAAAAAAATAGGTGCAACGTTATAATTAAATCGTAAAATTTGGAATTATTACAAACAACGAAAGTTAAATAGCGACACCGAAATTAATGAGATACTTGAGCTTGAATTTGGGAAACTAATCCATCGATGTTTGGATTAATTCCACTGATACAAAGACGAAAAGAATTTTCCAAATTATCCTCAGTCAGCCTTGTACGATGTTTTGATTTATTAACTTTCATCAATGGAAAGAACTGGTCGCATTTACTGTCAAACGCAAAAATCTCTCATTTTCCTTCTTTTGGAGTAAGTAGTGTAATATTTTTGTTTAATTGGCTTTTTCAAAATGGCTCGTGGCTCGGATCAAACCTTACCGCGGGCCGGATGTTGCCCACATATGCTTTAAATAGAGAAAACATTTTTTTTTTCTGAATTGAACTTTTGAAGGCATGTATGCAAGCTATGTGTAGCATCCTGATTCGCTATGGAAACCCCATATGTATATGTATATATATATATATATATATATATATATATAATATATAAAAATATATATATATATATATATATATATATATATATAATATATATATAGATGCTTTTATTGTCATAGGACCAATGGTCCTCTCTTACAGACAATAGGACATGTATGTTTACTATAAACTGGTTACTAATACTATAAATCAAACTAAAGCAACTTATAAATTAAATTAAAAACTTATCCAAAAAACATAAAAATACTGTATATATATATATATATATTTATATATTATATATATAATATATATATATATAAACTAATGTACAAACATAAAACTAAAAATATAAATAAAACTAATATACAAACAGAAAAATATAAATAAAACTATTAAACAAATGGCATTATGGTTGACTGTGGTGCATGTCATATCCCAATCTCGGTCGTTAGAAAATGATTAATGCAGGCCTTTCGGAATGATGATGATGCTTTTATTTCTTCCGGTAAAGCATTCAGCTCTCTTGGCGCAACAGCAGAGAAAGATTGGCGAAATATGTTTGTTCTGCAGGCTGTCAGTTTGAAATTGTTTCCCAGTCTCTCACTATTCATGGGAATAAAACCCTCATAAAGATTTTTGGGCATTCCGAAATCCAGGATTTTCTTTGAAAGGCATAGTATATTTAAGCGCCGATACACCTTAGACGTGAGCCATCCCAGAGCTTTCGTGTATGATGTTATGTGCTCATCTCTCTTAGCATTGAATATATACCTGATTGCTGAATTAAATGCTCTCTGAATTTTTATGTCATCTGTAGATGTAATGTCTATATAAACGGAGTCGCAGTACCACATTAATGGCAAAATTAGGCTGGATACCAGTTTTATCTTAATTTCTAATGGGAAAAAGTTTTTATATTTTATTAATGGATGTAATGATTTTCTTATTTTGCTAGCTACCGAAGCTGCTTGATCCTGCCATGAGAGATTGCTGTTAAATATTACGCCATGTATAGTCATTTTTTCACTCTTTTCAATAACCTGCTCATTTATTGTTATTGAAAGTCTAGGCTGCTTAATTTTTTTAAATATTTTTGGGGTACCAAGCAGTAGCCACTTGTTTTTTTTTGTGTTTAGTGTTAATGAATTTTTTGAGCACCAATCAGTACTCCTCTTATTTATTCTTATTAAAAGTTCATTTGCATTTTCCGGAGCACCCGAAGGCCATATGCTAACGTCATCTGCGTATAAATGAATGTTGCTGTGTAGAACACAGGATGTTATGTCATTTATATATATATTGAGAACAGAAGTGGCCCCAATACCGAACCTTGTGGTACTCCTGATTTATTTACGGCCCAGTTAGAAGAAATGTTTTTTAATTTAACTTTTTGCCTCCGATTTTCTAAAAAGGATTTTAACCAACTGAGTAATTGGTCGCCCATGCCCATAGCACCAATCTTCATTAGGAGCAACTGGTGATTTGCTGATTCAAAGGCCTTATTGAAATCTAGTAAAACCCACAATACTACATTCCTACGATCTATTGATTTTCTGATGTCAGATGTTTTGTATGTAAAGCTGTACACGTGTTATGCCCATGCCTGAAACCTGATTGATGTGGAGACAATAAACTATATGTATTTAAAAATGTTTTAATGTAGTGAGCAACAATTCTTTCAGCAATTTTAGACATCACCGGCACAATCGAAATAGGCCTGAAGTGATCTGGGCAGAGTGGGTTGGCAACTTTTGCTATTGGCCTGATTATGGACTCCTTCCATACAGCAGGAACTACTCCATGAGCCAGGGATGCATTTATTATGTCAGCAATAATATCCTCAGCCCCTACCATTTTTAACATATCTACTGATTCCATCCACTCCAGCAGCATTACTTCTAATTTTATCCATGCTCCATTTAACATCTTCTTTTGTAACATCATCGAAAATTATGTCGTCAGTAAATTCATTTGTAGGAAGAATAAGATTATTTAGTGGAGTTGTGGTAACTGGTGGGGTGACGAAAAAAGTATTCAAAATTTCTGGATCAATAGAAGCACATTCAGAGAGAGTTAATAAAATATAAAAACTTTTTCCCATTAGAAATTAAGATAAAACTGGTATCCAGCCTAATTTTGCCATTAATGTGGTACTGCGACTCCGTTTATATAGATATTACATCTACAGATGACATAAAAATTCACATAAAGAGAGAGAGAGAAAGATTGTTAATGCTCTATTTGGTGGGGGGGGGAAGGATTTTTATTTTTTAATTGATTATTTAAGAGTAACGCGGTCTGGGATCTTTTTTTTTTTGTTCATTCACGACCTGCTGGTTACTTTGGTTTTCCGAAATGTAAAATATCCCGTGAATATGAGTCGTATTAAAAAAATATTAAACCAAACTAACGATTCTTAAAAAAAAAATTGTTTGGTACATTTTACTATAATTAGAGTATTATAGGAATTATTTTTTGTTTCAGTTTTCAGCCGTCAGTAAGTCCTATTGCTATTTTTACATTTTAATTACGAAATTTATTATGTCACTACTAAAAAGGTGTTCCTCTTTTATGCTCAAATTCGAATATATAAACTACAAGTGAATGCACTATTATTATTAGCATAAATAAAATGGTTCTGAAATGTCAGTTATTTCTTTCTTATTACGGTTCTAATCTGCCGAAATCAATGTTGGGTTTAAATTTGACTTCTAATACCTTTTTTTCATTCTTTTTTTTTTTAGGTAGCTGCATATACTGTTATCAGTGTAATAGCACAGACCTGGATAACCCCTTCCAATGCCAGGAGTACCTGACGGGTGATATAGACATAGAGCCTAAATCCTGTGAAGAAGTATACAACGCACAGTACTGCATCAAGCATACTGGCAGGTTTGAAGGCGAGTAACACGTACATAACCTTCCTTTTATTTATTAACTAAATTCGCTTTTATAAACTACTAACAAAGCATATTTATATACTTCACTGCAGCTTGTAATTTGCACGACAAAGTGCTCTGGGATAAGGGATTTATGTACTTAAAAAAAAATGCGTTTTTTGTACCTATGATTGATGAGCTTCCAGTCCCAATTCCAACTAATAATATGTTTAGAACCTAAAATTATTAACTGAATAGTTATAATTATTAAGACCATACTGCTTTATCCAATGCCAAGTAGGCAAAAAACTATTGTAGGCAAATAAAAATGTTAGATAGAGAAAGGAGAATACAAAAATACTATTGAAATCAAATTCGTGGGGTTGACTATCAAATCTTTTCCCCTTACAAAATATGATGACAAACCTATTTTAGCCGATTTCTCGTCAATGAAATGAAATATCTCATGCCGTGTTTTCCGAAAAATTTCTTTATATATCCAATGATTTTCCCTAGGAGGTAACCAACGTAAGGTCCATTAAAATTTATTTATTTACTATATATATTTGTATACACTTCATTTTTTTTTAAAAAAATAAGTTTTAGAATTGTATGTTTGCTGAATAACGAATAGAAATGGAATTATCTTGATTCTTAATTTCAGGACTTTTTCGAAGCCCCCCCCCCCGCCTTTTAATCATTTGGCCCATATGTGGGCAACCTCCGGCCCGCGAGACATTTTGAGAAACCCAATTAAACAATAATATTACACTACTTACTCCAAATGTGGAAGATGAGAAGAGATAAGTGCCTTTGGCAGTATGTACTTATAAATGCGGTCAGTTCTTTTCAATGATGAAAGTTAATAAATCTGGCGATAATTTGGGAAATTCTTTACGCCTTTGTATCAGTGGAATTAATCCAAAAATCGATGGATTAGTTTCACAAATTCAAGCTCAAGTGTCTCATTGATTTCATTGTCGCTATTTAACTTTCGTTGTTTGCAATAATTACAAATTTTACGATTTAATTACATATTTTGTGTCTATTTCTTTCATTTCATTTTGTTATTTTAATAAATTGTATTATAATAACATTGCCGTATAATTTCATGTCTGATACCTATCATTAAAAATAATGAACACTCCTTTAAAATACACTACTTTAGCGGCTTCGAACCTATTTTCACACTTAAGTTTGGCCAGCAACATGTCAAAGGCTTTCCATACCTGATTTAGCCTATTAACATAGCGTGTTGCGAAGATAGGTTACTTAGAAGTAATATTCAGTGCAAAAATTGAATTGAAAAAATTTCCTTTTTTTTTGCTTATGATTTTGTTCCTACTGTTTTAGAAATAAGGAATTCCTTTTTAAATTCCTGAATCTCAATTTGGTTTGCAAGTACAAATGTCAATGTAAAAGGGGGCTCAAAATGTTGCCGCATTAATCACATTTTGAACTAGTATTTTCATTATGAGAATATAGCACATTGTTCATCCTTTATCAATAACATTAGATTAAACTGGAAGGTTATGTACAGTATAGAGAATCTTCCATTGTCACTCTTGGAAGAAGATTTATTATTTATTGAAGCCCATTTTGTACTACAAAGGCTAATCGGGACAGTTTATAAGTTACTACCCTTTTCTAGCCAAGGTGGAACTAAGTATTTTATTTAATGAGTTCGTCAGTAAATAAGCTCCTACTGGAAGAAGTTTAATAGCAATAAATACATTTTTTTAAAAAGTTACTGATTGTAATGATTTGTATCAGTTTCCATGAAAACTCCTTTTATTCAAATCGTTTGTTCCCTGGGTATTTGCTTCAGCGGCCAAAGAATTTTCCAGGGGTCTCTGGCCATCTTCATAAGGCAACTTAAAATTTAAGAGAGCTGGTTGGGGCTCCTCAGTTTTCTAACCATCATATATTAATAAAATTAAAAATATTGTGGTCAGATATTTTTCATTTTTAATTGTCACATTATTTCACATGCTAACCAAGGGGAATCTATCACATGTTTTGACTGCACTGGCGACTGCACTGATGCAAAACCAAGTAACTGCACTGATGTCTTCGAGGCCAGCTACTGCATCAAAGAAATAGGCATGTTGTCTGGTGAGCTTTTGTGGCTTGATAAATTTACTGATTTATTACTAAATCTGCATCTTTATCTTTTGCTTGGATTTGCGTTGTGTAGATAAAATGCTTGTCTAACGCTTGTATTTATTCCATTTACATTCTATTGGCACCAGTTTTGAGCTTTGTATAAATTTTTGTTTTGACTACCTACTCATGCAGTATATTTATATAAATTATAAATCATGTCTTTTTGCTAATTGTTCTTCTTTAAATAAATTACTAAGGTAATGGAACTGGTTTTTGAGTGATCAATAAAAATTACACTTGGTACAATTTCCAAAGAATAATGTACTTAGTAAATATTTCATAATGAAATTCAATTAAAATCCCCTAGATTAACCAACACTTACTACAATAAAATATTTTTGAAAATAGTTTATGAAGACCTATATAGATATACTCACCCAAACATCTGAGCACAAATGGCAATTTTTAAAGGTAAATTCGATTTGGATGCATTAACTTGTTTCTCTCTCTATCAGAATATATAAGAAATAAGAACTGTATAGAAATATTCCAAGTAAAAATGTCTAAATTTGATATAAATTGTTAAATTCTGTTGTTCTACTTAACAAGTAATTTCTGGCCAGCTACATTGTCTTTTAAAAATTAATATTTCCTATATAACCAAGTATATTATATGACGCATGCCGCAATTCATAAAAATTAGAATTAATAATGTATATGAAATAAAACACTATGCATGTTACAATATTAGTGTGCAATTAACACAATTAATGCCATTTTTAATATTCTTATAACAACACCTAATTTTTAATAAATTATTCAAAATGCTAAATAATAATATAAATTTTCTACGGCATAAATATGCATGTTTGTTTTACCTGTTTAAATTTGGCGGGAATATATATTTTTTTCACTTTTAGATCATTCTAATAACAATGGCATCATAATTAAAAATCGTCTCTATATGCCTGTCTGTCCGCCCATATGTTACTCAATCGCTAAAAATTGGCTTTGAAAATCTCTATGATCTTTTATATTTGTGAATCAAGTATCCCAAAGTACAATATAGGCTATATGAGAATACGGATTTTTAACTAGAAGGGGGAGTTTACTTCCATGTCAGAACACATTTTCGTCCAAATCTTTCGTTTTATAGAGAAAATTTAAAGAGCATATCTACTGTTTAGAATAAGGCTTACGGTCCTAAAACATTTTTATCTTTATACATTTCGAGGATTCGAAAATTCAAAATATATCTGTTATTATGTGTTGGATCATAAAATGTTTTAGAACTAATTTTGTTTAACTATTGATGTTCTAGAGTTGTTCTATACATTTTTTCGTACCTCAAATACTACTTGAGTTATTCGTACGTCCTTCTTTTCAGCCTTCAGCACCAATAGATTCTATTTTACATACAAATAGAAAATATATGATGAGATGACATGTGTCACTCCAGCACATGGGAAATCAGCTTAGTTTAGCTGGCCCTGCATGCCAAACTTTTAGCAGATTTTCCCTTAATATGTATTCAAAATATGAATATTGTCAACGTTCACTATTTTATACTTTACTACCACTGACAAGAGAGGCGGTTTACTTTGACGACAAAACTTTCGTTCTTCAACATCTTAGATAACAATAATTCTTCCAGAAAAATGTTAAGAGCATATTGTGTTTGAAATGTATTTTTCAGTCGTAATAAATTCCTTACATTTCTGAATTTCAAAACTCTACTTCCAACTTGCGGCCGCCAAATAGAATTTATGTCTGTTCTATGAAAATTTTCCCAGCTAATTGTGAAATTGATGTGTGTTCATAAACAATGTGAATATGTATTTCCAATTTATTTATGGAATCAATTTTGTGAAGTGGGCTATATTATGCTCCTCTGGCATTGATTGGACTGGGGATTGGAATAATCTTAATTAGATTTCCAAGGGAAACCATTTTTATTTCAACCTACAAAGACTAACTATTTATTGTTTTGGTAAACAACTCTTACATTCCTTCTATGGTATTACAGCAGAATGCCTGATCAAGCTTTTATCATATTTTTCCCCGGGTGTTAAGTTGTTTCAATTATTTTAATGGAAAACTAGATTTATTTGATCCCAAGAATGGTAACAGATTTGTCAATATTAGTTCAATTAACATCCCAAGCTTCGGGCTTAAAACTATAGATATGACTAATGTGATGGAACTAAATGAGTTATTTACTGCTTCTAATCCAATATTTATATTTTGATGGGTAACCATTATTTTATATCAATTCATTTTCGGATAATAGCAGTTCTAAACATGCTTATATCTTGCATAAAGCAAGTGAGATGGGATGAATTTCGAAAACGATGAGTAACAAGGCTAGTTTTAAAATAAACTTCTTAAGGCAAAAACACTAAAGTGGAACAAAGTCCATAATAGTCCAGGGCTGCCCATACGCAGTTTTCTGTAGGAAAACATGTGGCCAACAGGTCGATCTTCCCTACCATGCATTTGTCATTTCCCAATAATTTAGCTCCACAATAAGCTGGTTTCAGGCCAATAAGCTCTATTTGAGCTATGATGATGTCAGTACAGCTGCTGAAATTTCGCAAGCGATAATATGAATTATTGTAAGAAACCTTAGGAAAATTAGTTGTTTATTGACCTTTTGCCCTTGGCTTAAGAAAATATAAAATTATTTAAATTCCACCTATGTAAAAGATAACTCATGTTTTAGGTGGCGTTGGTACAAGAAGATATTGCAGTTCAGTGGACATGGGTAACTACTGTAATTACATTCGTCAACCTGGTGACACAAAAGAATACAGATCCTGTGTATTTACATGTGACAGCGATGGCTGTAACCTTGCTATTTCGAGAAACAGTTATTCAACTTCCATATCTGTGTTAATATTTGTTTGTATTCTTTTGCGATATCTGTAGATTTTGTATTTATTATTTTAAATTATGGACCAATTATTTAATGTTGGAGTAAGACTGCTGACTTTTCCTAGCTCAAAATAGGATTGCATCTACAATTTATACCAAATATTTCTTAGGGAATATTTATATTTTAGTCAAACTAGACTTTTTAATATTAAAAATTAATAATAATATTATGTTACAATTCATGGAGCTTTTTAAAAACAAACAGTTTGTATATACTGAAACATCAAAATTATTTCCCTCATAACTAAGCTTCAATTAGCTGTTTACTCCTTATTCAAACACTTAAGAGAGGCATATCTGATGAACTTTATTTACTAGTACATTTTTTACTTAGTTCCAAAAAATGTTTTCTTAACAGTAGAAATTAACCATGTGCTTTAATTGTTAGGAACTGGGTATAGCCAGGATTTGTGTTCAATAAGTGGCTATTCCTTGTATATATATATATTTTTTTGTTTAGCCCTAATGACAAATTTTAGTCTCTATTTTACTTTAGTATTGCATTAAATGAACATATTTTGAAAACTCAATATTTTCAGGCTTAGACAAATTTTATAAAGCATTTCATTAGCATGGCTGGGACCTGGAACTTTGTTATGCCACTGATTAGACACTAAATTTCCAATTGCTGTCACTAAGTTAAAGTATTATCTAGATCTATTCATGAATAAGTTTTACTAAATGGGAAAAATCTGTTCATATTAAGTTAGTTAATTATGGTGTGACAGAACCTTGGCAATATGATAAAGTAATATCTATGATATATCCTGTTTTACAATAATACCTGTATTAATAACATTTGGTCTACTGAATGTAATATTGTTTTTACTGTAAAAACCAAGCTGGTTATTCTATAGAAATAAAAAAACAAAACTAAATAATTATAAGCAGTGCTGAAGTATTTCCTGTGCCTATAGTTTACCTCAAAAGAATAAAACTTAACCAAACACACATTGTTGTTTATGCCATAATGTATATTTACTATATAAGTTTCAAACAATAATTGTATATAAATAACTATTCATTTTTATATTTTTTTATTAATATATTTCATCTTCTTAATTTATTAATTTAAATTTCTAAACTTAAAGTTAAGGAAATTTTATTTTATCTTGTTTTGATCACTGTAAATATGTAAAGTACTAAATAACTAGTAAAGTCTTTTAGAAACCGATAGTTAGTAATTGACTTGTATTAGGGCATTGTTATTGTATGAATTTCAATATATTTAGGTTTTATAAAAAATATTTTAACTAACATATTATACAAAATTTGATGTGGCCCTCTTTAAAAATGACCATGAATGTATAATTTGGGGAATGGGTTCCCTAGATTTCATTAAGTTTAAATTTAAGTGATTATAATATAATATGAAATATTTTTAAAGTTGGATTGATCTTATATTTTGAAAGATATTCTTGATATTTGTAAGATACTGTTTCCAAAAAATATTTCAAACTTGTTTTAAGATATTAACTTGTTTTAAGATTGATAAAGTATGACTAAAATTTAGAACATCCATTTAAATTAAAAGGAAAAATTTCGGAAATAGTAATAATGTACCTTGGTAAATAAACTCTTATTGTATGTCAATGAAATATCTACCAACCTATAATGTACACAGAGTCTGACTCTGCAACAAATGAATACATGATTTTGAAGATTTTTAAATATGTAAATCTGGTTCTTGTTATTTGGATTTAGATCATATGATTATTTTGTTATGTTTTATATACATGAAATTATACATATTTATAATTATGTTATTAAGTCTAATTACTTTATACTTTGAACCTGTTATATAATTTCATTAAGAATCAATTTAGATTATTTTAGCCTATGACTCTGAATAAAGACTTGGATATTACAATCATTTCTTGTTTCATTCAACCTAATGATAATCCAAAAATTCTTCGGATTGGTACTTAGGAGACATCATGATTAATATACAAAAGACAAAGCTGCTGACTCACCCACTACTATTCTCTGGACTTAGTGTTATGCTATTGTCTGAGTCAACAGAGAGGTTTTTAAATGGATGGTTCTACTTTCTTGAAATTATGTATTGTATTCAAAATATTAATAGGTTTTATTCCTTACATAATTGTTGGTACTATATATTGAACATTCCAGCTGACAACTAATTAAAGAACTTTGCCAGGATACCAATGACAATATAGAGTTGAATGCTTCAATATTAATTTGTTCACAAAATTTGTCATTGTGTCTATGCTAATTCAATTATTACCTTCTATGTTGAAAACATTGGAGAAATTGTTGCACAGAATGATTTACCAGTGGTTGTTTTATTTTTTTTAAATAATAGTCCCCAAAAAGATGAAAATGATGATTTCCCACTCTTTCTCATACTTCAAAATAAGTTTATTGTGAATAATATATTAGAGTACCATTAGTAAGTATAATTTGCATTTCATTTTAATTTAAGTGGATACAAATGTTTTGCATTTCAGATCTATTTTTCTTAAGACCTCCCCAATTCTTAAAAATAACACGAGTATTTTAATTGAATAGTTGAGATGAAGTGTGTCACTTCAGCACGTGGCAAATCTGCTTAGTTGATGGACTTTTTTATACTTTATTACCATTCTCAGGAGTTGGGATTTACATTGTAGTCAAAAAACATTTTCATAATTATCTTTCTTAATATCAATTTTATAATATATATTCAATGCAAAGAGCGAATTGTGTTCAGAATCCATTTTCCGTTCCTAAAACATTATTTACATTTACACATTTCAAAATCTTGACTTCTGACTTCCGGTCACTAAATAGTATTAGTTAAAATAGTGAAATATTTTGAATATATATTCAAAATATGAATAATGTCAACGTGAACTATTTTATTCTTTACTTCCGTTGACAAGAGCAGGGGTTCACTTTAATAACAAAACTTGCATTCGTCTAGATCTTAGATAATAATTTGATCGGAAAAATGTAAAGAACATATTGTGTCTTAATTCTAGATCTATTTTTCTTAAGACCTCCCCAGTTCTTAAAAATAACATGAGTATTTTAATTGAATTGAAAGAATAATGGTGGGCTCACATAAAATCAAAATATAAATGACAATATGTTATTTGGACAAATCAAAACGAAATCATGAATTGAAATAATATATATTTTCAATATTGGGTTTTGCATATAGTATGAAACTTTACCCTTCATGAAATTTACCTCAGGGGTAATGAGGTATTGAGGATGAACTGATGATATGAGTTTTGTAATCATAAAATGATCATAATCGTAAAATGTAATTCGGTTGTTATTGGATAAAAACAATTATGGAATTCACTGAATGTATATGGTGCCATTTTTTATTTACTTTATGAAGAATGGTTAGAATATTTGAAAGTTGAGCTCCTTAATGTGTTTATATATATCATCCTGGGTAGCTTCCAATTCTCCCATTCAGTGCCTTTGATTGTTGTTCACAAACCATGTATATTTCAATGACAGCTAACTTAGCCTGTTAGTTCCAGCTTCCAGTCACCACCTTCTCTTGATAGCAATACAGTTGCCTAAAACTTGAAGAGGCGTTTCCAATACTCCACAGCCAGATCCTCACATGACTACCCTAATCCTATCAGGCTTACCACAAAAAGTCCTAACCTGTATAGGAGTAGCCCTCCTACAATCTTAGTAAAGGCAACAAAATGCCTCCCGGTCATGCTGTATATGATGGAACTTACCACATTCACTCATATCCTTGCCGTCTACACTCGCATACAATTAATTCATGCAAAGCTAATGTGCTCTTAAAATATTATTCGGATGCACCAACCTACCACCCAAACCATTCCTCACTTCAAGCAATGCGGTTATCCAAATCATACTCCAGTTTCTCTAAGCTCCTGGCTCTAAAGCATGGAAAGGAGCAAGTCAAGTGAGGGATTCCCAGACCACCATCACGACTCAAACATGTATAAAAATAAAAGCATTACAAGATGTATGAGGGAGATGCATCCACTTATCCACTGAAACCCTTATGAATGATTTAACTATTTATTTCGGTTTTGATACAAATATAAAAATAAATACATAATAAACAATTCCCCTACACATTTAATATTTTTTCAAACAACTCCATACATAAACTGGGGCTCCCTAACCCCAATATTGTCCCAATAGGACATCTATATATATATATATATATATATATATATATATATATATATATATATAAAATTGTAACCCCTGTTCAATCTGTTAGGAAATAAATAATAATAATATTTACTTAGACCCTATAGACATTGCATTTTCAAGAATATTGGTTCAATAAATTTTTCAACTCCGTTTTAATAACATATAATTTAGGAAAAGAGATAATTTAAGGTTTTGTTGCTGAATCATTGCAACTAACATCAGTAAATTTACAGTAAAAGCAGGACGAGGATCAAGTAATATTATATCATAAAAAAACTGTATAATTAAAAAAAAAGTAATTTGGCATATGTTATCCGCCGCACTGAAGTAATGATGTTTCAAAACTGAAACCGCACACACGTTGGGAGCTGTGCATGCCCCCGGGGGCATACACAGCATCTAACGTGTTAATGAATTTGGTCTTTATTTTTACATAAAACGTTTAAATGTCGAGATTAGTAACGATCAAACAAAACTTTCGACAGCTAGAGCAGTAACAGACACACACACACACATATAAAGTTTTGAATGGGCCGTATTTTAGTCATTTCCTGGGTAAGATCAATGGACATTTGAAGAAATGTTTCGAAAATAGCTTCAGGAGTACAACCTCAATAGTTGATTTCCCTTAAGGGAAATCTGCTAAATCTATTTCTTTCTTTTTTTCCACGTAGACCTTGTTGAAAATTGTTCAACATGTTTCGTGGCCTGCATATCACCTCTTCAGCGGCGATTTCTTTTAGTTGACATCTGCTTGTCCCCTCTTGCACTCATTGAAACAAACCTTCCGCACTGGGGAATTCAGTTTCAAGGACCAACCTAGAGCAAGACGTTCATCTCTACGAGTATAAGAGGGAATGAGCACTTCACAACTAATAAGAATGACCATTGAAGAGGTGGTATAAAACCAAAGAAACGTGTAAGGAAATTTTGAATAAAACCTGCATGAAAAAAAAAAGAAGTTTCGGTTCTTGATCATTGCCATTAAACTATGACGAATATTTGAATATCGAGACCACTCTTAAAAGTCCGTCACGCAGGGGCTGCGTAAACTAAGCAGATTTCCCACGTGAAGTTTTACAATAGAGAAATCTGCCTAATAACAACTGTAGTAGTAAGAAACCTCTAAACCTAAAACATTATTTAGGGCGTAATAACCCAGTAGTTTCTAGCCCCAAAACACAGTTAACCTAACCTCTAAACCTATTCACGAGGGTTAGTTATGGAAACGGCCACCAGAGCTCTCGGCGGAAAGTCCGAACATAGCCTAGGTGACCACACTCAGAATACAAATGCAAATATCTCGGTTAGTATTCAAGATACAGAATAAATGTATAGAACAATATTTATAGTAAATTTAATTTGCAATAAGATGTATTCTATACAATTTTTCGATCCGACGCATAGTAACGGAGATATTTTGAATTTTCAAAAATCCCCCCTCCCTCTGGTCCGATTTCAGCCATTAACGAACTTGATCTTCCTTTTTACATAAAACGATTAAATTCCGAGTTTGGTAACGATCAAACAAACATTGCGATCCCTAGAGCGTTAACAGACAAATATGTATGTATGTATATATATATATATATATATATATATATATATATATATATATATATATATATATATGTATATATATATATATGTATATATATATGTATATATATATATATATATATATATATATATATATATATATATATATATATAGATGTATATATATAATTTTGAACGGACCTCATTTTCGTCATCTCCTGGGTAGGATCGATGGACATTTGAAGAAATTTTTCGAAACTCGCATCATGAGTACGACCTCAATAGCTGATTTCCCCTAAGGGAAATCTGCTAAATCTCGGTATGTGTATTAGCAGTAACGCTTTCATTATAACAAGTCATACCAACATTTTTAGGGACGGGCAGGAGTGGGGGTTGTAAGGAGGCCTGAATTTAAAAAAAGTCCGTCACGCAGGGGCTGCGTAAACTAAGCAGATTTCCCACGTGGTTTTGCAATAGAGAAATCTGCCTAATAACAACTGCAGTAGTAAGAAACCTCTAAACCTAAAACATTATTTAGGGCGTAATAACCCAGTAGTTTCTAGCCCCAAAAAACAGTTAACCTAACCTCTAAACCTATTCACGAGGGACGAATAGTTATGGAAACGGCCACCAGAGCTCTCGGCGGAAAGTCCGAACATAGCCTACTGGCGACCACACGCAGAATACAAATGCAAATATCTCGGTTAATATTCAAGATACAGAAAAAATGTATAGAACGATATTTATAGTAAATTGAATTTGCAATAAGATTTATTCTATACAATTTTTCGATCCGACGCATAATAACGGAGATATTTCGACTTTTTGAAAATCCTCCCCTCTAAACCCCCCCTCCCACTGGTCCGATTTCAGCCATTAACGAACTTGATCTTCCTTTTTACATAAAACGATTGCATTCCGAATTTGGTAACGATCAAACAAAAATTGCGACCGCTAGAGCGGTAACAGACAAATATATATATATATATATATATATATATATACTAGCTCAGATACCCGGCTTCGCTCGGGAATTCATTTGAGACTGAATGGTGATGGTATATTTTTGGCAAGGCTTTACTTTGCACAATATTTTGACATTTACCCGTTCCAGTGTTTAGGGTTAATACCCGTTGTTGGCATTTGTTAATAATAAAATATTTTTTTTTTTGTAAGACTTCACTGTCCTGCATATTGTCATATTTCCAGTCTCCTGTGCATTATGCATAGATTTGAATTATTAAGGAGAAAATATTGACTACATTTGAATTATTTTTTTCTGGCGAGGTACCTGGTAGTTCATATTGAAAAGAAGTGTTGAGCAAATTTCTCTAAATAACAAAATAAACAACTTTCTTATGTGCATATTTGCGTTGACCTTTATCTCACATGGCAAACCTAGAGTGACGATTTCGATTCTCGCCTGGGCAAAGGAAATTATTTAGTGACGAAATTCATTAAATAACATCCTAAAATCCCACCCTGGCTAGAAAAGGGTGGTAACCTGTAGATAACCCGTCCCAATTAGCCTTAGTTGCAAAAAGTGGACGTTAATAAATAATAAATATGTGCATATTTGGTGAAACGCCAATAGGAAATCACTATTATTAATTTCAGGCCTCCCTTATAACCCCCACTCCTGCCCGTCACTATAAATGTTAGTATGGCTTATTATAAGGAAGGCGTTAGTACTAATTCACATACCGAGTTTGGTTTAGTTCGGTTGAGTCTTTTGTGCCAAATAAAATTGTTAACTCCCGCCATAATTTTAAGCTTATAACACCTTTATACTTCGGTATACGACGATAGTGTATATAACAAAAGTTACTCTAAATTACAAAATAAACAACTTTTGTTATGTTCATATTTGCCGAAAACCCAATAGGAAACGAAATATCGCTATTTTTAATTTCTGCTTCCCTCATAACCCCCACTCCTGCCCGTCCCTAGAAATGTTGGTATAGCTTGTTATAATGAATGCGTTAGTGCTAATACATATACCGAGTTTTATTTACTTCGGTTGGGTCTTTTGTCCCAAATAAAATTGTTCACTTCCGCTATAGGTTTCAGCGTATATCTCGTTTATAATTCGGTATACGAAAAAAGTGTATATAACAAAAGTTACTCTAAAGAACGAAATAAACAACTTTTGTTATATGCATAATTGCCTAAAATTCTATAGGAAACGAAATATTGCTATTTTTAATTTCAGGCTTCCCCTACAACCCCCACTCCTGCTCGTCTCTAGAAATAATGGTACAGCTTATTATCATGAAGGAGTTAGTTTTAATTCACATAAGGAATTTTATTTAATTCGGTTGGGTCGTTTGTCCCAAATAAAATTGTTCACTTCCGCTATAGGTTTTAGCGTATATCTCGTTTATAATTCGGTATACGAAAAAAAGGTATATAACAAAAGTTACTCTAAATACCATAATAAACAACTTTTGTTATGTGCATAATTGCCGAAAAATCAATTGGAAACGAAATATCGCTATTTTTAATTTCAGGCTTCCCTTATAACCCCCACTCCTGTTCGTCTCAGAGGATATTAATATAGCCTAAAGTCTAAGTTGGGTTAGTAGTAATATACATACCAAGTTTCATAAAATTCGGTTCAGCCGTTTATGCGTGAAAAGGTAACAAACAAACAAACAAACAAACAGACACGAAAGAAACAAAATGTAGTTATGGTGTCTATGACATGGGAAACGAAAAGTTATCGTGAAATTTCGCGAAAAAAATCAATGTACAGACAGAGGTTACAATTTTATATATATAAATATATATATATATATATATATATATATATATATATATATATATATATATAGATAGATATATATATACAGTTTTGAACGGACTTCATTTTCGTCATCTACTAGGTAGGATCGATGGACATTTGAAGAAAAATGTCGAAAATTCCGTCATGAGTACAACCTCAATAGCTGATTTCCCTTAAGGGAAATCTGCTAATAGCGGTATTTCGTTTTCTATTCGTTTTTCGGCAAATTTGAACATAACAAAAGTTGTTATCACAGTAACTTTTGTGATACTCATTTTTGTCTTTTAACAAAGTATAAATGAGATATACACTATAAACTAAAGCGGGAGTCAACTATTTCATTGGGCGCTAACGATTAAACCGAACTTCTTTTCGGTAATTAGCATTAATTCTTCCATGGTTATAAGCTATATTAAAATTTTTAAGTTAGAACGGGAGTGGGGGTTATAAGGGAGGCCTGAAATAAAAATTCGCGATATTTCATTGTCTATTTGTTTTTCGACAAACATGCACATAACAAAAGTTGTTTACTTTGTTATTTAGATTAACTTTTGTTTTATACATTTCTCCAGGAACAATGTTTGGAGCAAGCAATTTGCGTAGAAATATTGATATGCTCAACAATTCATTTCAATTTGAACTATGAGGTACCTCACCTGGAAAAATTAATTCAAATCTATGTTAATATTTTGTCCTCAACAACTGAAATCTATACATAATGCACAGGAGATGGGAAATATGGCAATTTGGAGGACAGTGAAGACTTACATAAAAAATTAATTTTATTATCAACAAATGCCAACAACGGGTATTAACCCTAAACACTGGGACGGGTAAAGTCAAAGTAAAGCCTTGCCAAAAAAAATACTATCACCATTCAGCCTCAAATCAATTCGCAGGCGAAGCCGCGTATCTGAGCTAGTCATTAATAAAGGTGCATGCACCCTAAGACAGAGTTCTGCCCGTCTAAATTCCCAAAAAACCATAATACATAATTAAAATAATACACTTCACTAAAATATTAAGGATCACAAATCCCACACCTTTCTGGCCAAGGAAAACGTTCGCCAAGTGGATTGCCTCCTCCAGCCTCAGCCAACGCCTTGTCTTCCACCCAGTTGTCCATTCCTAGCTGCAAATACGCCCCAGACTGTCCAAGAACCAGGATGTTGATCCATTGGATTGCCGTACTGCTCATGCCTAAATCCCGCAATCCGTCGGCACTCTTCTTACACCAGACACCTTTTAAGACAGGGTCAGTGGGTGTACTCGGACCATGCCTGGCTCAACCTCGGCGAGCTGGACAACTGTCCTCTTCAGCTCCAACCCGTTGTATTTCTCTTTCTTACTCTGAAAGATAACCTCCAATGGTACCGCAGTAAAGATAAGTACATCACTAATTGCCACACTTGTCCTCCACTTCACAACTACGTCTGGCCGAAGGGATCCAACAGAGGTTACGAATAAATTCTCGTACCAGGTACTCCATCCTCGCATTATAAAGCACTGCCTTACAAAGCGAACTACTTCATTATGCCGGCGGATTCGAAGTCGCTTGGTAGCAAACATGAGCAGCCGTTTCCAATGCTCCAGTGCGAGATCGGCACATGGCAATCCTAATCCTAACCGGCTTACCACGATATGTCCTCACCCGGGTAGGAATTGCCGCTCCTACAATTTTAGTAAAGACCACAAAATGCTTTCCAGTCAAATCCTCTGCTCTTGAATGTGTCCATGCTGTAAAAGCTAGAACGTTACCACATTCTCTCATGTCCTTGCGAAACAGTGAAGGGCGACGTGCAAAGTAGCAATGAAACCCTTACGAACGATCTATGAATTTCAAACGTTTGGCTTCCGACTTCCGGCTTTTAAAGAGAATTTATTACTTTTTCTTGAAAGTGTCTATTTTCAAGAAATTATGATTTAAAATAGAATTTATTATTGTTCTATGAAAATTCCCCGAGCTAATTGTGAAATTGATTTATGTACGTGTTTTATGAAAGTGAAAATTCTATTTGGTGACTGTAAGTCGGAAGTAGAATTTTGAAATTTAAAAATGTAAGTAATGTATTATGACTGAAAATAATTTTTTAACACAATTTGTTCTTTACATTTTTTCGATAGAATTATTATTATCTACGATTTTGACGAACGCAAGTTTTGTAAACCCCACTCTTGTCAATGGTTGTAAAGAATAAAATAGTTCACGTTGACAATATTCATACATATTTGAGTACATATTCAAAACATATCACCATTTTATCTAGGCAACCATAATGGGACATTAACTAATACTATTTAGTGACTGGAAGTCATAATCAAAAATTTTGAAATGAGTAAATCTAAATAATGTTTTAGGAACAGAAAATGCATCCTGAACACAATTCGCTCTTTACATTGCATATATATTATAAAATTTATATTAAGAAAGATAATGACGATAATGTATTGTTGCGAAAGTTAAATGACTCTACTATTAAAGCCGTGATTGGGGAGTGCGGAGGGGTTCAAAGAAGTGCCGCTAATTTGTCGCTAATTGATGAAAGGCACTAGTCCCTTCCAAACCTTCTTGGAAGAGCCTCGGTCTCATCCAGCTTCTCTATTTAAGCCTGTACAGAACAGAGTCTAATTAGGGCTCGCCGTGCCTATCTTCCTGGAACTTCTGGACCTTTCCTTGGCTAGGGCCCTTCTACAGGCATTTATAAGAGACCCTGCCAGTACCTCAGCTCTCAGTTTATGGTCAGATTTCTTGATGGTCACATCAGTGCTCCAGTGCGACTTAGTGCAGTGCGGTAAAGTGTTTTTATAAGAAGAACAGTGTTGTGCCGTGACTGTAATTAACAGTTTAGTGCGTGTTTAAGACAGTGCAGTGCCGCGAAGTAAAGGACAGTGCAGTGTCGTCGTTTTATGTGAAGTTCAGTGACCGCGAGTGAATTATTGGACTGTGAAATCTGAAGAACAGTGACACTATCAGTGTAATACTGTGAGTAGTAATAAAGGAAGTGTCTTGTGTTAAACAAGAGTATTGTGCATTGTGAAATAAATTGTTCAGTGATAAAGTGTGAAACTTGTGTGTGTTTAATTTTGCAATCCAAATGAACTCTTATTAACAACGTTTTATTACTGGTTTTGTAATAAAACGTAACAGTATTTTGACAACGATGTAAATCCCAACTCCTGAGAATAGTAGTAAAGTATAAAAAAGTCCGCAAACTAAGCATATTTTCCACGTGCTGGAATGACACGCAATCTTAAAAAAAGGTACTTGTGTATTATATCCACCACATCTTACTTCTACTAGTTCCACGCTAGAATGCGCAACTGTTTTAAGTAGTACGATTCATGGCCCGCAAGGGAGGTTATACTTACCTTATAACCTTCTACGGAATTATAATGATAAATAAAAGAAAACACAATTTTTAAAAATAAAACATTTTATTAACATTTAGGAGGAAAATGTTTAAAAATGGAATTTAAAATGGATGAAATGTGTCTCCATTTCCTTTCCCATGGTGCGATTCCAGATGATGCCTGGCTGTCCCACGATGTTTTTTATTACGCCACTTTGCACTTCCCCACATTCTCTCCACTGTCTGAGTATGTGCTCCAGTGTTGGGGTCAATAAAATTATATTTATGATTGACTTTCGCATGTTTGAAGCCTTGTGTTTGTAATATATTCGTTTGGTAGCCTTTCCAGCAATCAGAATATATAGTGCTACCATCTGCTATATTCTGAATTATTTTCTCTAAAAGAGTAGTGGCATTTCTGTCAGGAACAGTCACGATAAACGAATCTTTTGTCTCTCGACAAATTTCACCAAATACCCACTGTTGGGGTAAAATTCGTCCACAATTATTTTTTCTTCGAGTAAATAGACTCTCATCTATTTCGACAATGCAGTTTGGTCCACCTATCTTCTTTTGAGGTTGGCTTTCCATATCTAAGAGACACAACTCTCTCATATAACTACTCCAATCAATAGCAGTCTTATTTGAAATTTTGAGTTCTTTTTTGCAGAAATTGACAGATGTCTATTCTTCACACCAGCAGTACATGAATTTCAATGAATTACAAAATGTAATTTTACTTCCTTCGAACAAAGTGCCAATACGAACGCCCACTTGCTCACTACACTTTCTAACATTACACTTCCAAAAAATACTTTTTTTCCCAATATAAAGTTTCATACAATGAGAATTACACTTTCTTCTCATTGCCAAAATATTCCTCTCCTGTAAATATTTCACAGCGTCTTCATCAGTCGTTGGCAAATCCCAAAGAGGCATTTTTAAACTATTCACAAACACTAAACAGCAAACTCAAATAAACCGGAAACGCAACTCTAACAAAAGATAACCTCATTAGCCTGGGAGAGCTAGCGTCGCACTTCAGTAGCGCACTCTAGCGTGGAACTAGTGGAAATAAAATGTGGTGGATATAATACACAAGTACCTAAAAAAATATTTTCTATTTCTATGTAAAAAATTGATTGCGTAAATAATTTTGAAATACGTGTTCACAATGTTTTATGAAAATGAATTTCACAATTAGCTCAGGGTTTTTTTCATAGAACAGTAATAAACTCTATTATTATTCTAGATTTTCAAATGAAACTATTTTTAGTTCAACTTACAAAGACGGTTAATAAAGTTCTTAATTACTTCCGACGTGGTTCACCTCATACATTCTTCTATAGTATTATAGCAGAATGCCTGAACAAACTTTTATTATACTCTTTCTTCGGGTTATAAAATAATACAATCTTAGGTTTTACTTTGAGTGGAAATTGTATTTATTTGCTCATAAGAACGATAATAAATTCCTCAATATTAGTGCAATAAACATTCGTATCTGCGTAAACTAAGCAGATTTCCCTCGTGAAGTTCAGTAATAGATAAATATACATACTGGTAACATAACAACACCGTGAATAAATACAAACGGAAATAAGAAATATTTCATCCAATTTCAATAACCTAACAGGAAGCGTTAGGTTAGAAATGTAAACAAACTGGTCTGCACGCCTCACACCGGAAAGAAAAACAATTACTGAAATATATCTGAATATAACACATTAATTTTATTGAGAAATATTTACTATATGTAGTACTGTAATTAATAATGAGTAAGAATAATTGTTATCTCAATCAATAAAATTTTAGTAGTCCAAAACTGTAAGATGGGGAGGGGGGGGGGGGGAGTCCCCCGGACATATTTGCATGTATCTCGTATAATAAAGGTCTCTTGAATACAATTTTTGGTATTTAAACTTCCAATAATGTGATTTATTATGTAGGAGAGTATTGTTTACGTAACATGAGTAGAAGTGGCGGTTTGCTGAAAACTGAAAACTGCAAATATCTCGGTTAATATTCAAGATAGAGAATAAACGTATATAACAATATTTATAGTAAATTTAATTTGCAATAAGATTGGTTATATACAAGTTTTCGATCCGACGTATAGTAACGGAGATATTTCGAATTTTCGAAAATCCTCCACTCTAAACCCCCCCTCCCACTGGTCCGATTTCAGCCGTTGACGAACTTGATCTTTGTTTTTACATAAAACGACTAAATATCGAGTTTGGTAACGGGCAAACAAAAATTGCGACCGCTATAGCGGTAACAGACAAATATATAGATATATATCTATATATATATAAAATTGTAAACTCTGTCTGTACATTGATTTTTTTCGCGAAATTTCACGATAACTTTTCGTTTCACATGTCATAGACACCATATCTGCATTTTGTTTCTTTCGTGTATGTTTGTTTGTTTGTTTGTTACCTTTTCACGCATAAACGGCTGAACCGAATTTTATGAAACTTGGTATGTATATTACTACTAACCCAACTTAGACTTTAGGCTATATTAATTTTCTCTGAGACGAACAGGAGTGGGGGTTATAAGGGAAGCCTGAAATTAAAAATAGCGATATTTCGTTTTCTATTGGTTTTTCGGTAAATATGCACATAACAAAAGTTGTTTATTTTGTTATTTAGAGTAACTTTTGTAATATACACTTTTGTCGTATACCGAAGTTTAAATGCGTTATTTCGCTAAAAATTATAGCGGGAGTCAACAATATTATTTGCCTAAAAAGACTCAACCGAACTAAATAAAACTCGGTATGTGTATTAGCAGTGAGGCCTTCATTATAATAAGCCATACCAACATTTCTATGGACGGGCAGGAGTGGGGGTTATAAGGGAAGCCTGAAATTAAAAATAGCGATATTTCGTTTCCTATTGGTTTTTCCGCAAATATAAACATAACAAAAGTTGTTTATTTTGTTATTTGGAGTAACTTTTGTTATATACACTTTTTTCGTATACCTAAGTATAAATGAGTTATACGTTAAAACTTTAGCGGGCACTAATGGCTGAACCGAACTTAACAAAACTCGGTATGTCAATTAGCATTAGTTCTTCCATGATTATAAGTTATATTAAAATTTTTAGGTTCGAACGGGAGGGGGGTTTAAAGGGAGGCCTTAAATAAAAATTCACCATATTTACATGTATAAGAGACGGGAAATATAAAAATATCGAAGACTGTGAAGCCTTATCGAACAAATAATTCTATTATTAGCAAATCCACGGCAAAGATGGGTATCAAAACTAAACACTGGGACGGGTAAATGTCAAAATATTGTGCAAAGTAAAGCCTGCTAAAAAATACCATCACCATTAAGCCTCCAATGAATTCCCGGGCGAAGTCGGGTATCTGAGCTAGTATATGTATATACAGTTTTGAACGGACCTCATTTTCGTCATCTACTAGGTAGGATCGATGGGCATTTGAAGAAAAATGTCGAAAATTCCGTCATGAGTACAACCTCAATAGCTGATTTCCCTTAAGGGAAATCTGCTAAAATATAAATTTGACTAATTTGATGAGAATAAACTGATTATATACTTCTTCCGCTTATTCAATCTTTATGAATGGCTGAAAATATACTGATCATGTTACAGACCATTCGTGTTATTGATGAATACGACGACATGATTTTGTGCATCCAATCATTATATTTCCACGGGAAACCAATTCTATATCAATCCGTCAACAACTGGTAACTCGGCTAGTTGTTAATATGAACTATTTTATTCTTCACTACCATCATCTAGAGAGGATGTTTATTTCGACGTCAAAACAAAATCGTCAATATCTTCATTAATATTTATTCTATCAGAAAAATGTAAAAGAAGGAATTGCTTCAGAAGCTAATTGTATGTACATATATTCACACAAAAATATTTATTTAGGGAATGAATTTCGTCAACATGGGTTATTTTATGTCAGGAGAGATAGTTTATTGGAAACAACCTTAATTATATTTCCAACAAAGACAGGTAATATAGTTAGCCAATCACCTCATACCTGTAAAGGAATTTCAGCAGAATTTGTTGGTATGTTTTCTTCGAATGCCAAGATGATGTAATCAAGATGATCAAATTTTAGGACCCATGAGCAATAAATTAGCAAATATCCGGTCACTGGACTAGCCATGGTTCACGTTTAAAACTATCGTTTCACACTAGCTGAACAGGGAACACTCTATACTCAATGGTGCCCTGCCGCAGGCTAATTTCGCCACTGCCAACTTAATTGGCACGTGAATTTACGAAACAACTTATCGATGATCGACACTACTAACTTAGTGGTAAGAGAATTTCCGCTATAAGAGTATATAACATATACATATTTGGTAACAGCGTTTTGTCTATAAAATTAATAACAACTATAAGATTATATAATAATAAAGTTATATTTAAACAGAATCAGCTTAACTATTAATAAAAGATAGAAAAGAAAATCTCAGGAATTACCCAGTTAGTTAATGTCCAAGGAATTACATTTGATGACAAGTGATTATTTAGTGCTTACATTAATGCAATCTTTATATGTTTCAAATCCACTTACAAATAACAGCTATTGTACTATTGTAAACAAAAATTCCCCACACATTGTACGTAGTATCTACAAGCTACACCTGGTAATTGATCCCTGATTTTCACAGGATAAGAGAGCCACAAGGACATACAATGGTTCCCCGTCGCTTTCTTCATCTGACCATCCTGAAGGAAAATTCCATTCACACTAATAAATGAGTGTAGAAACTTTCTCTCAAGGCGAGAATTTGCCACGAATTACATCTTGTTTCTTCGCTCTGTCATATGTCTTGAATTTCTCCGGGAGAGGGGGCACCTATGTGCACCCATGTCTCCAGTGGCTAATAGATGCTTCTTGTGTATTTGAAGCAATATAGATTTTATTTATTTGTTTTGTAAATCGGTTGCTTGGATATAAAGTGAGTTACGCTTTGCTAATGTAAAAATCGTTTTGGCATTTGGCAGTTATGCTTGGCGTAGGAAGAGGCCCTGCTTTCAGGTTCCGACACTACCTTGGTGTCCAGCCTCCATCCTCCATCAGAAAGTACTACTGGATTGGGTTATTTCTACTTGTCGATGCTATTTCTATAACGCTATTGCTTACTGGAAATAGACAGTTCGACTATGAAAATGATGTTAGCCAAATAATTGACTTAATCGTTACTATTTCTTTAATAACGAATGTTCAATTTATTTTTATCTTTGATCTGTACAATAGAAAGAGTTTAGAAGTTCTTCTAAAAAGCTTCGATATAACAGACAATATTCTATTCAGTCTTGAAAATCCAGTGGTCCATGAAATTCGGCAAGATTATTTTTCCTTCTGGTTCTTTATATTCAGTTTGTTTCTGTTTACCGTTTATGAGATTTACACCGGAGGACTTCATGCCAATGTTATTATCAATTGTTTATGTCTACATTATTTTGAGGCTGTTAACACATCGTCTTCATTATTTAATGTTGCTATACTGAGAATTATAGTAGCTCAACTAAAAGCCTCAATAAAACTATTTAAGAGAAAGGATTCATTTTCAACACAGAAGGCCGTGTTCATTCATGAAAGGTAAGTTAATACCATTAGATTATAATCTAAAAAAAATGGCCACCCTTGTTAGTCTTTTTCCGCCAGCTTGAAAATGAAATTAATACGTCAATACGTGATTTCAGCTTTTTCATTGGAATTCATTTTTTTTTATGTAGCCTCAGAAAGGCTTGCTTTTTAAAGAATAAAAAAAATACTTTAATACTATTTTCTAAATGTTTACTTCAAAAATCCTGGGGTAAATTTTGAAATGAACGATTCCTAAGTCCAACTGCCAACCCCAAATTACGCCGTTTTATATTATATCACTGGCTACGCTAACTTATAAGTAAAAAAAAACTCAGTTTCTCAAGAAATAAAAATAAAATAAAATGAGTTTTCATGATCATAAAACTGTAAATAAACTTTAAATGTATGCTTCATTATAAAGTATTTTCTTGAATAAAATACGATTTATTATTATTTATCTGCCGATGTCATAGAGTTATATAGGAGATTTAATTTAGGAAGTGTTAACGAGTCCAAATTAAAAATTAAATTAAATTATTTATTAACGTCCAATTCTTGCTAATATGGCTAATCGGGACGGGGTACCTACAGACTAGTTCTTAAATATTACTTGTCACATGCCAGCGAACAATCTAGATTTTTGGCGTACATTCAAATATATTAAACCAATATCTGGCATTTCTCTCTGGTACTTAAATGAGGGAAGAGTTTATTTTCCCAAAAAATACCAGTTACTACAGTCGCTGACTTCCTTTTCAATTTCGACATTCATTGGAGATAGAAAAGTTGATCTGAGATGCCAACATCTGTTTACTTATTCAAAGAATTATTGCCGCATCCTTTCTGAATCGCACTCGATATTTCCATTTGAATTCCTCATGATTGCCTTGTAGTTGCAATCATTGTGTTCTTTCGGAAGCTATTCTTTTCATTCGAAATTACCTACCAAAATCCATAAGATGTTTAATGTCATCAAAATATGATTTCCTATTCTTCCCTCTTCCCTTATGCCCAGTGATCTTAACTTGAAATATATCCGTAACGAAATCGTTGTACCTTGAGGTATGCCCAAGAAGTTTATATTAAGATTTGAAAGTATGATAAATATGATTTTATTTATAGGATTTGGGAATGCAGTGAGAAATTGAATAATCTCCAAGGTTGGAACAATTTTGGTTTTGTTTCCTATAACTTCATAGAAGCTATTACAAGCTGTTACTTCTCGTTGACTCCGCACCTGAAAGACGGCCAAGAGGACATACATTTCTTTTGGGTGTTATACAGAGTCTTTCATATACTCCAATTGACTGCTACTTGCTCATGGGCATCTCACCAGGTACTTTTCTAATGCCAGAATATTTTGTGTTACATTTGCTTATCAGGGAGAGGGGTCGTGTTTGTTTCCAATGATTATGAAACGTAAATCATGATTATGGTAATAACAACAGAGATTCAACAAAAAATTATGAGTAATCGAAATATTGTATAGAACCAAGCTTATTGAAAATTAAATGTACTATAAATATTTTAATATGTATACATTTATTCTCTATCTTGAATATTAACCGAAATTAAACATTTTTTTAGTTTTCAGCATTCAGTAAACCCCCATCCTACTCTTTTCATATTAACAATAAGCTCTGTCATATCTTGGACCAAATCATTCTGAGGTTAAATGCGAAATAATGTTTCCATTGTACTATTGCTTTGTGAGATACATACATGCTAATACATTACATGATGATGCATTAATATTTTTTGGTTCTTTACTCGAAAATGTTTATTTGATATTTACCATGCTCGATATTTAACCGTTTCAGTCAAGAGGCTCTAGCGGTCGCTCTTTTTGTTCTATCATTACCAAAGTGTATATTTAATCGTTTTATGTATAAAGAAAGATCAAGTTCGGGTGAAAGTGCATTTTAGGTTCCCCCCATGATGGCGCACGATGATGACGGCGGCCATCTTGTTTTTCTAACACCAAGGGTGGGGGTTGTGTTTTTCTTACTTTTTTTATCTTTTTTAACACTTTAAAATTTCCAAAATACGCCATCGGCGGTTAAAACGAGGGGGGGGGGTAATAATAACTTAAATTTTGTTAACTCACCTAATTTGTTGGATCCTTAGACTGCGGAGTATAGACTTTAGTGACAGCGATTTTCGATAAGAATCCTACTTTTATACACCATTCAATAACGGCACGCTTTCCCTGCACTTCCAATTGTCTAAAAAACTTAGTCGTGCACTCACTTTGAGCCATAGCTAAAACGGATACGGTATTAATAGTAAACACTAGCAAAAACCAAGGTATGTATAATGCAAAAACAATATGTCGCACGGTAGCAAGAAACAAGATGTCGGACAGGGACGTAACAAGATGGCGGCTAGGGGGGAACTAAAATGCACTTCTGCCTGCCAGAAAACCAACTTAGGACACTTTTTAGTAGATAATGTTATTCTGAGAAGTAGAACAATGTAGAATATAAACTTAAAATGAAAAATAACAATAACTTTGATGAAAAGTCTAAAATAAAATATAATGTTTAAATAACAAATAAGTATTAACTGTTGTTAAAAATTAATGTTATGCTAAAAAAAAAAAAAAAAAAATACATACATCTCAGCAAACCTGCGGACTTAACCATTTTTCTACTGCATTACAAGTTCAATGTTTTCACTATTTACATAGTGAGTTGGGAAGTGATTTTTATAATGTGAGATTCACAAAAGATAAGAAACGTTGTGGAAATTGTTTCTCCATCGACCGGAATGCTCTTTACTCGAAAATGTTTATTTGATATTTACCATGCTCGATATTTAACCGTTTCAGTCAAGAGGCTCTAGCGGTCGCTCTTTTTGTTCTATCATTATCAAACTCTATATTTAATCATTTTATGTAAAAAGAAAGATCAAGTTCGTTACAGACAGAAATCAGACCAGTGGGAGGGAGGTTTAGAGGTGGGAAGTTTGAATATTCTGAGTACCTCCGTTATTGTACGTCGGATCGAAATAATGCATAGAATCAATCTTATTTACAATGTAATGTCCTATAAATGTTGTTGGATACATGTGTTCTGTACATTGAATATTAGCCGAGATATTACCGTAATTAAGTTTTCGGCCATCAGTAAACCCCCTCTCCTACTTAAGACTTATTAACTATACGCTATTATATCATGAACCACTTCTTTCCAAGGTTAAATACCAAATATTATTGCCATGAAACTATTACTTTATGAGACACATGCAAATACGTTATGTGATTACGTCAACAATTAAGAGTTTTCGTTCTTTACTCGAAAATGTTATTTCATTTCTACCATACTCGATATTTAACCGTTTCAGCCAAGACTAAGGATCATATTTATTTGGCTGAAATTGGACATGGAATAATGGGGTTGAGTGGGGGAGGTTTTGAAAATTCAATATGTATTATGAGTTGGGTCGTAAAATGTTATAGAATCAATCTTGTTAAACTATGGATGTTCTATAATTCTTATTCTATGATTTTTCAAATAATCATTTGAAGAATTCATTATTTTTTTGACCTTCCGCCATAGGTTAGTTAAAGTGAAGTTAAATAGGACATTCTTCCACGATATCTGTTCAGTTTACGCAGCCCCTGCTTGTCAGACTTTTAGCAGATTTCCCTTAAGGGAAATCAGCTATTGAGGTCGTACTCATGACGCGAGTTTTTAAAAATTTCCTCAAATGTCCATCGATCCTACCCAGGAGATGACGAAAATGAGGTCCGTTCAAAATTATATATATATTTATATTTGTCTGTTAACGCTCTAGCGGTCGCAATTTTTGTTTGATCGTTACCAAACTCGGAATTTAATCGTTTTATGTAAAAAGAAAGATCAAGTTCGTTAATGGCTGAAATCGGACTAGTGGGAGGGGAGGTTTAGAGGGGGGATTTTTAAAAATTCGAAATATCTCCGTTATTATGCATCGGATCGAAAAAGTGTATAGAATTAATCTTATTGCAAATTAAATTTACTATAAATATTGTTCTATACATTTATTCTGTATCTTGAATATTAACCGAGATATTTGCATTTGTATTGTGAGTGTGGTCGGCACTATCCGCCGAGAGCTCTGGCGGCCGTTTCGGTAACTATTCCTCCCTCGTGAATAGGTCTAGAGATACCTTCCTACTACTGTTATTATTAGGCAGATTTCTCTATTGTAAAACTTCTCGTGGGAAATCTGCTTAGTTTACGCAGCCCCTGCGTGACGACGTTTTTATTATGAAATCCTTAGTACAGAACAAGGAATTATCGGGTAATACTGTACTTATACTTACCAGCCTGATTTCCAGAAACCAACATAAGCCTAAATAGGCTTGCATACCTGTTTTCCAGAAAATTTAATATATGTTGAGCTTCTAGAAGGCATAGCAGCCGAAAATTTGTGGAAGTGATATGAGGCAATAATACTGGAGCTGAGACGTTAAATTAGTTAAATCACACGCCTAGGGCCACTGAATGAAGAATAAATAATTTTAAAGAAAATTGATCTAGGCTTATATGTACTGTGATCTATTCAGTTTGATTTTAATATGTTAAAAATCTACCTCTTTCATTTTCCAGTGCGATGAATTCTATAAAGAACTTCACAAAAAAATAATGAAGGACAAAACTGCATTCCTTGATGAAAATGTAAGGTATTTTTATTTTATTTAGTATATTCTATGAAACTAGTAATTAATATTTCCAGAAAGTTTCTTTAAACAAATACACGGGTAAAAAATAATGTAACGCAAAAAAATAAATACTATGTATTAAGCCAGATATGCTGTGCATTAGGCAAAAATTATTTTTGATAACGGATGTGGGGTAAATGAGGTCATTCTTTAACTTATACTATTAATTTTGGGTACTAACATATAATTTTTGCTATTCATTATCTTTTATCTTAAAAAATGAGTCGAAATATTTCTTCATCCTATGGATGACATTTTTTTCTGATGGATAAATATTTCATCCAGCGAATAATTTTGTACTAGGGGAGAGTTTTTCTACTGCCGTATAATTTTTATTTGGCAGAAAATAAGACATAGGTTAAATAAGGAGGTATCTCTGGGCTGAGGGCACAACAAAAAAAGCGTGATGCCATCAAATTTAATAATTTTATAACAGCTGTTTTATTTCATATATGTCATATGCTTTGAAAAAGAAAAATGTTTGATGATTTAGTTTTTATTTCTCTATTATTAAAAGAATAATAACATCCTCCTTTATTTCAGGAAGTAGTGCTCTGCTACATTTTCATGAAAAGACGCTTACACTTTGATGCAAAGGGATTTTTTTCATTGACTTGTGGAATGTTTTTAATGGTACTGTTAATATTTTTCTGTAAAAAAAAACAAAAATAATTTTAAAATCTAAATTATTATCAATTATTTGATTCCCTTCAATATTATAATGTATGTAGGAACGGTTTGCTGTTCTTAATCATTCTCTATTTACTACAACAATTTTTGGAACTGCCCAGGAAACCACTGCTGCATAGCGTTGTGAAAATTAAATACATGAAAAATTAAACAGAGATAGTCACGTATTTGGGAAGTACGGATTAGTTCAAAGGGGCCGACAGATATTCTCGGCAATACCCGACCTGTTCTGGACGCGTCTTGGCCTTCCCTTTGATGTTTTCCCGCCAAGCTATAAAGCGGATCCCCCCGAGTTAATTTGTTCTCAGGTGTCTTCAAGTGATCATCAGTGCGTTCAGTGAAACAGTGCGACTTAGTTGCAGTATGTGAAGAACAGTGTTGTGCCGTGACTCTCTAAAGAACAGTATAGTGCCGTGTTTAAGCCAGCGCAGTGCCGTTAACTTCGCGGGGTAAAGGCCAGTGCAGTGCCGTATTTTTGTGAACTTTAGTGATCGTGAGTGAATTATTGGACTGTGTGATTTGAGAAACGTTGAAGCTATCGCTGCATACTGTGAGTAATAATTAACCAAGTGAGTAATGCATTATAAAAAAATTGTGCAGTGATAAAAACGCTGAAGCTTGTGTGTGTTTAATTTTGCAATCCAAAAGAACTCTAATAAACAACGTTTATTACTGATTTTGTAATAAACGTAACAATATCTCATTTTAAGTACATCATTGGCTTCACCTTCATCTGATTTAAGTGGTACAGTAGCTTAAACATGTACTAATTGTAAGTCGGCCATATTTTAGCCCATGATATCATTAGCCTACGGCGCTTTTTGAGGCGCCAAGCAACCTAATATCTCACACCCCTTGGAACGGATTACCAAATTATACTGCAGCTAGGTGGACATCCGAAACATTAAGAGTGGTCTCGATATTCAAATATTCGTCATAGTTTAATAGCAATGATCAAGAACCGAAACTCCTTTTTTTTTCATGCAGGTTTTATTCAAAATTTCCTTACACGTTTCTTTGGCTTTATACCACCTCTTCAATGGTCATTCTTATTAGTTGTGAAGTGCTCATTCCCTCTTATACTCGTAGAGATGAACGTCTTGCTCTGGGTTGGTCCTTGAAACTGAATTCCCCAGTGCGGAAGGTTTGTTTCAATGAGTGTAAGAGAGGACAAGCAGATGGCAATTAAAAGAAATCGCCACTGAAGAGGTGATATGCAGGCCACGAAACATGTTGAGCAATTTTCAACAAGGTCTACGTGGAAAAAAAGAAAGAAATAGATTTAGCAGATTTCCCTTAAGGGAAATCAACTATTGAGGTTGTACTCCTGAAGCTATTTTCGAAACATTTCTTCAAATGTCCATTGATCTTACCCAGGAAATGACTAAAATACGGCCCGTTCAAAACTTTATATGTGTGTGTGTCTGTTACTGTTCTAGCTGCCGAAAGTTTTGTTTGATCGTTACCAAACTCAACATTTAAACGTTTTATGTACAAATAAAGACCAAATTCATTAATGGCTGGCATCAGACCACAAGGAGGGCGGGGTAGACCTAAGTAATTTCAAATATTCAAAATTATATGTTATTAAAACGGAGTCGAAAAATTTATTGAACCAATATTCTTGAAAATGTAATGTCTATAGGGTCTAAGTAAATATTATTATTATTTATTAACGTCCACTTTTTGAAACTCAGGCTAACCTGGGACGGGTTATCTATAGGTTACCACCCTTTTCTAGCCAGGATGGCACTAAGTAAATAAATAAAATTGTAATAAGACAATGGATTATCTATCATTTGTATAGATTGCGGGACAACTTCTACTTCCCTAGTTTATAAGAATTTCAATTTAAAAAAAGTTTTAAAAATATAGCTAAACAATAACTCTTCTATTTCAGGTTGTGTCCGCAATAACAACTAACATTTCCCTTCTAGTTCAAACGACTCAGTTGTGCTAATGACACAACTATTGAAACATGAAGCTCTGGTGAAGAAGGGTGTTATAGCAGTGCAAGAATACATTTTATATCTCAAAGTTTAATTGTTTTTTGTAATATACCTTGTGAACGTAGTCTATTTTGTAGATGAAAAGACCCTGTTTAATTATCGACGTAAAATGGCCACAATAACAAATATTTTCTTGTTGAAGTGTGGCCATCTTATTCAACCTGCAATATAACTCACTTCCGCCTGCCAGAAAACCAACTTAGGACACTTTTTAGTAGATGATGTTATTCTGAGAAGTAGAACTATGTGGAATATAAACTTGAAATGAAAAATAACAATAACTTTGATGAAAAGTCTAAAATAAAATATAAATTTTAAATAACAAATAAGTATTAACTGTTGTTAAAAATTAATGTTATGCTAAAAAAAAAATACATACATCTCAGCAAACCTGCGGACTTAACGATTTTTCTACTGCATTACAAGTTCAATGTTTTCACTATTTACATAGTGATTTGGGAAGTGATTTTTATAATGTGAGATTCACAAAAGATAAGAAACGTTGTGGAAATTGTTTCTCCATCGACCGGAATGCTCTTTACTCGAAAATGTTTATTTGATATTTACCATGCTCGATATTTAACCGTTTCAGTCAAGAGGCTCTAGCGGTCGCTCTTTTTGTTCTATCATTATCAAACTCTATATTTAATCATTTTACGTAAAAAGAAAGATCAAGTTCGTTACAGGCAGAAATCAGACCAGTGGGAGGGAGGTTTAGAGGTGGGAAGTTTGAATATTCTGAGTACCTCCGTTATTGTACGTCGGATCGAAATAATGCATAGAATCAATCTTATTTACAATGTAATGTCCTATAAATGTTGTTGGATACATGTGTTCTGTCATCAATGGTAGAAATTGGACCCATAATAAGATATTACCTTGGTAAAACTTGATTGTAACTTTTTCCAAAGTTATTATTTCTTTTAAGAAGTTAAGTTTTTGGTATTATCAGAATACGAGGACCTCAACTAAAGTAAATAGAAATTTTTCCACTGCTCCAGTTAGGAGAAGAGTTTGTAAAACTCTTTATCAAATGACTAATTTCTAAGCCATCTGACATTCGTACAGTAGACAATTTTGGAAATTTTAATCGCAAAGCACTGGAAATTGAACAAATATACTATCATAGGAGTTGGAAATGAAGAGGTCTGGCTGGAAACCGCGAAAAATGTTAAAAAGTCCGTCACGCAGGGGCTGCGTAAACTAAGCAGATTTCCCACGTGAAGTTTTACAGTAGAGAAATCTGCCTAATAACAACTGTAGTAGTAAGAAACCTCTAAACCTAAAACATTATTTAGGGCGTAATAACCCAGTAGTTTCTAGCCCCAAAAAACAGTTAACCTAACCTCTAAACCTATTCACGAGGGACGAATAGTTATGGAAACGGCCGCCAGAGCTCTCGGCGGAAAGTCCGAACATAGCCTACTGATGACCACACGCAGAATACAAATGCAAATATCTCGGTTAATATTCAAGATACAGAATAAATGTATAGAACAATATTTATAGTAAATTTAATTTGCAATAAGATTTATTCTATACCAATTTTCGATCCGACGCATAATAACGGAGATATTTTGAATTTTCAAAAATTTCCCCTCTAAACCCCCCCCCCTCCCACTGGTCCGATTTCAGCCGTTAACGAACTTGATCTTCCTTTTTACATAAAACGATTAAATTCCGAGTTTGGTAACGATCAAACAAAAATTGCGACCACTAGAGCGTTAACAGACAAATATATATATATATATATATATATATATATATATATATATACTAGCTCAGATACCCGGCTTCGCCCGGGAATTCATTTGAGGCTGAATGGTGATGGTATTTTTTAGCAGGCTTTACATTGCACAATATTTTGACATTTACCCGTCCCAGTGTTTAGGATTGATACCCTTCTTTGCCGTGGATTTGCTAATAATAGAATTATTTGTTCGATAAGGCATCACAGTCTTCGATATTTTTATATTTCCCGTCTCTTATACATGTAAATATGGTGAATTTTTATTTCAGGCCTCCCTTTTAAACCTAAAAATTTTAATATAACTTATAATCATGGAAGAATTAATGCTAATTGACATAACGAGTTTTGTTAAGTTCGGTTCAGCCGTTAGTGCCCGCTAAAGTTTTAACGTATAACTCATTTATACTTAGGTATACGAAAAAAGTGTATATAACAAAAGTTACTCCAAATAACAAAATAAACAACTTTTGTTATGTTTATATTTGCGGAAAAACCAATAGGAAACGAAATATCGCTATTTTTAATTTCAGGCTTCCCTTATAACCCCCACTCCTGCCCGTCCATAGCAATGTTGGTATGGCTTATTATAATGAAGGCCTCACTGCTAATACACATGCCGAGTTTTATTTAGTTCGGTTGAGTCTTTTTTGGCAAATAATATTGTTGACTCCCGCTATAATTTTTAGAGTATAACGCATTTAAACTTCGGTATACGACAAAAGTGTATATAACAAAAGTTACTCTAAATAACAAAATAAACAACTTTTTTTATGTGCACATTTACCGAAAACCCAATAGAAAACGAAATATCGCTATTTTTAATTTCAGGCTTCCCTTATAACCCCCACTCCTGTTCGTCTCAGAGAAAATTAACATAGCCTAAAGTCTAAGTTGGGTTAGTAGTAATATACATACCAAGTTTCATAAAATTCGGTTCAGCCGTTTATGCGTGAAAAGGTAACAAACAAACAAACAAATAAACAAACAAACAAACAAACAAACAAACAAACAAACAGACACCAAAGAAACAAAATGCAGTTATGGTGTCTATGACATGTGAAACGAAAAGTTATCGTGAAATTTCGCGAAAAAAATCAATGTACAGACAGAGGTTACAATTTTATATATATATAGATATATATATATACTAGCTAAGGTACCCGGCGATGCCCGGGAAATCATTCTTGACTGACTAATGATGGTATTTTGATAGTAAGACTTCAATGTGTACAATTACACTTCCCTCCACGACGTAATGATTTTCCGAAATAGCCAACCCTGAATGGTAACTTTTGGGGATTAATAGAATAGAAATTTTATTTTTGAAGGATAAATGAAAATGTGTTCCTAATCTATCCCTCTACACTTTTTGACTCACCGTTTTTCAATAATTCCAACCATAATCATGGGTAGCATTTATTACAATTAAATATCATCTATAATATACATATTTCCTTTCAAAAGCCAATCCGAGCTCACATAGTTTAGGCAAAGTTTTGCACGTAAGATTATATTTGTATTAGTGAATCTCACTGGAAATCGCTTCCAGGAATGCCAGACGGGAAATAAGTAAACTCAATTAACGTGTAAGGCTCCCGTCATCTTCCGTTTCCGCATGGGACTTCTCAACATTCTTCTACTTATATTATTGATGCAAAACATTATTTTATAATTTATCTACCGGATGGAATTAAATAACCCGTGGCACCCTGAAAATATCATATCGAGTTTAAACGCATATTGTTTTTTGTCATAATGACATTACCATTAACGTTTAATTGTTATTATATTAAATATTTGTTTCAATAACACCAAGGTAGATTATACAAATTAAATAATGGAAATGCTCTTATAGTTTATATTTCTATTGGAAATAAATAATAAAGTTATTAGGAGGGGGTGACGAAGATTTATTACCTCACTAATCCGAATCATACTTTGAACTATCATATAAAACATAACATCATTTGTCATAATATTCCTTTATTAAACCCCTTAAATAAGTACTAATATTATTGACTCCCGTTTAGCGTATATCCCGTGTTTACTTCATTTTAAAAGTGTATATAACAAAAGTTACTCCAAATAACGAAATAAACAACTTTTGTTATGTTTATATTTGCGGAAAAATCAATAGAAAACGAAATATCGCTATTTTTAATTTCAGGCACCCTTATAAAACCCCACTCCTGCTCGTCCCTAGAAATGTTGGTATGGCCTATGATAATTAGGGCGTCAACACTAATATACATACCGAGTTTTATTTAGTTCGGTTGAGTCTTTTGAGCCCAATAAAATTAATGACTCCCGCTATAGTTTTTAGCTTATAACTCATTTATACTTAGGTATACGACAAAAGTGTATATAACAAAAGTTACTCCAAATAACGAAATAAACAACTTTTGTTATGTTTATATTTGCGGAAAAATCAATAGGAAACGAAATATCGTTATTTTTAATTTCAGGCTTCCCTTATAACCCCCACTCCTGCCCCTCCATAGAAATGTTGGTATGGCTTATTATAATGAAGGCCTCACTGCTAATACACATACCGAGTTTGGTTTAGTTCGGTTGAGTCTTTTGTGCCAAATAAAATTGTGGACTCCTGCTATAGTTTTTAGTGTATAACGCATTTAAACATCGGTATACGACAAAAGTGTATATAACAAAGGTTCCTCTAAATAACAAAATAAACAACTTTTGTTATGTGCATATTTGCCGAAAAACCAATAGAAAACGAAATATCGCTATTTTTAATTTCAGGCTTCCCTTATAAACCCCCACTCCTGCCCGTCCATAGAAATATTGGTATGGCTTATTATAATGAAGGCCTCACTGCTAATACACATACCGAGTTTTATTTAGTTCGGTTGAGTCTTTTTTGGCAAATAATATTGTTGACTCCCGCTATAATTTTTAGCGTATAACGCATTTAAACTTTGGTATACGACAAAAGTCTATATAACAAAAGTTACTCTAAATAACAAAATAAACAAATTTTGTTATGCGTATATTTGCCGAAAAACCAATATAAAACGAAATATCGCTATTTTTAATTTCAGGGTTCCCTCATAACCCCCACTCCTGTTCGTCTCAGAGAAAATTAATATAGCCTAAAGTCTAAGTTGGGTTAGTACTAATATACATACCAAGTTTCATAAAATTCGGTTCAGCCGTTTATGCGTGAAAAGGTAACAAACAAACAAACAAACAAACAAACAAACAAACAAACAAACAAACAAACAAACAAACAAACAAACAAACAGACACCAAAGAAACAAAATGCAGTTATGGTGTCTATGACATGTGAAACGAAAAGTTATCGTGAAATTTCGCGAAAAAAATCAATGTACAGACAGAGGTTACAATTTTATATATATATATATAATTTTGAACGGACCTCATTTTCGTCATCTCTTGGGTAGGATCGATGGACATTTGAAGAAATTTTTCGAAACTCGCATCATGAGTACGACCTCAATAGATAATTTCCCTTAAGGGAAATCAGCTAAAATGAGGGACCGGCCTTTCCAAGTCTGTGTAAATTTGATTGTTTGCACATATATATGTATATCAATATTTATAAATTTGTAACCTCTGTCTGAACGTATTTTTGTTTCTCGAAACCAAACGATACTTTTTTCGTTTTACAAGGAACTGAAAGAATATGAACCAATTCTTTAGAATAAATTTCAGTGAAAATATGCCTTCAAAAGGGGGGGGGGGGTGGAAGGCTCATAATATTTTTTTCAGGCTTTGGAAAGTAGAAGACACCTCTCTCCCCGAAGTTTATAATGAATACTGTATTCAGGTAAATAAAGTTGAACTTTCTTTGAAGTTCAAATAAGGGAACCCATCATTTTCAAAATCCAATTATATTTAAACACCGCTGAAAACGACTAGTAAGACTGGTCATTTGAGGGTTACCTTCCTTTTCTAGCCATAGTAGGACTTGGGTTTTTTTTTTTTTTTTTTTTGTGAATTCATTACTAAATAAATAATTATTGCCCCTGCAGGAATCGAGCTTAGGGCCTCTTGGAAAATAAATAATGAAACAAGTTTCCTAGCAACAGTAAAAAACAAAAATAAAACAGCCTGAATCTCTGATAACACATTTCTTTGTTCTGGAAGAAAATTTTCTGTTGAGTTTTTTCAGTGAATCCTAATACAAAATTTCTTTACCAACTTCCTGCATATATTTTTCTGGGCTGCAGTCATTTGAATTTTGAAATTGTAACCTTCTCTACTTGCAACCTGCCCAGGAGATTTTATAAGATAAATACGGTGTGCATGGAGATAAAAGTGTTTGATCTTTACGTGATTCTTCGTCAGATCTTTGACTTATATGAAGAAAAAGTGAATATACATGTAAGTATCTGCATGAGATAATTTTTATTTTTTACATTTAACTACTTCAGAGTTGATGTGAAGTAAGCGTAAATATTTCTGAATTTTGTTTCAAGGAAAAAATTAAATATTTTTCACTGTCGATTGAATCGAATTTCTTTGAGATTCCTGTAATGAAATAACTACTTTATAGAACATTTATAACGTTATATATTTAAATTTTGCATGTTATACATGTTACATACAATTTGCTGCTTTGTATCTTTGAACTTTAACTTCATGTTATCTCTTGAAATGTTTAGGATGGATACTTTTTTAGCACTTTGAATTATTGGTGTTAATTAATCTTTTTTATTATCATTCTCTTAAGTATATTATCATTGATATATGCTTTGTTTCTTGGGAGTATACCATTACTCCTTAAATCAGTATTGTGTTTAGAATTCAATAATATCTATTTTGTCTCTTTAATTTCACTAATAAAACTATATATCAATTCCTACTGTTCTTAAAAAGGATAAAATGTTTATTGAGAGGCTTATGAAAAGTTGAATTTGATTTAAATCAAACGATTAAAATACATATACATTATTAAGATTCCTTTACTATCCTTGAATATATAATTAATACTTCCTTTATTTCATTCAAATAAATAATTGTTTAATGACTTAATTACATGTATGGAAATATCACATTTATTTTAGAATGGGTCGAAAAACTACAGTTGCTGTGTGTACCCTCAATCAATGGGCACTTGACTTTGAAGGTAACTTGAGCAGAATTTTACAGAGTATACAGACTGCGAAACTTGCTGGTGCAAAGTATCGTGGAGGCCCAGAGCTTGAAATATGGTATGTCTAGCCTTATTTTTCACTGTAATCTTTTCATTGTATTGAAATACTTATAAATAGTTTCTTTATTTGATTTAGTGGATATACGTGTGAAGATCACTTCCTAGAGTCTGATACTATTTTGCACTCATGGGAAGTTTTATCAGCTCTTCTAATATCGCCAACTTGTCAGGATATTATTGTGGATGTTGGCATGCCAGTTATTTACAAGCACTGTACTTATAATTGCCGTGTGGTTTTCTACAATAAGTAAGTATTTTCTGTGGTCACCCTTGTAAATTCTGAGCATTTCTTATTCTTTTTTCTAGTTTAAGTTTCAATATTTTATTTTAAATTAGGTCACCTTATAGGCAATGGGACCGTTTGTCTTATTAGTTTAGGTGTCTTCGATTTGTGAAAGAAAAAAAAAAAGACTTGTGTTCTAGGCATAACATTCTATGAACTGATTGAACCAATAATATGGATTGTGCTTAGGGTTCTTTATATGTGTCATCAGAATTGACTGTGAACGAGAGCATGGACTAATTTGGCCACATAGGAGAACTATGAAATAGATTAAAATACATTTGTTTCCTATTAAAATTCTTTAAAAATGTCTCACAATGAACTCTAAAATTGTCAGTTAACTTAAAGCAATTAGATTTTAATTTGGAAAGTTGGTAATAAGATTTGTATTTAATGGAATCAAACCTAGCCACCTATTTATGACTTAAACATTTGGTAATTTGATTCATTATATATTCACCAAACGATACAGTTTGTGAAGAAAAACAAAATTAAAATAACTCTTAAACAGAATCCTAGATGTTAAAACTGAATAACTCAGAGATGTTTTAAATTTATTAAAAGATATTCCAACATTATTTTTATTGTTATAAATACAAATATTAAAATACTTTATGCAAATGAAGCTAGGTAATTGTTGAAATCAAATCTGTTTAACCTCGATTGCAGAAGGTAAAATTCGTAATTTGTAATACCTCCATATTATTATTATCAACGTTCACTTGTGCTTCTATTGCTAATTGGGACAGGTTATCTACAGGTTACCACCCTTTTCTAGTCAGGGTGGGACTAAGGATTTTATTTTATTAGTTTGTCACTAAATAAATTCCTATTGCTCAGGTGGAAATCAAACTTGTTACTCTAGGTTTACCATGTGTGTTAAAACCAATGCTTTAACTCACATATTATGCACTTGATCAAAAAATGGCAATAAGTTGATGCATTGTTGATGTTATGTTCTTTAATTGTTGATCTCTACATTTTTGAAACATATTTTATTTAATATTCTGTATTATTACTCATTTCCCAGTTTTTAGTATTTTCCAGTTCCCTTAGCAGAAGTTTAATTAGTTTTTTCTTTTCTTTCAGGAACATACTTCTCATTAGACCTAAAACCCTTCTTTGTGATGATGGAAATTACAGAGAGTCTAGGTGGTTCACTCCTTGGAGGAAGGTAATGATAAATTTATGTGTTAATTAATCTGAATTTGCATTGTTATTTAATATGTGTGTATTCTGCAGTGAAGATTAAAATTTAAAGGTTACTTCCGAAAAGTTCTATTGTGATAAAATTGCTTTTATATTTTCCTCTTTTTTAGAGGGTAAGCATCTTCAAGGAACTGTAAAAAATAAAATAAGATAAAAAATAAAGGTCTGTGTTAATCTTATTCCCGGGTGTAGTATTATACTTGTAGCATATTTCCTTAACAGGAAATTTGATAAAATCATATGTAGTTTTTGGTTAGAGATCTGTTTTATATATATTTAACTATGTATTTCAAACTTATTTTAGTTAAAGCAGACAGAAGAATACACATTACCTATGTTCATAACATGTGCAACAGGGCAGACTACTACTGTGATTGGTGATGCAGTCATATCTACTAAGGATACAACTATTGGATATGAAATTTGCGAAGAATTATGGAATCCTCAAAGGTTAATTTACCTTTTTTTTAATAGTTATTATGTTTTAGATTTTTATTTCATAAATAATAAATAATGAAATTAACTTATATCGGTATATATAAAACATTTATATATATTTATAATTTTTACTTTCCTTAAAATTAACACCCTTTATAGAACAGGCATATATTGATGGGTTTTATGCAGGTTGCCACTCTTTTCTATCTAGAGAGGTACTAGATTTTTTCACTAAATAAATGCCCATTTGCCATGTGGGAATTGTCTCCAGGACTCCCGTAAGTGAAATCAGCTATTGAGGTTGTACTTGACGCAATTTTCAACAAATTTCTTTTATCTTTATTTACTTGATTTGAGTTGTTTGTTGTGTCTACCATTCAAGACAACATACAATCTTAAGTTAACATCCACCCCTACTCAAGTGATTCACTTTTCATTTCATTCCAAGTCTGTAAGTTTCTATTCCTTCACGAAAGAAATGGATTATGGAACATGTAGATGGCATGTACATTCATGATTTACAGATAAATTCATCGGTGAATCATTTCTGCATTGAAGGAGGGTTGGGGGGAGATGTGCTTATTTTGTGTAATTACTTAGAAAAAAAAATATCCTGGAGTCTAGATGTATCATGTCATTTAAGAGTTCTTTCAAACAAAAATAAAGAAATAATATTTATTTTGGAGGAAAAAGAAGTAATTAAAAATGTAAAATGAGTTTTGAAAAGTCTTAGCAGGGTTCCCGTCATAAAAAATAATACTTTCAACATTTTGAACTAGAAATCAGACAATTAGGAAAATAGATTAGTTAATATGTGAATTGACCCAAAACTTGAATGGCATAAACAGTAGAGGCAAAGAGATATAAATTTCGGCTCCAAAAACTTGAACACTGGTTAGAGAAGGGCACAAGGAAAACCTGGAATTTGGCTTCTTTGGAGCTTAAAGAGTTTTATATATGAGAACCAATCTGAAGAATAGCTAAAGCAATTTAAAAAAGCAGGAGCCTGAATGGAGGTTTCTGGATCATGATTATTATTTGCTCTTGTATCCCTCCCCCTCTAAATTTATATTTATTTGTCTGTTACAGTGCTCATATTCCTCTCTCTTTTGATGGAGCTGAAATTATTGTTAATGGCTCTGGTTCTTATATGGAGCTTCGGAAGGCATATGTTACTGTGGAACTTGTAAAATCTGCCACGTTTAAGGTATAGAAATATTTTTGTTCACTAATCTCTCTCCCGTTTAATTTTAATTTCCTTTGGCAACAATGCTCCTTGTATTGTCCTTTTTTTTGTTATTATTATTATTTAATATTTAAATTATGTTTGCTTCAATTGTATGACTCTTGAGTATTAGTATTAATTTAGTATTCATGCATTTATTAGTTTTATTATTAATTTACTAAACTTATTTTAGGGATATTCATTAATCAAAATATAGATAATTATTATTATTATTATTTATTGTGTTTTATTTTTGTTTAAGTCAGGTGGCTGCTACCTATTTAATAATCTTCGTGGTTGTGATGGTGGACGCGTCTACTTCAATGGATGCTCTTGCATATCATTCAATGGTCACATTCTTTCCCGCACACAACAATTTTCATTATTGGAAGTTGTAAGTTGAATTTAATTTTGTAATCTACTTATAAGTGAATCATAATGAGTTCTTTTAATTTCTTTACTCTATAAATGAGTTTTGATAATGAGGCCTATTTATTTTTGATAAATTTGCCTCATTTTTGGCATCTATGTAGCAGTAATGGACATTTGAAGGAAATTTTCCAAAGACTTCCTCATGAGTATAACCTCAATAGCTAACTTCCCTGGAGAAAAAATCTACTAAAAATTCTTTCTGTAAAACCCTTAATGAAACTAGTTCCATACATATTTTTTACATACTTTTATGTTTCGCCAACAATCCTTGGCTATAAAATTTACCCTAACAATTACACCAGTCATCCTTATTCTTGATGCAATCATCTTTTGAATAATTTCTTATGATCATAGGTCATTTAAAAAGGCATTATTGGTATTTATTAATGATAGTAATAGCTAATAAGCTCAGTTACCATAAGGTATTGTCATGTTAGGACAGATAGCTGAAGAGATCACGAGCAGTGAAGCCACCACCAGGGAAGCCAATTTGGAAGATCAATCATTATATTAGAAGAGATATTTAGGGCTGATTACAATGTTCTAGAATAAATAGGTTTAAATAAGACAAGTGAGCAAGAGTTTCAACTTGAATAGAATTTAATAAAGTTGCAGTCACTGACAGGAGGTGTGTGTCTAGCACGTCACATAATTATCTGGACACAGCTGTGTTAAGTTTCTCCAAATGTTCTGTATATATTGCTGTAAGAAAGTGGGGGGGGGGAGGGTTGACCCTCTATAGTTGAGAATAGCAGTATGCAATTGCTTTTAGAAATAGATTTTGTCATGCACTAATTCAGTCACTTGTGTGCTTTATGGTTCACCAGCTGCCCCTAATTAATGTCCTCATGTTGGTGTTTAACTGTTGGTAGCACACTACAAGAGGGGGCAAGACATTGCATGTTCTTGACACAGGGGTAGAAGGAAGGTGTGACTCGAGTGTGTTTTATGAATCTTGCTAGAGCAAATGTTTAACCCTTTCCACTCCAATGTCGAGTGCCACTCGACACTGATTTTGTTCCACTAGCTCCACTGTCGAGTGATACTCGACATGGTGTAATACCTCTTTTTGCGGAAAATTTTAAAACAGGAGGGATTTTTGTTACTGAAATGTTTGAGTCACGAATGAATGAAACATATTCTAGAATCGTAAGATACTATAATTCAATTAAAGCCTTGGAGTGGAAAGGGTTAAAACACTGGTGTGAAATTTGTCCCAGTCATTAACATGTGCTTTAAACATTTGCTCTAGCAAGATCTGGATGATATTCTATGCAGGGCCAAAGTTCCTGTTCATATAAAAGACCGGTCCAATGTGTTACAAACTAGTGTGTGGTGCATGCCAAGGATGTTACATCGGCCGAACAGGAAGAAAAAATAAAAACCTTTTGTAGAGAACATGGATATTGCTCAGATGCCCCAATAAATCTCTCACCCTCCGTATTTTATTTTAAAATTTGTTTATTTATATTTACATCATTTAGATATTTATTTTTGTTTTTTTATTTATTGATACTAGCATGATTAATGACCTTGTTATAGTGAACATAGATTTATTCAAAGATGGAGACTTTGAAAGCACTTAGCACTTGTGAAGAATTGGACGTTTTATTCTTTCCAAGTACACAATATTCTTCAATTTCAACAACATTACCGTGAAACTAATGTTTATCTTTTCTTCTGCAGGAAGTTGCCACTGCTACTGTTGATTTGGATGAGGTTTCTAGTTACCGAGCTTCTACTCGTTCTCGCTGCTACCAATCCACCTTGCAGACATGTTCTTACCCACGGGTAAAGCTTGATATTAGCATTTGTACGGATTCATATTTAATTCCGACCACAGCTCCTATTACATGGCAGTATCACACGCCTGAAGAAGAAATTGCCCTTGGCCCAGCTTGCTGGCTCTGGGATTATTTAAGGTAATTTGATTTTCCTAAACTACTCTAATGATCAGAGAAACTATATTTTAGCAAATTTTATCTTCTTTACAACCACCCACATTGGATGAGGGTTGTAAGGTAGAAAGGAGGACAAGCTCAGTAAACTGCAAATATATTGTTGCTCCTTCAAAAGTTTAAATACTGAATTAAATTTATATAAACCTAAAATTCTAGTTAATATATCTAATAAAATTTTTTTCCCTCTAAATTTTAAAGAACAGAAAGTGATTCGGGAGTTCACTGGATACAGACATTTTGCTGTTACATGAATATTTTAGTTTTTAAAACTTATTAATTGTCCACATAGTTTTATCTGATTTTTTACACAGTTACCTAGGATTTAAAAGGTTCAGATTAAAGAATGTAAACTTTTGTTAAAAAACATTTGTAAATGAATTTGTAATCTTTAGCCAGAGAGCCCATAAGTCACTACACATAAAACTGAGAAGTCTCCATATATGAATGATATATCATTCTTTATTAACTGTTGATTTTTGGTTGCATAGTGCTTATGAACGGCATGGTTCAAACTACTTCTGAATAGTCCCTGTTTATCTTTTTATGACTTTGTTATAATTCATTTCACCCTTATAAGTTATTAAAACTTTGTTAACAAAATAAACTGTTATTTATAGGAGGTCTGGTCAAGGAGGATTCTTTTTACCATTGAGTGGTGGGATCGATTCAGCAAGCTCAGCTGTGATCATTTATTCCATGTGTAATCTGATAGTACAGTATTCACAAGTTTCTGGTAAGTTAGTTCTTTATTTTTTATTTATTCATAACTGTTTGATAATATCCAGAATTCAGCTAATGTGGACAGCAGAAATAGCATTTTTTAATAATGAATAGAAAAACCAAGCCCTGAATTGATGAAATGATGTCACAAGTTTAATATAAAAAAAAATCGACGTATTAATAATTTTTTTTTTTTTTATGAAATTGGTTAATCATAAAATTTGAAATAACAAACAAATCTGAAATATTGCTTTCTTTTTTTATTTACTTAAAATTATCATTCATTTTTCCGAAATAGTGCTGATTGAGATATATTATCAGTGGTTACATTTTTGTTTTGGAACTAGGGATTTTATTTAGTGATGTTTATTTTAGTGAGTTTGTGAATTCCACTGATGACTCGAACATAACCATGAGTATTAAGACCAAAAACTTTATATATATGGCAAAACTGAGCCCCAAACTATTGTTGCAATAGTTAAATTTAGATACCACTACACTCCGTGTACAATGGATCTAGTAATGCGTTAGTTAGTCTCTGGTCTAATTATTTTTTGATCAGGTTCTTAGTGAATTAATAGCTGAGATTAATAATTCTAATGCTAACACTATAACAATTATTTTATTGCAATAGCTATATTTAGAAAATTCTTTAGAATTGGTACTCCCAAGCTAGAATGAGAAGAAGGAAAAACTGGTTGAATATATAGAGATGTCTTTAGTGAGTCAAAGAGGGACAAGAATTGATTAGGAATAAAATAAAGAAGACATTCTTACCTTGAGTTCTCGAGGGTGAAAATACTACTAATAAGATTTCGCTGAAGAAAAATGCCTATAAATTAAGAATAATTTCAAATTGTTGTGAACCTATACATTCTGTTCATGACAAACAAGTTTAATTCAAAGCCTGCTCGGAAGTTACGCTCCTAACAAGTTAAAATAAAATTGTATATTATTAATTCTTGCCAAAATCATTTCACTGCAATGTGATTAACTAAATTTTATAAATTTATTAGTTGTGTTAAACTAATTAATATGTGAATGAATATTTTCACTTCAGACATTTTATTTTGTTTAGAGGATGTACTGAATAGTGTGAGGAAAATAATCTCTGACCCACACTACCATCCAACGGATGCAAGGGAACTGTGCAATCGTTTCTTCTTTACGTCTTATATGGCCACCGAAAATTCTTCCTCTGACACCAAAATGCGAGCAAAGCAGTTAGCCCATCAGATTGGTAGGTATGTTCCTCTTATTTTCACGTCATTTATAAATTGAAATTCCTCTGAAAAATAAATACATAGATCTACAAGGTTATTTTTTTATAGAAACGTGTCTACTTATTCTAGGCAACTAAGTATGTCTGTGGTAGTGGATTAAAAAGGGAAAATCTGCCAGTCATTCCCCAATTACTCATTATATTTAAACCTTGAAATATTGTTAAAATTAAGGGTTTGTTTATCATAACATTATTTGATATTTTAGCAATCAAATATGAAATTATTATAAATGAAAATAAGAACCTAATGATATAAAGAAAGGTAACCGTCTTAACTCTAATTATATCATTCCTGCATGGGGATTCAACATGAAACATATGAAAAGATAAGATGAGAATAATTAAAACTTACTGAATTATATTTGCCTCACCCAGGGATTTTGTTAAATATATTATTAAAAGAATGTGATATATATATACCCATTCACACACACACACACACACACTGTGAAGTATTCTACACATATTACACTTGAAAGGTAATATCATTCACAGTGCAATTACAATATTATTATAAATATTTAAAGTGGAGTCATATGTATAATTTAGTAAATAGCTGATGGTCATATCACCAAGACTATAAGAATATAACATTTAATTTCTCAGATTCCATTTTTGAGGGTCTAATGCCAAAGTGCTATTTCTATAAGAACCTACTTTTTCAGAAAATTCGATTAAATGTTTCTATCACATTAACTTTGTGTAAAAAGTATTGGTACGGTTCGTTATCTTTTTGTTTATAAGGTTTAGAGAGACTGCCTGAGAATATAAAAGATTTTTCACTTAATGCAATGGTGTATTTAACTCAAAATGAGCGCTTTTGGAGATACACTTCTTTGACATTAAACCATCGATTTGTAGTAATCAATTTTGTAAACACTAAAATGAAAATTATTCATAGACTATCCATATTTGAGTAGTAATGTCAGGTATTTAATACCCATTTTGTAAATGAGATGAATTATTACTTGAAAAGTTTATTTTTCCAATGCAAATGAATATTACGTCATGTTTTCCATCTCAATAAAGTTAATTTTCAATAAAATATTTTGTAATGAGCTTGTTATGTTTATTTTTACAGTAACCATATTGAGGTGAATGTCTCTGGCGCTGTTACTGCTCTTCTCAATGTTTTCAGTCTAGTTACTGGAATGAAGCCTAGGTTTTCAGTTCATGGTGGGTCACCAAGGGAATGTCTTGCTCTTCAGAATGTTCAGGTTATCTATTTGTATTTTATATTTTTAATTCAATTCTTATTAGTAGATTCAATTGAAGCAAGAAACTCTGTATAGGATATGATATCCAATGTTTATGAATTGGCCATAAAGAGTTTCAAATCTAAGCAGCTCTTGTCAGCCACTTTTACGACTTTTTTATTTATTTGTGTCCACTTTATGCAACAATGGGACTAAATATGGGATGTGTCCTCTACAGATTTCCGCTCTAAGTAAAATTGTTTAATGAGAATACTTTCTTATTATGTCCTTTGCATTAGGAAATCATCTACTTCTATACAATTCTCAGGGGATGACCTCACAAATCTTCCCGTGTATTTTCTGCCTTATTTATTATTCAGTTTTTTGAGGATAATGACTGTGGAAATCATAATATTAAACATTTCTCTTAGGTTGATCTCCATAATTCATGAAATTGAATTTTCATGAAATCTTTAAATTTCTATTTAGGTTACCTTACCTTCAAATAAAAATTGTGACAGGTATATTCAAATGAAAAAAATGTAAAAAACATAAACAAACTGAATTAGTGAAATTTTCCTCTTTTACACAAAATATACATATTAAATGAATTATTGCAGCGTAAACTCTTCTTAGAAAACCTGGTCCTTGGACGTCATGTAAAACATTTTAAAATAAAATTATTTTAATTTTGTCATGTGTCTGTATCTATTTTATAGGCCAAACATTTATAATATTAACAACTATAGTGTAGGCAAAGGAATGTAGAAATTCTCTTAAACGTAATTACCAAGTGCCACTAGTAACTAGGTTCCCGTGTTACTCTATACCTCCTGCTCTATCATTCAGTTATTAACTAATTTCTTTTTTTCACAGAGTCGAGTAAGAATGGTGATGTCTTATCTACTTGCACAATTGTTGCTATGGGCTCGAGGACGACCTGGTGGCTTATTGGTCCTGGGCTCGGCTAATGTAGACGAGTCTCTACGTGGTTACATGACCAAGTATGACTGTAGTTCAGCTGATGTCAATCCAATAGGAGGGATCTCAAAGACTGATTTAAGAGCATTCATTACTTATGCCAAAGATAAGTTAGTAACACGATTTCTTAATCCATGTATAACTAATATTGTTACGTTTATTACAAAAATAATAAACTTTGATCATTAGGGTTCCTTTGGATTGCAAAATTAATTACACAAACGTTTTTTTAACTACTCACTATTACACACTTGGTAAATTATTTTTCACTACTAATCACAATATGCAGTGTTATCTTTACATTCTTATTACCCACCCCTGTGGGAGCTTGGCTACTTTTATATAACATGGAGCTGCCACTAGAAGGGTTGAGATGCCAACTTACCACTGATTGGCCAGATTTGGGCCATCGTCTAGATCAGGGATGAGCAACCTGCGGCCTTTTAAACATGTTTATGCGGCCCACCAAGCATTTCTAAAATTTAATTTATTTTATCGACTTTCTCCACTGAATATATTGTTATATATGTATTTATATATATATATATATATATATATATATATATATATATATATATATATTTTTTTGCGAACTGTCAAAAAATCTTAAAAATAAAATTCACCCGTTTATTAAAAAAGTCCGTCACGCAGGGGCTGCGTAAACTAAGCAGATTTCCCATGTGAAGTTTTACAATAGAGAAATTTCAGAATAGAGAGCCGTACAGTTACGCGAACGACCCGAACTAGCTCTTGACGGAAACACGAGTAGACCCGAAGTTAGCCGATCTCGTCTCAGAAGCTGAAAACAGAAAAATGCCAATATCTCGGTTAATATTCAAGATACAGAATAAATGTATATAACACTATTTATAGTAACTTTAATTTGCAATAAGATTGATTCTATATAATATCTATATGATAGTAACGGAGATATTTTGAATTTTCGAAAATCCTCCCCTCTAAACCCCCCCTCCCACTGGTCCGATTTCAGCCATTAACGAACTTGATCTGTCTTTTTACATAAAAGGTTTAAATATCGAGTTTGGTAACGATCAAACGAAAATTGCGACCGCTAGAGCGTTAACAGACAAATATATATATATATAATTTTGAACGGACCTCATTTTCATCATCTACTGGGTAGGATCGATGGACATTTGAAGAAATTTTTCGAAACTCGCGTCATGAGTACGACCTCAATAGCGGATTTCCCTTAGGGGAAATCTGCTAAAAGGTTGCTCACTCCTGGTCTAGATGGTTCTAGATCTCCTTCCTCCCTGGTGCCAATCCTTTGTAGGGATGTCCTAATATTCTTTTTACTTCTTAAAAACTTAATTAAATATACATAATTTTCAAGTACGTAATTTTGGCAACAATATTTACTTTTGAATTTACTCTACTTGCCAAAGAAAAATTATTAAAAGAATTAGTTATGGCATATTTCTTAAATTTAAAATGGTTAACTTTGTTTCGGAAGAAAAACAAAAAATAAAAAACATTTTTTTCTTGAAACATAAGTGAAACTTTTTTATATTTTTAAATATTACAAGGTTGTAAAATGTAATATTTAAATGTAAAAAGGATTTGGCGAACAATGTTTTTTTTCTTCAAATAGAAAGTTTTCCATTTATATTTTTTAAAAAATAACTAATTTTTTAATAATTCTAAGGTTATAAAAGGATAGGAATTTTTAACACAAAATTGTTTCTCCTTTTCTTTCATCTGGTGTTGTGGGGTTCTAGAGTATATTTCAGATTTATTGTACCCACATGAGAATACAGATGTAAAAACATAATCTGATTTAAAATATAATCAAATTATTACTTAATGGTACTGTATTCTGCCCATAACTTCAATTAAATATCGTAATAAATTATATTGGAGTATTTTACTTACTCATTGACAAACTAAGATGATAAAAATGATTGTGATGTATCATGTTTAGGGAGATTGGTTTTGTGTGACAAACTTATTTGATTAGCTGCTACAAAAAGTATGGACAAGTTGGTTGGTAGACTGGTTTAAATAGCCAGGAGGCCTCAAATTGAGTAAATAAATAAAATAAAAACACTTGACAAAACCTTTACATGAAATATATTTTTACAAGTCTAATTATTATTCTTAAAACATCCATTATTTTCACAATAAAAACTATAATTAAAATTTCATACAAAAAATATATATACAGGTAAAAATTTAATGGAAAAGAGCAGGTACCTTAAAATGATTTTTTCCTCTGAGAACTATATGAAATATGAAAATATTTATCCCTGCCAAATTAAAGGCAATTTTCAGAGAAATCTTTAATTTCTATTTATGTATATCCTGTTATCAACTTTTTTTGCCTGTACAAGAAACTTAAACAATTTTCAGATTTAATTTGAGTGCTCTGGATTCCATTTATACTGCTCCTGCTACAGCTGAATTGTTACCATTATCTGAAGGCACAATAGTCCAAACTGATGAGGCTGAGATGGGTCTGACTTATGAAGAGTTATCTTGCTTAGGTCGACTTAGGAAATCTCAGAAATGTGGGCCACTTTCCACCTTCACGCGTCTTGTTTCTGTGTGGAAAGATATGTCTCCACAAGAGGTAAATTTCTTATTCTGAGTTTAATATTTTTTTTTTCTTTCCCTTGGTATTTGTGACATTTTATATCCGTTTCTTCAAGTATTTTTGTTTTATTAAATGTATTTTAATTCTAAAAGGTTTTGATCTTATTAGGTTTATTTTCTAAGAATTTTATGCTTCTTAATTCATCGGTGGCATTTCTGAGACATTAATCATTTAAAAATGCTATCATTTTTCCTGTCTTTATGATTTGATGAAAAATACATAGTCATCAATACTGATAAATACTAGAAATTTACTAGTTCTGTGAATATGAGTAAGTGTGGTTTCTTGTAATAAACCCTAAACTAAGTTTAGCACATCACATAGTGGGTTGGTTTATTTTTTATTCTGTGTGTTGGTGTGTTACTGATATATGCATTTGAGTTGTCATTATCTTGAGTTGTGAAATTTTGGTCAGTTGTTTTATCAAATTGATAAAAGCTAAATCATGCTCTTGGATTTTTGATAATACTAATTCCTTTAAAAAAAAAATGTTTTACATTATTTAGTAATAGTAATGATACTATGTCAGGAATTACTGTAGTGAATTTTCGTAATAATCTAATTGTTGAGTTATTGAGCTACCCTTTGTAAAAATGTATCTTAGGACTTATTTTCTTGAAATCTTCAAATTTCTTACAATATTAGTGATGTTCCCTTAATGAACAAGTAAATAAAAGTTTTGATTAAGGTGATATCAGATTTCTTCTGTTTAGAGATAATACTATCGGTAGATGCTGTCATTACTGGCTGATAGTGGAGTACACATGGCTAGCGCTTTCAGTCCGAGCTTGTCTTTAGTTGCACTGTATTATTTAATATGTACATTACTACTAATAATACTATAAAATTTCAAGGGCCTATACAGTGTAATTAATGATAGGCTTACCATCATTGGATGGTGCCATCCAAAGTACTAACCAGGTGTACCTGACGATCAGCCAGTACTTACGGCATCTACAAACAGGTACGACAATACTATTATATACACTGGCAGAACAAGCCCGCTATGTTATATATTTCACTTTACAAACCACACTATTTGTTGTTTTTTGTAGGTGGCTGAAAAGGTGAAACATTTTTATAGGTGTTATGCTATCAATCGGCATAAAATGACAGTTCTTACTCCATCTGTCCATGCAGAAAGTTATTCGCCAGATGACAATCGTTTTGATCTCCGCCCTTTCTTGTATTCCATTTCTTGGAGATGGCAGTTCTCTGCTATAGACAAACAGGTAAGAATTTATTTCACAGTTCAGGTGAGATTTCACAGTTCTAATGAGCTAATTGGGGGGGGGGGTGCTTTCTAACTTCTAAGTTTATCTGTTTAATATTGTTTTTAATTGCTTTAATCAAGTCCCTTGTAGTTTATTAGCTATTTCTTAGTCGAAAGTAGCCATTTTAAGTAGTCTTTAAATTACTTTCAAAGAATCTTTACTCAGCCAGTTATATTTGTGTAACCTTGTTTCACAACAGAGGATTCTGTTTATCCTATTGCTCTTGTTGAATATCAGTATTGACAATGATATTGGCCGTCAAAGATAGAATCGGTTAGGTTTGTAAATTATGATAGCTTTGCCAAAAGTTTTGACCAAGTAATGCTCCTTTGAGTACTATATTTATTAGCTTCAATCTCTACATTGTATTTAAAATTGTGTGTAATGAATGCATTCAGAATGCATTGATGTTATTCTGTGTATTCGAGTATATCCAACATGTTTCCTAACTGTTACAAACCTTTTTGGCTGCGTAAGTAATGATAATGGTATCAGATTAACCATGCAATCAGTTTTTATAAACTAAATAAAATCTTTAGTCCCACTCTATTGATAACCCATATATGTAGACAGTCATGGATACTAACAAATAACATATAATTTGATATCAAATCTCAGAAATCAGGCCAGAACCTCAGGTAAATCAGATTTTGAATTAAACTATTGCTGAAAATGTGTCTTCTCGAAATTTTATAATTTTTTGTTTTATAGTTAGCTGAAAAAAGTTCCATATTTCAAATTCAGAAATAAAATTTCTAGGTATATTATTTCATAAACATTTAATTCATTAATCTTTGTTTTCACTAATAGTACTAATAGTCAATTGCTGCCTCTGTTCTAGAGGAACTGCTAATTTTCCACAACTCTTCGATTGCCTCTTTCAGGTATAATTTTTCACCTTTTAGTAATTTGTCAGTGGTACAGGGATTGCTGAGCGCTTTTATCTGCTTCCTTATAGATCTTCTGACTGGTTACCTTCACTTACTGCTGTGTTCACAAATCATATCAATAGTATTATGTAGTTCAAGATACCAGTTCTTTTAAATATTTAGTGTTTATTGGAAATTTATTTATTGCTTTTAAAATGGAAAAATGTTCAATATTATGAATTTATTGGAGCTTCCTTTGGGTTACCATAAATTAGGCTAAGTGATCTTTAGTTTCTAAAGTCACCACAATACAGCAGAGAAAAGATTATGCTGACTACATTACAAAAGTTGTTGTGTCGGGCTATATCCTTTTATGAGCTGTTGTGAGAGTGTAAAAATGCTATTTATTAACGTCAACTTTGTGCTACTATGGCTAATTGGGGCGGGTTATCTATAGGTTACCACCCTTTTCTGGCCAGGGTAGGACTAAGGATTTTATTTAATGAGTGCGTCACTAGATGAATTCCTATGGCCCCTGTGGGAATCAAAAATGAGAGTTTAGTTCAGTTCTGTAAACGGAAAGATTGTATTGGACATATTCGAATAAATTGAACAGTGGAGTATTCCACTTATCCATAATGTAGCAGCTAGAGGTCATCTAATCATAGTTATTGTTTTACATCTTTTTTTTATTTATAGGTTCAAGCAATCAACTCTTCCCCATTCAATAATAGTCAAACAAGACCTGCTGTTATGTCGAGATTGACTAAGAATGTAAATAGTAAGTAATTTGTTTTCATATAACTTTTTCAAATTTCATCATATGAGTTCATTATTCCTTTATTAGGGGTCAATTTTATTTCAAGTGAAAACCACGATCTCTATTTGATCCAAAACTCATATTTAAACATTTCATGTTAAGCTTAAGGCCATAATCAAGGTCAAGCAAAACTATGGCCAAAAACTGACCCGGAGGAGTAAGGTTTCAAAGTAGTGATGGAAAGGAAAGTCATAAATATCTCTATTATTATGCAGTGCACCTACAAATTTTCTGTAACAAATCTTAACCAAATTATTTTCTATAATAGTTATTAGCCAAATTAGTTTGTATAATAATTATATTACTTATACAACTTAGATATTGTTCTTGTGTTTAGTGATTTCCTCCTCTGAGTAGATTATTGTACCTAATCAATAGTTTACTTTAGTTTTCATGCTCCTCTCCACACTTAATTAAAATTTGTTTTGCTCCTACTAAATTTACTTGCTGGAAAAATAGATAAAACCTGCAGAATATTTTTGACAAAGCTATTTTGAATTAATTTTCACCTTTGCATTTCATTAAAAATAACAATGTTATAGTGTATAAATTTAGGATAATATGATATATTGATGAGTATAACTCAAAAAGTGATTTTCTCCAAATCAAAACTGAAATTGTATGTTGGTCTTAATCTTAACACTTGCTTGACAATGAAAGCTATTGTTGCCTGTACTTTTTTAACGGGAAGTGACAACCCATAAAATGAGGAAAAACCTGGTGGACCATGTACAATAGGCACCATATCATATCGTGTTTGCAGAAGATGTGTTGTCACTAGTAGAAATGTCTCAGTTTTATGCTAAAACTGTGGAAGAGTTCATTTCAGCTTTATGTTTTGAAGAAAAGAAGTACGTGAGTACAGGCTGGGAGATTATTTATCTTGTTGATTTTTGGGGTTGGGGTGTCATTCTGGAACCCAAAAATAGACATTAATCTATTTGGTAAGGGTATTAGATTGAGACAACATGTACAAACATTAAAAACTTATTCATATTTACATATTTATAGCTGTGATTTGTTTTCAAATATGTGATTTTATTTTTGTTTTAGGTGACAACAAAACTGGTGTTATTGTTTAGTACATTTTAGTGTCTCATTTGTAAAATTTTATCTTAGTGAGTTATTCCTCTTAAGGTGGTGAATAAAGGTGTATTTGATAGACATACATACTTAGTTTGTTAGTTAGATAGGTTTCTAAATTTCTCTTGTACATTTTTATTATTATATGTGGTTTTCATGTTTTATCGCCTCAAAATGTTTTTGTAAACATGTTGATCACTAAAGTAGAAAACATTCCAGATAGTAGATATGTGATAATTTTCACTAGATTGGCTTTCCTTCTGCTGAATCAAAGTGGCTTCTTTTGACTAAATGCGACTATATAGCTCTCTGATAAGTGAAAGTTGTGATTACCATACCTTTTCATTTCAGTATCATTCTTTAAATATATTAATAAAATTGTAATCTTTTTCTGCAAAGTAATTCTGTTGTTTGTCTCACCTTAGTTGTTATTGTATTAAACGTACTTCAAGAATTGCTTCATACAATGTAAAGTATTGGCCAAAAAATGTTTGAATATTGTCAGATTAAAACAGAAATTACGAATGTCTTCATCGGTAAACTTCTTGTTATTGGTTTCTTAATTTCTGTATAACATTTTTCAATTGTGATATAACATGAAACTATATTCCCTCCAGTACAATTTATAAAATGTTTGCAGTTACAAGCATTCTTCAGCCATTTTCATAGTTGGTAAAAACTTTACTATTAATTAGGTGCTAAAATTGATAATTAGTTGTTTTTTTTAATAGTTCTGTATTTAATTTGAGATGCTAATAATAAAATGTAAATGATTATTTTTAACAAATCAAAATGCCTACTTTTAACTATTTTTGTGATATAATACAATAACTGTATACAATCGATTTTATGTTAAGTCTAATTTATTTGTAAGTCTGACTTTAGAATAGGAGCATACTTAAATTGAATGTATTATATTTAAACCAAGATTTTTTTTAAAACTAATTTTCTTTTTCTTTACCCTTTTGTTCTATTTTTGAAATAAAATATTATCTACAATTGTTCATTTTAATCGTTGGTACCTATTATTCCTTTTGACTAACCATTGGATAAAAGAATGTAAGTTAAAACCAAAAGATAGCATTTTATAATATAGCAAATATTTTTTTAAAACTGGATAGCACTATAGAAATTGGTTAAGAAGGATGGAGATATTGTCAGGGGCTAGCCATAATTTTCCATACCTAATTCTTAAATTCATCTTAATATTTTCATTGAAAATTTAAATAACCACTTTCAAAAACAAGATAAACATTCAATTTGAATTCTATTGAAAACTATTTTTTTTTAATTCATAAAATTTTATGGGGTAAGTTGTGAGTTGTGAAATCCTACTCCAGCTAGCATTCCCTCAAATGAATTAAAGGCTTTTAGATCATCAAATGGCTATATTCCTCAATATCAAATAAGCATTAATTATTTTATAAACATATTAAAACAAGCTTAAAGACCTGTCACATGTCTTTAGTAGGATATTATGTGGTCATACCCCTCCTACTTTTATGGTATCTTCAAAAAATTACTGTACTTTTTTGTAGAAATTAGATATTAAAATGTAGAGTGAGCCCTCAGAAAATAGTAGATATCAAGCTATGAAATGAAGTCCGTTAACTGAGTAACTAAATACAATTTTGAACAACTGAAGTCAAATTTCAGAATGAAAAGGGTCACAAATAGTGTAGATTATGTATGTCACTCAGTAGTATAGAATGAAGATCTTAAAAGTCAAATCCTTAGTCCAATGGTGGGAATGACCCACAAGTAACGTCACCTTATGGTAAATTCTCTATTTCTATGTCAAAATTTGATGAGTAGTCATCATCTAAAGGCTGCGGCTTTGTAGCTCTAATCACTGTGTTGGTTCAGAAGCTACTATTTTTCGTTTTACTATACTACATAAGATGTTCGATTTCTTAAAAAAAGGATTTTATAGGCCTCCCTATTCCCCTATGCCCAATGACCTTTCTTTCAAATATATTTGTGATGATATCGTTATCCTTATGATAGCCCAAGAAGTCCAACCCTCCTTTTTCCCATGACCTAGATAAGGCTTTTCCTTTTTTTGAATTCATTCTTATTTTCAGCTGGTGGTGAGGGTGATGAATCAGATTAATCGGAAACACTTCTTTGTGGCTCCTCACAATTTCAAAATTGAAAGGCATTTTTAAATTGCGAGGAGCCACTAAAAATGTTTCTGATTAACCTAATTTAGAACTACCAGATTAAAATTTTTTTTTTAGTTCAACTTGTTCTGGTGATACTGTGCCAAATTCACATCTCTGCTACTTCCAATCTACTCTATTATATTCTGGAGAATCGGCCTTTGCTCCCATGAAGCATTACACTCCAAACGAATGACAGGAAACATTTTTCATCCATGCTTATATGCTTATTAGTTAAAATACGAACTTTACTGTGGCAAAGTACTTTGTCTGTTTAGCAAGCGCTATTCTTCTATCTAAAGTGGCAAGAGTTATTCTGCCTGGCCAATAGTAATACCTGAGTAGTATCGATGGACATTTGAAAATGCTTTTCAAATATTGTTTCATGTGTATAACTTCAATAGCTGATTTCCCTAAGTTGTCGATTAAACATATCTGTAGAGTTTGTGTTTTATTTATTGACCCTAGCAATCAAATTTGGGATTATGTGAAAATTATTGGATCACAAAATAAACCTTTGAAATTTGTTATTCTCCTATCTCTCAAATCTATGTCTAAGTTTAAAGACAGATTAGCCCTATTCCTGGTCACAAACTCGTGAAATGTTATTTTTTTCCCCTACAACTTAATAGTGGTCTACATCTACTAATATGCAATTATGTTTTCAAATATTTCATTGATATATAATTCACTACTTTTATTTGGCCAGCATTTAGAGGAGAGACACAATAACTATTAATCTATGAACCACAAATAAAATAAATAATAATAATAATAAATAATGATCATATTTGAATGACTAACCACATTAAGATTTAAAAACCTATAAAATATTGTCTCAAATATTTTATTTTTTATTTATTTCTCCTTTTTGTTATTATGGCTAGTTGGGACGGATTATCTACAGGTTACTACCCTTTTCTAGCCTGGGTGGGACTAAGGATTTTATTTAATGAATTCCGTCACAATAAATTCCTATTACCCCAGGGAATCGAACTCGAACTTGCCTCTCTAGGCTTACCATGTGAGATTAAGGTCACCGCTTTAACTCACATGGCTAACGTGAGCCCTGTCTAATATTTTATGAGAAGTGGAAAATCTTATAATAAGATTTAATGTGTAGTTATGGAAAGTGTAGAATTCTAAGTTATTATTGGTTAGTCATCCATGTATCCTCGAGTAAATATAAATATTGGAGAATTACCTCCAATTTTCTACCTTTTCAATAAATATAAATATTATACTTATATTTTAGGGCATCGGAGTAAACACAAATTTAATGTAAGCCTTTCACATGTTCGTGTCAACAGAACCTTCCAGAACATGCTTCTTAAAAGAAGACACAACAAATTTATTGCTGAGATGGCACTAATTCCTGGCGTTTTGGGATTCATTAGTAGTTTCATAAATAGATAATTGACTTTTTTTTTTTTTTAATGTATCTATGAATATATTATTTTAAATTGAAATATATATTTATATTATTATTTTAATATATATGTGTTGCTACTATAATTGTTTCTTCTAATTTTGCTATTGGTTTTATGATATGTTTTTAAATTACATTACAAAAAGAACCAGAGAGCATTCACGAATGTACATTATTAAATTTTGATTTAAACGGGAGATTTTTTAAAAAGTATATTTCCCTTATGGGACATCAGCTATTGTGGTCGTTCTCATGATGCAATTTTTAAATCATTTCTTCAAATGACTATTGATGCATTTTTTAGTTTTCAACCTTAAGTAAACCCCAAATTCCCTCTTATCTCATATTAACAAAAAGTCCGTCACGCAGGGGCTGCGTTAACTAAGCAGATTTCCCTCGTGTGCCACATATTTGCATTTATCTCAAAACTTAAAAGTTCAATGAGATCAATATTTGGTATTTAAGCTTCAAATAAAGTACTTCATAACATAATAGAATATTGAAAATATGAGATGAGTAGGAGTGGGGCTTTACAGATGACCGAAAACTAAAAAATGCAAATATCTGAGTAAATAATCAAGATAGTGAAAAAATGTATATAACAACATTTATAGAACATTACATTTGCAATAAGATTGATTCTATACAATTTTTCGATCCGACGCATAATAACGGAGATATTAAGAATTTCCGAAATTATCCTCCTCTAAACCCCCCCTCCCCCTGGTCCGATTTCAACCATTAACAAACTTGATCTTTCTTTTTGTATAAAACGATTATATATCAAGTTTGGTAACGATAAAACAAAAATTGCGACCGCTAGAGCGGTAACAGACAAATATATATATATATATATATATATATATATATATATACAGTTTTGAACAGACATTTTCGTCATCTCCTGGGTAGGATCGATGGACATTTGAAGGAAAATTTCGAAAATCACGTCATGAGTACAACCTCAATAGCTGATTTCCCTTAAGGGAAATCTGCTAAAATCTAAATCATGAATCATCTTCTTCGTAGCTTGAATACCAAATGTGGTTTTCACCAAACCTTTTCTATCTGAGATAAATGCAAATATCTTATATGTCACGTTGTCAATTAAGATCTTAGATTCCAGTCTCAGAAATGATTATTTGAACAATAGTTTTCATAGCCCCTGCGTGACGAAGTATTTTTGTCTACCAGATAAATCTATTTAAATATGATTCTAAGATGTGTTCAAGGGCTTAAAAAATTAAAACTTTTTATTTTTTCTCTGAAACCATTTCTTTATATTATAGTGTTTATAACGAAAGATAGTTTTTTAAATTTTACATATGATACATTTTTAGTTCACAGTAATAGATTTACCTACAGGAAGTTTTCATAAATTTAATTGAGTAGTTCATTTAAAATTGTTATCCTCAAGGGTGTTAAAGAAGTTTGTACATAATATAGGTAATAAAATAGAGGCTCTTCAGGCCTCGTCAAAGTATGGATATTTTCACCCCCACAAAGTATTTTCATAACCCAAATGCAGAACATGCTACTTCTGTAATATACATTTTTAGCACTAATAATTATTATGTTTTGCAGATTTCCTTTAAGGGAACTCAGCTATTGACATTATACTCAAACATACTGACAAATTTCTTCAAGTGTCAATCAATTCTACCCAGGAGATAATGAAAATGAGGTCCATTCAAAACTGTATCTCTCTCTAACACTAGTGGTCACAATATTTGTTTGATTGTTACCAAACTCGATATTTAAACATTTTATGTAAAAATAAAGATCAAGTCAACGGCTGAAAGTGGAAGGGTGGGGTTTATAGGGGAAGAATTTTAAAAATTCAAAATATCTCCATTATTATATGTCCGATCAATAAAGTGTATAAAATCAATCTTATTGCAAAATTAATGTTCTATAAATGCTGTCATATGCGTTTTTTCACTATCTTGATTATTATCCAATTTATGCATTTTATAGTTTTCACCCTTCAGTAAACACCCACTCCTACTCATGTTGTATTAACAATAAGCTACTATATTTGAAGCTTAAATACCACATACTGCTCTCATTGAATTTTTACTTTATGAGATAAATGCAAATATGTTGAGTGGTGACTTCATCAATTACGATTTTGCATCTTTACTCAAAAGCATTTATTTGATCTGTATCATAATCGATATTTAACCATATAATTCAACACTAAAGTTCATAGTTGTTAATGACTGAAACCTGACTAAAAATAAGGGGGATATAGAGAGAGGATTCGAAGATTCTAAATATCTCTGTTATGGGTCGTATGAAAAATATTATAGAGGCAATCATGTTAAATTATTGTAGTTTTACAATTTTTCTTCTATTCAATTTTTTGCAGCGTAAATATTAAGCGAGTTATTCACACTTTCTTGTTTTCTGCTGTCAGTAGACGCCCACTTCTACTCATCAAGTATTTAGTTAGATAGAGATAGTAGATGGGAGGAAGAGTTCAATAATGTGCCGTACCACCCTGTAGGAAATCTGCTTAGTTAATACACCCCTGCATGGTGGGCTTTTGAAAATTATGATTTCGCACCTGATGAGAACTTAACTTATTATTCTGGACCCAATATTCTTATATGTTCTTCATAGTTTAGCAGCAAAGTTCAAAAAGGTAGAAATACCTTTTTCTTCAAAAAAATTTAATTCACATTGCCCTACATGTTCTGTGGCTTAACTGCCACGTCTGGAAGAGGAATGGCATCTTTAGAGGTGGTAGTTAAACCACAAAACATGTAGGGCCATCTGAATAAAGTTTGTGGGGGAAAAAAGGTGTTTTTATTGGTGACCCTTGCTATTAAACTGTGAAGAACATATGAAATCTAAACTGTTTTCTCCCAATATAAATCTAGAAGTCAGGAGTAAATTAATTAATCTTATGTTACACAGTCTAAATACAATGTTCAGTAAGTTTTCAATATATCCCATAATCTTAAAGCAAGGTAGGCTCTATAAAAACATTCAATATTATTTTTCCCAAGCATTACTTAACCTTTTTTCAGTAAAAACAATAGATAATATTAAAAAGTTTATAAACATATAAAAGCAGTAAAATATGTAGTTTTCTAACAACAATTTTTTGTAGCCTCAAATATTTACAAAACAACCTACCTGGTAATCTCTAACAAGGTTGTTTTGTTTTTCCAGTTTGGCATAAAATGGATGTTTAATAGAAGTGGAGAATTTATTATGGCCGAAGGAGTTTTTATTTTCATTTTAGAATTCTACATTTTTTTATTTTACTTACATCAATTCACACAGTCATATTTGTCTATACTTTACAATTATACTGTTAAAATTATTATAGTTGTGAGACCCAATTCTCTCCTGAACTGCTTAGCATTAAATTAAATACTCAGGTATATAGTGCGTGCATAGAGATTTTTCTAGGCAAGTAAAATTAATAAAGCAGGTGATAGCGGTAATATTCAAAATAATGATATATGTAAAAAAAAAAAGATTAAAATAGAAATATTATGTGTCCTGTAAATAATCTTAGATTTAAATTTTATTATATATTTGTAGCTGGAAGGAACATAGAAGCAGATTTCAATAACAAAGGTGACTATGGGAAACTTAATCCAGTTGGGTTTAATGAGAAAAAAAATGTAGAAATAGGTAAGGCAGATTCAAATTTACACTAGTTGTTACTAGAAAAATATTTTGTTCTTCATAACTCCACGTGTTTTCTGAATTTGAATCTTTTGTCCTTTATTACTTTCTCTTCAGTAAGTTTATTTTATCGTCTCAAACAGAGTGTGTATGTCCAAAATTAAGCCAGGAAGAGGGGGGGGGGTTAGAAGAAATGTAAATTATAGGAAATCATTGGAAAATATTATATGACATTGTTCATTGGTGTTCTCTACATTTTGTTGAGACTTAAATAATTGTGAAACCCTCTTATGAAATCAGAAATCATGTATTCTGAAAAACATTTTTCCATCAAAAAATTTGAAAAGAAAATTTAGAAAACTTTTCTAGTTTTCTTCTTCAAGTAGAGCTCAGTGAAACTTGGCTAATATAATAAAAATAATATTGTAAAATCGTTTGAAATCTTTATTAGCTCACTTAATAAAACATGGGGAATGGTAATTTCCATGTTTTGGAGAATTTCCTGTACTTTGGTATCCCTATTGTCATCTTTTACTTATATTTTCAAAATGACTATGAAAATTACTTTACTATGAGTCTGATACTTTATCATTAGCACTTACTATCATATTTAATAAATTACCTAGACTAATGTGAAACTCTTTAAAAAGAAGATATATAGAAACAAAATGTTACCGCCAAGTATGTCCACCCACCATTCTCTTTAGTTTATGTGAAGATTCAAATTGTCTTTTCATGTTCTTATTGGCTTTCTTTTCAGAGAGAAATGCGTCCACATTATATGGATCATTTGTTCAGTTAACAAATCGTAAGTAATTTAACTTTATCTACTAATGTGTTGTTTGTGATATATTTTTAGTTTTTATAGTCTAAAAAATGTTGCTGCTGTTAGCATGTGTTATTATCTACTCGTAAGAAGAATTAAAAGATTTCAGTTTTTGAAGTATGACTACAAAATTTGTGAATTAACTTGACTTAACTATTTAAACTATCAGCCCCCTGTGTAGAATGAGTACACCATTTTTAGTTTGTTATAACAAAACATTGTAGAGAAAAGCTGGTTACTCAATTCTCCCCAATTATTATCGTTTAAATATTATCAATGTGAATGAAAATATAAGATTATTGATTCCTCTTGGATCCTAGGTTCTTATTAAGAAAGGCTTTTGAAAACTGACCAGGTGTGGGGTGTGTTTAGAAGTTGCTTTTTGTGAAGTATAAATTCTTTGCTATTTAAGTAATTATTATTATTATTATTATTATTTATTAACATCCACTTTTTGCAACTCAGGCTGATTGTGACAGGTTATCTACAGGTGACCACCCTTTTCTAGCCACGGTGGGACTTAGGATGTTATTTAATGAATTTTGTCATTAAATAATTTCCTTTGCCCAGGCGAGAATCGAACTCGCCACTCTAGGTTTACCATAAGTAGTTATTGTAAGGAAACTAAAAATATTAAACGGCATAATGATAAAAGTATGTTTAAAGTTGTTTGAAAGTATATATCCCAAACTTTTACTTCAAACTTCTTATTGACATCTCATTCTTTCCTTACATCTATGGAAAGAATAAAATGATTTTCTGAATATGTAGATCACGATAGAAATGTATGCTAAATTCAGGAAAAATATTTTTTAAGCAGAACTGAGCTGTGCTTATATGAAGACACTAGGAATCAAGAATTGTTCAGAGCTGGTCACTAGTCTTCATGATGTGATGTCTTGTTACTAAGTTGTGAGATTAATGATTTTTCATTGAATTATGTATGTTTTTATTCTAAAATATTGTTACGTTTTATTACAAAACCAGTAATAAAACATTGTAAGAGTTCTTTTGGATTGCAAAATTAAACACACACAAGTTTCACAGTTTTTCACTGCACGATTTATTTCACAATGCACAATACTCTTGGTTAATGATTACTACTCACAGTATTGCACTGATAGTGTCACTGTTCTTCAGATTACACAGTCCAATAATTCACTCACAATCACTGAAATTCACATAAAACGACGGCACTGCACTGTCCTTTACTTCGCGGCACTGCACTGTCTTAAACACGGTACTAAACTGTTACTTACAGTCACGGCACAACACTGTTTTTCTTATAAAAACACTTTACCGCACTGGCCTAAGTCGCACTGGAGCACTGATGTGACCATCAAGACATCTGACCATAAACTGAAACTGAGGTACTGGCAGGGTCTCTTATAAATGCCTGTAGAAGGGGCTAGCCAAGGAAAGGTCCAGAAGTTCCAGGAAGATAGGCACGGCAGGTCCTAATTAGATTCTGCCGGTTCCACTAGGTCGAGCTGTACAGGCTTAAATAGAGAAGCAGGATGAGACCGAGGCTCTTCCAAGAAGGACTGGAAGGGACTAGTGCCTTCCACCAATTAACGACAAATTAGCGGCACTCCTTTGAACCCCTCCGCACTCCCCAATCACGCCTTGAATAGTAGAGCCATTTAATTTTTGCAACAATATTATTTGCTCCATCCACTGAATGCCTTCATCTTAAAAATCTCTTTTTTTAATTTATTAGCATCAATCAGTTCACTTTCAAATCAAAATATAATTTCTCAGCAATTAAGATGTTTTATGTTTAAATTCTTTTACTAAATTAACTAAAATTATTTGGACCAATTGTAAACGATATATTCAATTTTCTTTAAATTTATCAAGCTAAAAAAAATGTATTTAAATTAGGTGACAAACTCTCTAAAGAAGGTCCTGACTTGAGAATGATAGTAACCTGTGGATAACCCATCCAAAATAACAATACTAGCATAAAGTGGACTTGATGCTGATTTTTTTTTTTTTTAATAAGTTCCTTTAGTGCTTGCTAGAGATTTGATTTATAGTGATCACCATGCACTTTTATTTATATTATTTTGGGGGCCACTGAAAAAGACGTCAGCATTTTTTTTTTTAAGTAACATACACTGTTTTGTATTTTATAAATCCTAAATATTTCAAAATTTATCTTCTATTTAATTAAAAATTTCTTGCAGATGATCCAAAAAGTCAATGTGCAGATAGTGGGAAAAGTAGAAACCGTATGTTTACTTTTGTTTCATATATTTATTTCAATATTTGTATTAATAAAATTAGTAATTATTAGTTTTACTTATTTTTTTCTTAATTTGGTATTGACCCTTGATTTGATTTACTTATTTATCTAATTTCAAAACAGTTCTTCGAGGACCTCGAGTTTGAAAATGTAAAAATATTTGTTTCATTTTTATTAGTGACCCAATTAATTGGTTTCTCCAGGAATGCTGGATGGAAGAGGAACCAATTGATCAGGATCAATAAAAAGGCCTTGTCCTCTACTAGTGTTTCAATTTATGCAAAGTGCACTTTCAGAGTCAGCGCTCCATCGTCAGTGTCTGCTGACAAATAAAAACCTTAAGACAAAAGAACGACCATAGCATGGTGTACCCAATGGAGAGGCTCATCAGTATTTCACTAGTGCTAAAAAATTGTGCCAAGGAAATTTGCTGCATTAAACATATTGCTAAAGCTATGAGGAAGTTGGTGCAAAGACTCATCCAACGAATGCAAGAGAAAGCTGGCCAAGCAGTTGAGAATACTATGAGGGAAGAGCAGCCAAAAAAGAAGTCTTTTCCTGTCTCCATTTCTCATTTGGGCCCTTTCTCAGAGAAGATTGGATCTAAGTTGAGGAAAATGGGTATAGCAACCACCTACTGTGGTGTTTGAAAAATTGTTTGCCACGTGTTAAGGACTATCTCGACCCCCTGGACAGATCTGGCATGTATAGGATCTCTTGCTCGGGATGTAATGCTTCTTATGTGGGGCAGAGTGGAAGAAAAATAAGGAAGAGGCTTAAGAAGCACACCACACATGACACTGAGTTTTCTGCATACGCCGAGAAAGAGGGTCACAACATGTCGACTATTAAATATGTGCTACTATGAGGAAAAGAAGGGGGTAAGACTGAACATGTCTGAAGGGTTGCATATAGAGCTGGATAGAATGGAGAAGGGAGAGAGAAATATTAATAAAAAGGAAGAAGTGGCTAGGCTTCGACACGTCAGAGACAGGGCCCTGTCGTCTCTATGGAGATGGAGCTTCAGTTGCCCAGCAGTTTTGGTTCAGGCTACATATCCTCTACTATTAGCATTGGGTAATTTTATTTTTGATTTGTCAGTTTCACAATAGTTCCTCTTGTGTGCATTCAGGGGGATATTCACCCCATTGTGATATGTAAATATATGTTTTTTACCTAGTAATTTGTCTGTTGTTAATTTAGATAGTTTAGAGGTTTTTACATTTTTTTTCTTTATGACGCATGCTTACAGTTTTTATTTTTAATTTTCTATCGGTTTTTATCTTGTAAATGTTTTGTTTTTATTATTTTGTGACTGTTTTTACACTGTTGATCCTGCTGTGTTTGTTATTTTGTTTTAAGGTTTTTGTTTCTCAGTAGGCACTGACAATGGAGTGCTGACTCTGAAAGTGCACTTTGCATAAATTAAAACACTAGTAGAGGGAAAGGCCTTTTTATTGATCCTGATCAATTAATAGGAGTTTCTTTAAAAATTTCCTTGAGATGAGGAGACAAAAAGTTTGGAGGTCAATCACTTCAACAGATCAATTTATTATTATTACTTTTAATATTTTAAAATTATAAGGTGATTTTACATTTCAAACTGAAACTAACTGAACTGGAAGAACTGGTAACTGGGAGGTTTTATGTGCTATTAAAATATATCATTGAGTTGGTAAGTAAATATTGTAATTATGATTTCCAGGTTTCAAAAGAATTATCCGTATTGACCCTCTCTGAAACCGTTTTGACAAGTTTCTGTGCGACATCTGTTTGTAAACTGTTGAAATTGCATATTTACGAAATCTGGTTAGACTTCCTTCGGAGGGGTAGGAGGGACTAAATAAATTGAAAATTTCTTTATCCCTAATTTAGAAATATGAAAGATTTGTAGAGAACCCTTTTGTTTATAAAAAAAAATTATAAATTATGTTCTATGGTATTATCGTGTATAAATTTAATTTAATAGGCGTTGAAGGAAGTCATGTGGTGCACACATCAGATTTTTTTTCATAAAAACATAAGAACTCTTTTAATTTTTCAAATTCATAGAAGGAGAAGTAAATTGATATAAGAGAACTATATAGTGCTCCTCAACACTCTTTACATGATCCTATTGATAGTCATGCCAAAGATAGTTAAAAGTCCAAATGGGCCCATGGAGTGTCAAAACAGATAATTCCATTGAAATCTGAAAATTGAAAAATTTAGCATTATTTTACGTTTTACAAGAAATTCAAAACTCTGTCAGCCTGGAGCTGCATAAACTAAGCTGATTTCCTATTTTTTTTAAATATAAAAGTGACTCACAATATCACAGTGTTTACATATCTGTATGGAGTATTCTATTTAGAGGATACTTGAAGCTTAAGCTCAATGCACTTTGTTCAGAAATACAGTAGGTTAAAAAGAAAATCACATTCGTTGGAGTAGGATTTACTGAAGGGTGAAAATGTAGAAGTACATGTGATTCCAATAATATTCAAGCTAGAGAAAAATGTATAGAAGAAAAACTGTGAAGAAAAATTTTACTAATAATGCCTATTATATTTGGAGTCGTACTTTAAACCTTCTCAGGTCACGCACTCCTCTTGACCCGATTTTACCCATTAACAACAAACTTGATCTTTCTCTTTACACAAAATGTTTAAATATTGAACTTGGATATGAATGAACAAAAATTGCTGCTTCTAGAACATTAGCACATTTCCCTTCATGGAATACTTTTGGTGTCACCAGCTTACTTTCCTATCTCTAGCGGTGAGGTATTTCTTCAATAACCAAATGGTAATGAAGACCATTTGATTAATACAAATGCCCAATTTTCTGGTGCTTAGTGATTCTTTTACTCAATTCCTTTCCTACACTATTTACTATGTAGTGATAGATAAAATACATGCCATTTTGGGGTATTCTCTTACTCCGATATGTGGCTATGTTGTTAAACATAAATTCACTTTCTGCATGCTGATCATTGGCTCCCTGACTTCAATCATTTTTGAACATAATAATACGTGTAGTAAAATAACTCTTTTTATTTGTTTCTCTAGCAATACGAAGAAATGGTTTGGATTAAAGAGGAAAGTGAAGTTTTAAACCAATATTCATATTGAATAAAATATTATTTTATTGGAGAGTCATTATATTTATTTAGTTGCTTAGTTCAGTTTAACTTAAATAATAATGCTTTTGATTTTTAGCAGTCTTTATTGTATCCATATGCAGTTCCATCCCCTGCTTTATGTCCTGGATTGACGTTTACATTTCTAAATAACTAGCATACCTTGATATTTTTTGTTAATTTAAAAAAAAAATTCTGATCTCTTGGTTTATGTATACTCTAAACACTTTACCCTAGTCTGAAGAATCACTCCAGCCTAAAGAGGAGTACATTTTCTAAATATATTTGTTTTATATACCAAATAATTCTAAGAAACTCATTTCTCAGATATGTGCGCTAGTCTCAGTCCATGAGAATATTGTCAATACAGGCCAATATTTTAATGTGTTTGCCAACTTTTAAGTCAATTTTCATATTGGCCTATCTTTTATGATCAATATTATTGTCAATAATATGAAAACAATAAAATTGTTCATTTACTTTTCAAATGTCAGAGGCTTTTTCTGGCTCATCTGCTTTGGAAATATCAACCATTTAACCAAATGTGTCTACAACTTTGGGTTAAATTCTGAATTATGGAAAGGTTGAAGAAGAATGAATTCTTTTGAATAGAAAAAACTGAATTAACTGTTCCAGGTACTTGGAATTTTTTGAGAGCTATAAAAAACATTTGAAGCAAAATCTTGGGACTTTATAATAGTGCTTGAAAGCAAAGGTTCTGGCTGCCTTATAAGGAATTATACTTGTTTTATTTTCAAATTTCAATATATATATATATATATATATATATATATATATATATATATATATTCTAAATAGTTTAATAACATCTTATTTGAATAAATAAAGAGGCCATATGGACAAAATAAAAATCTTCAATAATGAATCTGGTTGTTGTAGATATTCTAACCTTCTCAAAACAGATATTCTAACCTCAAACTATACAGAGAATTGAATGAAATATTGATGGTTAGCCAAATTTCATAACTAATAATAATAACAACTGTACACTATTAAGGATAAAGTCCATATATCTATTGGTATTACCCTTCAAACCTTTATTTTTTTATCCAAGTTGGTTGATATTAGTTGATTTAAAAAGATATTTTGAATATTATTGAAAGTGTTGATATGTGTATCGTTGAGACCTAATTGTTATAATCTGCATGTGATCTGGGGGTCTTATTTTGAGTGTTATATGCATTGAGCATTGCTTAATTTATCCCATTCATTCCAGATTTCTATGGCTTCCTCAGCAGCACAGAGTATAGCAGTTACATGATATTTTCTATAAATCAAGGCTGTGAGCAAGGTTAACTCTGTGGACCTCAATTAACATTATAGAAGACAAGCTTAATCTCTTAGTATCATTAATACTTCTACTTTTTTGCTTGTTTTCTAACTGTATCCTAAAACATAATGTTCCAAAATTATGGTGTAGTTTAGACATTAAACTTCTAAATCTTACAAAATTGAAACATTATCCTGAACTCCCAAAATTTACTATTCCCACTTCTGAAATACCAGGAATATTAAGCACTTATTCCCTTCCACGTGTATTAACCATGAAGTTGATTACCCATAATAGTCTAATAATATTATTTTCACAGGAACTCATGTTTTGTAATCAAATTAAACAGCCACTTCCATTAATGTTAAAAAAGAAAAATGTATGTTGTCCTGAAACTTTAACCTTGAAAATAATTTTTTTTTATCTCTTAAGTCCTTCTCATGAAATACCAAAGACAGTGCACTTCAACCATGGTAACTCAATGGAAATATCAAAACTTTTCTAATTCTATACAGTTATTTTCTTAATATTACAGAACATAATGAAGTAACGAATGGAAGTCTCAAGATAAAATTTAGAATATAATTCTTTTGAGCAAATATACCCACTAAATAAAATCCTTAGTTCCACCCTCGCTAGAAAAGGGTTGTAGAAAACCCATCCCGATTGGTCATAGTAGTGTTAATAAATAAAATTTAACAATAAATCAGTTATTGTTAGTTTGTGCATTTCTAACATGGTCACCATGCCCCATAGCATCCCTATAGAACTTTCTTGTATATATGACCAGCTTCAGCGCAAGTGAATCAGTATCAGTGCATACTACATGGTAGGCTTTTAGTTTCTCAGACAAGAGCTCTGAGTTGATTCTGTGTGAAATCTGTTTTGAATGGAAAAGGAATAAAAGTATGTATCATAGACAGCGATCATTGCTTTCCCTGAACTTTTCAATAGCCAGCCACTTGCTTGCCAAACTCATGGCAGCTGAAAATCACATATTACTCCTTAGCCATTGCAAACGCCATCACCATAATGAGGAATGTCATAAATAATAGATGAAAGGAAGGGAAAAATGTCACCAATAAATATGTATTTGGAATTCAACTTCTGTTGGCTTAATAGGACACCATGTGTCCTAGAGGAGCAATAGACAGATTGACTGTAGGAGTATATCTGCAAATCAGCTATAGCTGTAGCAGTTGTACTTGGGCAACCAATCCCTCTACACCTGCTCCATATAAATATTTTATTATAGAATTTTACCATTTCTTTCATCTATCCTTCAAGTATAAATTCCACAATCATTGCATAGCCCTGTGTTTTTTTTAACAACTAAGTACTCTGATTAATAAAATTATGTCCACATCCACCATTTTATGTTGTACAAATAAAGTCATTTGTTTTATGAAAAATGTTGCAACAAACCTGATTAATTTGAAACTTCTGTTATTTGCATTTTAAGGAGGAAATTGAACAAAATACATTAGTTTTTGTTTTCATTCGCATATTGTTTTATTACCAATCTGTTTATATGAATAGTATGTACACAGCGAGCGTTAACCATAGCAACAATTTCATGTTGCATTTTATATTTATTATACACAATATTTTCCACCCGATAGTGTTTTGTCTTACAAAAGAAAAAAAAAACAGATCACTAGGGAATATATATTTATATATTTATCTAATAATCATTTACTTTTACTTTTAAATCTGGCTATAATTGTAATGGTCTCATGCTATTATGCTTCATGGATCATAACAAAACCAACCTCATGAACTAATTGTTTTTTTAGCATAAGTAATTACAATAAATGCCAGGTTTTGACTTTAAATTTTGACTGTATTTCCCTCAAAAACTCACATTAAGAAAATAGACATTCATTAATAATGAAATAACAGAAGGTTCACCTGTGGAATTAGCCTATTGTCCTGTCTTCCTTTAACAGATATTAGGATAGTATAAAAGAAATTGTGGGGAAAATACAGTCAATACCAAAATCCAAGTTTACTTAGTATTTTCTTATGATTAACAATAAAATTGCAACAACAATAACATATTTTCAATTGTTCTCACTTTTCATTGAAGTTATAACAATAAACACAAAAATAAATTAAATTATGTTTGTTCCAACCTTCTCCAACATACAACAAACCATCTTTCCTTTCAACCAAAAAATATTTACAAAAGTGTTGCCCAATCAATTTGGTTTCATTTAAGTTCAGAAATTATGATTTTTTTTTAATAATAAAATTGACTTCTAACTTTTAAATTAAATTTTATAATTTAAATATATTATACAAAGATTTGTTTAAAAATTCTGAAAATAAATGAAACCTTTTGTTTTTAAATAGTTTTTATTTTGTGCGTATCAGCGTTCACCTTTATTTTTCTTTATGATGAAATAGTCGTTCAGGTAAACAGTATGAAATTATCACATCAAATTATTGAAGTGGGCATCGCTTTTGCATTAAAAAATGTTTTTATTTGTGTTTCCCCAAGTTTAGGAACACCTCCTGATTTCTTAGGTTATTTACATTTAACATTTGGGCCTTTGTTTTCTTCTTGAAAAGTTCCTTTACCATAAAATAATATATCATTTGGTTATCATTTTGTTTACAAAGTAAAAAACAAACATACTTTGAAACAGTGCTCTACAAAACTTCACATACAATCTACGTTTTTTTTATTGTTCACTTTTTGTTCACAATAACTTTTGTTTACCTAAATGATATTATTGAACAATTTTTTTTATTTTAAAATTTCTTTATGGGAGGCAACTATTTGACAGACTGTACAACTGTTTGGCATATCTGCTTTATGCAAAAAGAAGTTTAGTTCCTAAATATTATAACATTTTCTGCAATACTTAAAGTGAATTGCTTAAAATGTTTTACCATATACAAATATTTTATTTATTTATTTTTTTTGCACAAAATAGAACTATGCCAAACTTGAAAATACTTAGTATACAAGTTTGTGCTGTTAACCTATTATTTAGGTCCTATATAACAATTTAAACGCTGAGGAAAACCATGTTTTACTATAATAATATTCATGACGATTGGAACAGTATTCGTTGTAAATAAGTACACACTCTGGGCTCTTTACTTAGGCTTTGAAAATATACTTTTACAATTGCTTTATTAAAGTGTGTGAACGATACAATGACCCAAATACTGCTATAAGTTTTTACACGTCTACGGATTCTAAAATCTCTGCTTTATTAGTTAATTTATTTGATACTTTTGTTTTGTTCACTTCATTAAATCAAACTATATACGGGTTTTCAATCCTAACATATAGTGCATTTTATTTTTCATTCAGTACTATACAATTTTTTTTAATGAGTTATTTCAAGTCCATTTTCAATTATTTTTTTTTGTTATAAGGCCATTCAATTTTTCACAGAAGTAATAAATGGAAGTGGTACGGACGCAATTGCATTGTACTAACATATCTACATAACATCATAGACATTATTTAAATGTTTACTACATATTTTATTATTTTTATGCTTGAGTTGTTTTATTTTATTTTAATAATTAAATAAAATTCTTTTTGTAAGTAATTAATCATTAGGAACCTCTGCTGGCACGTTGATGAATTATTGAAAAATAAATTTAAGCTTGGTATTAATTAGAAATCAATTCAATTGATTTTTGTTAACTTCTTGTGTTTGAATGCATCCAAATGTTTCTTTTTAGTAATTGTTAGATGTAGGGGAACTTGGAGGTATCTATTTGTGCTGGAGGATTTTTGGTATTTTTTTTATTTTTTATATTTTTGATTTTTTTTAATATTTTTTAATTTTTTTTAATAATAATTGACTATTAGTCAGCTATTAAAATTTACAAGGTCATTATAAAACAAGACTTCACAGTATCCAAATACTATGCCAATTTTCAGGGTAAATCCTCAACATTGTTAATATATATATTCTGATCTAACGACAACACCTGGGTAAATATACTAAATGTTTCTTTAGAAAAAGTTGGAAATAAATTATTTTCTATGAAAGATTATTTTGTACCTTAATATCTTTGTAATGGAACTAAAGACAATTTTTATTTTATTCTAAAAAACGTTTCTTTTTTTTTTGTTTAAATGTAAAAGGTTGTGTATCCATGGATGATTGGTTCTACAGCACTATTGGAAAATTTGCAGGAGGGTATAATGACTTGGAAGATTATTAATTTTATTTTTTTTTCTCTAACACATTTCTATTCTGTGCATCATATTACCTACAGGATGACCTGAACAAACCTATATTCTGAATTGGACAGCTCCGTTATAACCATAATACTTTGTTTAAAATACATATTGTCTTCTAGTATAAATAAAATTGAGCTCAAGATAGTGACAAATTTTGAGCCTATTCTCCCTAGGTTCCAAAATATTTTTGAGAGTTGAATTTCTCTATTGAATAAGTGCACGGGCTTTCGCCTCCACCTTAAGCTCTATTTAGATAAATAATATATTTTTTCTGAAACAAACAATTTCAATAATAACAGGTCTAAATGTCTCTCTCTCTTTTTTTTGTATTTTTTTTGTTTTATTATTTTTTTAATGAGATCTCTCATTTTTAAAATATTTAAAAAATTCATTTTTTAACAAGGGCTTATAAGACTATAAAAACCAATAATAATTACCATATCACATCCTTTGAATTTAAATTTGATAGACGATGACTGTAGTTTCACATATTACCTAAAAATTGTAGAGAAGTCAATGTGTAGTTTATGCATACATATTCACTGTATACATCACCAACAATTACTTATACATATGTATATGTATACACATATATCAGAAAAATATATAAATATTGTACTATTTGTTACAGCTGTCGATATAACAAATTCCAATTACAGTTGTTCAATATAACATATTCCAATAATGACATTTACTATCCAACGATTCAAAATTACTATTCTTATAACAATTTTAATTCTTTCATTCATTGGTAAATACAAATTAGAATGAACAATTACTTGAGATCTCTATTCCAATCCTCAAAAAATTAGGCCTGCTTTTTCAGATTTATTTATTTTTAATATACTTTTTTTATTTTTTAAATATTTCGGAGCTCACTGTGATATACATAAAAATTATAACATATAAAGGAACTTATTTGTATACTGTCAGTCCTATTTTTGTACCTAAAAGTGTAAATATTATTTAATATGATTCATACAACATTTCTGTTATATAAAGAGATTGGGGCCAGAGGCATTCATTAATAGTCTACAAAACATTATATGTATCTGTAATCCTAATCACAAACAAAAGTTAAATAGCATATCACACACAATACTCCAATAGTAGCTGTCTAGCTTTCAGTGTTACTTTAATTAATACCTTTTTTAATTCATTCTGTTTGTGTACTTAAGAATGAAAAGTTGATTCTTGTTCTAGATGCACATTATTTTCAAAAAGATCGAGAATGAAAGAAGAATCTTAAACATAGTTTATTCATTATATAATATTTTATCAATTAAAAATGTTTAATTTGCGTTTAATTTATATTTTCAAAAGATTTGTGTCATTAACAGTAGCTACAACAATAAAACTAAATATACATTTCACAAAATATAACAATCTATTTTTGAGATAATTGACATCCGCTCAGTGACTGGATTAATGTTGTGATTGCTATATCAACTTCCCGAAGAGCTAAGAACACTTTACTAAGGTACCCCAGCCCCAATAGTTGGTGTCCAATTAATTAGGCAGGCTAACAAAATCTATCATATTTTCCATAACAGTGGCATATTTAAAGGAAAAAATTGTGGTGAACAGAATTAGTCATTGTGGCGAGGACAATATCTGAAAGGCTGGGGAAAAGTGATTTTTCCCGTATTATATTTTCTGTTAACCACAACTTTCCTTTGTGCCTTATGGTTGGACATTTTCTTGTATAAACTATATAATTAAAAATTAAAATAGAACTTTGAACACACACATCAACTCTGTCATCTAAATTTCGAGATTAACAAATGTTTTTTTTTGTATTTATTAACAATTCACAATTAAAGTATTTATTCTTTAAAAGTTTATCACCAAATTTATTTGATGTGAAGCACATACACTAAAAGACTTCTTCCAAGGCAGACCTTTTTCAAACATACAGGCACCTATGGACTTTATTATATGTTAACACTTTTAAAAAGTCTGTCCACTTCCAATACAATACGGAATTTCCTTCAGTAACATAAACAAGTCTCTTCAATATTTTTTTAAATAGATGTATCACTTTTGCACTTTAAAATCAGTATTGCATCATGTTACATTTTTCACCACTACAGTGTTATTGTTTCTTCGCCCTACTCAATCAAAAAGTAAAAAAGTCACTGGTACTTCTTCATAAACGAAAGGAGTCAGGAGGAAGGGGCAACGTATAAAAATTTATTCATACATTTTTCCATTTATTTATTATTAAGAGATGTGCATTGTTATATACAGAGACGAATTTGCCCAGCAAATTTTCTCAAAGAGCAACAAATGCACTATATTTTTTTTGTTTTTCCTTTTTTATTTTTTTAATACTTTTCAAGGCCACAACGAAGTCTAATTATATCGTAATAATATGTACACATCTGGAAAATGTTGTCCTCCACTAATTTCACTCTTGCAGACGCTTTTTTTTTTGAGGGCGACAGGGGAGGATGGTGAAAAATGTGACTTGAGGCGATGAGCTGTTTTAGTCGAGCGTGTGCTATATGAGAAGGAGTCTAGTCCTGTACAGGAGGAGGGGGGCAAGGGGAGTGATGGGCGATGGCCACGGGCTGCTACCGCTACTACTCCGTTTATTGTCCTTCTCTTCCTCGCACGTTCCCTGCACGCACACCCCGCTCGCGCACATGTCGTAGCAGCATGTCGGTGGACCGTACGATGACTTCTTCAATTGTTCCCCTGTCTCTTCTATGTTTGGGTCTGAAAATAATACAGTTTCGGTTAATATAAGGCAAGACTGAGCTCATTATTCATTATAAATATACAAAAAAGTCCGTCATGCAAGAGCTGCTTAAACTAAGCAGATTTTCCATATGTTGGAATGACACATTGATTATCTCCTCTCACAATATATTCTCTGTGAGTAAAAGTTGGGGTCTCCTGGCGGCTGAAAACGAGGAAATAAACAGAAATTAAAATACAGTACAACTCTAGACACCTTGAAGATGATGCCTTTGCATCGAAAGTGCTTGCCAACTGTACCCAGTGACGATGGTATTCACCGACAGATATGACTACAGAAATTAAAATGTTCATTGGACTTGAAATGTGTTGACATGAGTGGGAGTGGGAGTTGACTGAGCTAAACTGAAAACTAATATCTTGGTTAGTATTCAAGATAGAGTACATACAACATATATAACAAAATTTATAGATTTTACATTTGTAATAATACTGGTTTTATATAATTTTTCGATCCAATGGATAATGACAGAGATATTTCAAATTTCCCCCTTCTCATTGGTCCGATTTCAGCCGTTGATCTTTAATTTTATGTAAAACATTTAAATAAATATATATATAGCTGAAACGGAAGTTAGATGAAAACTTAGGCTGACATTGTGGTTCGGGTCCATCTACAGGATTTCCTAATAAAAAGTAATATATATATATATATATATATATATATCAAATAGTGACATTTTAGAGTTTTAATAACTAAAAACCTCAAATCTTTGACTTCATAGTCCTTAAAAGGCTGAGACATAGGGCGAGGATCAAGTCATCAGTTCGACCATTTTCTGCCAAATTTGAGTTGGTTTTTCAGACAAATATTGCTACTTCTTTATTCAGAGTTGCTCAATAGTCTCAAAATACTGGTCCCTAGAGGAATATATAGAAGCACATTACCAAATAACGCTTGTCATTATCAAATAAAGCTTGGCTAAGTAAAATATATTCTTTTCATTCTGGACCCAATATTTTTATATGCTCTTCATAGTTTTATGGCAAGGGTTTCTAATAAAAAACATATTATCATGCAAACTTTATTCATACTGCCTTACAACAGCTCCTTTCTCACTGCAACGAACATAAGAGGGAACGAGCACTTCAGAAATGGATGGTCCCTGAAGAGGTGGTATTTAAGCCACAAAACATGCAGGGCAGTATGAATAAAGTTTGCTCAAAAAATTGTTTTTTATTAGTGGTCCTTGCTATAAAACTATGAAGAACATATAAAATATATGCTGGAATCTTCGGCCTTGAATGGGCACCCCTCGTATAGGGAATATTGTGTTATCCACATCCGCTACAATACACCTGCCCTTCTTTAAAAAATTACTTTAAGATTCATTTTCTGCTTCTGTATTAATCAGGCAACTGCTCTTCATCAATTAATTATGTTGGTAAACACTATTAATGTAATAAAATAGTCTATAAAATCTTCATAGAAGAAATTTGTTATATGGAGCAGAAACTGACCATGAAATTTGTTGGAAAATAGGTTTCTTTTACTTTGAAATGACTACCAATTACGCAATGGTTTAGATTTATTTTAGTGGCCAGAAAGTAACATTGTTGGCCATTATACTTTTACATGGCTTTTATTTTTTTTATGTGCTAATTGTTTCTTCTCTTTATCTAAAGGTCTATCACTCAGGTGCTGCATAAACTAAGATGTTTTTCCTAACAAAAAAGTATGAATAACACGCATAATATTCAATTTATGAAAAAATGAGTACAAAAACAATTTTAGAGCATCAATAGTTTTAGAAGCTTGGTTATATAACACATTTTGATCCAGCTTATAACAACAAAGATAAATTGAACTTTCGAATTCCCTCTCCCTCTAACTCCCCCCTCCCAGTCTTGGTCTGATTTCACCCATTAAAAATATGAACTGTAGTGTCGAATGAAATGTTAATTGATGACATCATCACTCATTTATATATATATATATATATATATATATATGTATATATATATCATTTAGTGTTGAAAACAATATTTGGTATTTAAGCTTGAAACAAGACTTTTCAGGTTATAGCTACATATTGTTAAAGTAAGATGCCTAAAAATGGGGGTTTTCTGTAAGCAGAAAAATTAAAAATGCAAAACTCTCAGTTAATATAGGGGAAAAGTGTGTAGAAGAACATTACATTTGTAATAAGATTGGTTATAATTTTTCTGACTCATAAGAACAGAGATATTTTGAATTTTCCCCCATATAAACCCCCCCCCTCCCCTGTCAAATTTCAGCTATTAATGCATTTGATCTTTTGTTTACATGAAACGTTTAAGTATTGAGTTTGATAACAATCAAACAAAAATTGAGGCTGTTCGAGGGATAACAGACAAATATATACACATATATATATATATATATATATATATATATATATATATATATATATATATATATATATATAGGTAGGGTCAATAGACATTTTAGGACATTTTTCAAAAATTGTGCCATTTTTGGGTTGTGAGTACAGCCTGAATAGTTGATAAAGGAAATCTGCTAATATATAGGAAAAGTTAACAAATTTGTTGCTGGACAACTTGTGCAGCACTTTGTCTCCAGCACTTATTATTAAAAATTAGTAGATTATTTTATGTTTGGTAGTTTGATTTAAAAAAATAAATTTGACCTTTATCTCACATGGTAAACCTAGAGTGGCGAGTTCGATTCTCACCTGGGCAAAGGAAATTATTTAATGACAGAATTCATTAAATAACATCCTAAGTCCCACACTGGCTAGAAAAGGGTGGTAACCTGTAGGTAACCCGTCCCAATTAGCCTAAGTTGTAAAAAGTGGACATTAATAAATAATAATAATAAAAAATAAATAAACAAATTTGAATATTTTTGCACATAGATTCAAGACTAACATAAGGTAAGAACTTATATAATTAAATGATATGGAATACTTCTTATTTGTGTCATCACCAAATCCCCAAGACAGTTGTACTATTAGTAAAAAAAAAAATTAAGAAACATTCATGTTAATCACCAGTAAATGGTTGCTCTAAATGATGTTCCTGAAACTCTTATGAACATGTTCTACTAATTGTGATTTAATGCCATGTAATTACCAATCTTGAAAGGTATATTAACGAAAGTTTTGATGACAATTCTATGGTATGTATTGACTGTGACTATTTTTACTTTTAGAATTTTGTGACGTGTTTCTCAATTATCCTCAACTTAAAATGTCATTTATTTAATTTAATTATTTATAAAAAAGTTATGGTTTTTGTTTCGTAATTCCACCTCAATACAGTAGGAAATATTTAAAGCTTAGCCCTTGGCGTTCTACCAAGGGTCTGAGCCTTCATCGACTACTGATCTAAAGAAATTCATTTAATGTAAATTAATTATTTACATTATGAAAGTGTACTGTTGCTGAGTTTCCAAATTTTGAATTGTGTGTAAATGTATATGGATTAACAATTTGTTATAGATTTTCCCATTTAGTATTCTGGTTTGAGCTTAGTAATTAATAAATTTAAGAGTGTATTCCTGGGTGTATTTTAAAGCTTTCATGTAACTAGTTCATGGGAAAAATATATATTTTTGTCACAATCATTGTGTTAAACAATCTCAACAATAATGTTGAAACTAAGTCCCCCTGATAAGTTTGGTCTGACTTCTCTCAGACTATTAACACAATTTTTAGAAATAGTATATCTTTCAATGGCACAAATTGGTTTTAAACTTTAACCCTTTCCTTGCGAAAAACCACTATAGTAGCTTGATTCAAGCCACTATAGTGGTTTTGCGTAAGGAAAGGGTTAAGGAAAGCTGTTGCCAAACTCTACTTTTGCTAGTCAGCATTCTCGTCAACATTTTACTCATTCCTTCTGGATTGCAGGGATTTTTTATATATTAGCTCCTTAAACAACTTCAGGTTTACTGCTTTATTCCTTCTGCAATTCTATTTTGCCTCAATTCCTGTACTATCACAGCAGTTAAGACTAGCTAAAATTTCAATCCCTTACCTCATTTAGGGGAAATCAGCACTATCATTACATTATTAGACTTGAGTTGTCTTAATTTTTTTATGAAGTAATGATACATAGTCCATATATCTTGACTTAATTTTTGTTGGAATGCTTTCATTAATTGGAATTTTTAATGCAAAAAGGGCAAAGAAGAAACTGCTTGGATTGATGACGTAATGAAATTTTCAAAAAAAACCACTGATATTTACTTTGTGTCAAATGCCAAAATGGTGGTGAAAAATGTGTCACACAGGGTATATAATCAAAATGAAATAGAGCTGATAAAGTAGGAATATGGTTCATAACTATTTATGCAAAAATTCTCAGAAAGATTTGATATTCATTTCTTAGACTCACCTATATCTAATTAGAAACAAGAGAGTCAAACATTCTCATTGCAAGAAAAATTAAACCTACATAAAGGAATATGTTAACAGATAAACAGTACAAACTGTTGCTTGCAGAGCCATTTTTATTTTTTATTTCGTTTCGTTCATCATTACACTAGTTTCATTTATCTATATTATAAGTATTAAATTTATTACTGCGATACTCCTTATCGACAGTAAATGTTTAGTTTATAGTTGTTTAATTTATGGCTAATTCTAAGTTTATTCCATTCTTCAATGAATGTAATTCATGACTCATGACCACTATGCTTCTTTGACCCCCTCTTAATGAATATTTTCTTGCAAAATATTGCCATAATTTGACAAGTGCTACAAGCGATATTAGCTCAGCTAAAACAAAAGAAGTACAGAACATTAAATGAATAAATAAAACCTTGGGCCTATATTGAAGGATTAATGTTCTACTCCTGATACGAGTTTCAAAACATTTATTCTATGTTTATGACCAAAATCAGACCAGGAGAAGTAAGCGTTTAAAGAGTAAAATTGGAAATGCCTCGATTGTTATAAGTTGGATAGAAAAATGTAATAAATAGTGTTGCTAAAGTAATATAAAACAAATGTTGTCCAGGTACATTTTTCTCCAACTCAGATATTCACAAATTTATAAGTTTTCAGATTTCAGCAAACCATCTCTGCTACATTATAATTTTCACACAACACTATTACATCACTAACCTTTTTCATTTCTAGCTAAAATTTAAAGTTTAGTTTATATAGGATTTTATCTAAAGGAGAAACTGAGTAGAGAATAAAATGAGACGTATTCTGTTTTTCATTCTGCATGAGATATTTGAATAACTCATCCAACCTTTCCATGATGAACTTTTTAGTATATAATTAATCACTCTAAGTGTATTAAAGTTAGAATCTCTCCAAATAATATTCCACCATATCTGTCAAGCTCCTTCTGTTCACCAAAAATATTACATTTCAAACTCTGGGATTTACATTGGGACAAAATATTTTTCCTACTCTTAAAACATTTTTACAATCAGTAAATTGGCCGTGTCACCTGAAAAGATTTCAGTTCCATTTAGTTAATACATTTTAGCAATATTAAATTTAAGTTTACACTTGAGCAAAATATACTAGGAATGAATATTTTTAAACATCCAATATGAACTGGATGTTTCTGAGGTATCCCTCCCCCTCTTTTTAGCTAATAATAAGTGGTGATGAACATTAAGAGCTATCAAGTCTCATGAGAATTTGCCAAGGTCCTCTCAATGTATGGCAGTAAGGGGAAGCGAGGAAGGATTTGATATTTGTTTTCCCTTCTTGCCATAACCTAAAAAATAATGAGTCTATGGTGAAGTTTTTAAATTACATATAACCTCTTTTGTTTTTATGATTTACTGTAATAATACTAGAATTAATTTAGATATAGTGAAAAGTCGTAATGCTTTGCATAAAGAGAAGATTCTGTATTTCTCCGTTAGTAAGCTCCCTATGTAAACAAAACTTGAAACCTAAGATAGACATGAGATGATAAAGTTGAAATATAATAGGCTAAAGTGAGAATCAGAAGAGTGGGAGTGTAGGTATATTGAAGGTTGAGAATACAAAAATACTAATAACTCAATTAGGGGAAAAAAAAGTGTAAAATAAAAAATGTAATACATAACAACAAAAGCAAGAATGGTTATGTAATATTTTTCAATTCAATGCTGTAGTAACACAGACGAATGTATGATTTTGAGCTTTAACTCATTCTAAACCTCCACTTCTTGTCTGATTTCAGCCATAACCCAAACTTGGTATTTCATTTTACATGGTATTTGAAAAACCCTCATTTAGTCAATTAGCTAGGGGATCTGTGGAAATTTGAAGACATTTTTTAAACCTCACATCATGAATACAAGCTCAAAGAGAAATATGCAAAAACTTTCAGCTTATCTGAGTCTCTTTTTGAATATGGCAGTGATAATTATTTATTATTTTAATTTTTTCCAAATAAGGATAATGACATAAAATTGGATTTTTTTGTTTTCTATGTGCCCTCTTGTTTGTTACTTGATTACATAAAAATAGCTTGAAAGATTTCAGTAAAATTTTACATTGATGAGTAACTATGTCAATGGATTGCATATCCAGCCAGAGAGTTTAATCTTAGAACCAGGAGCACTTAATCATATTACGTAAGTTTGTATATACCATATACTGATCCCTATAGTTTTATTTAAAACACTTAAGACAACAAATTGTGTTTTTCAGTCCTAATGTTGTTTTACGCATCAAATTTTGAATTCTCGTTTATAGTCACTGGTCTTAATATAGGGAGTGAGAGGTTTTGCATATGTGCGAAGGAAATGGTCTTTGGCTGTATGCCCTATTTTTTACTTTTCTATCGCTAACAGGAGATAAAGTTAAAACGCTTTTTATGCTTAAGTAAATCCATTCCCTAAATTTTGTCAGGTTAATATGCTTATTTTATATCTGTCACAAGGAGGTAAGAGGTCAAACTTTTTTAAAAAGACTTTGTGCTTTTTTTATAAAGTTTATTTATACCAAGTATAAGTTTTATTTTCTTTCTAGTGATATATACCGAAATATTTTTAAATCATCATTTAAGGATGACTTAAAATAGATAGTTAGTTATAAATGAATTCATAGATAATTAGCATTTTTACATTACCTAGGCACAGGAAGGTTGGCTCTCCAGCATAATGCACTGGGCCTTTATCTAAAGGCAAAAAGAAGGGACATTTTTGTTCTACGCGGTGACAAAATGACCTGCAGGGTTTCACATTCCGCCGCTCATTGTTCCTGTCTACCCATTGGTACCTAAAGAGTGATGTGCAAACCCACTCCATGTAGGCTTCCTGAAACAAAAAAGAGAAAAATTAGACATTCAAACAAATATTGACATATTTAAGAAGAATTTAAAAAATAAATAAATTACTGTAAAAATACACTAAATTAAATAATAATAAACTCTTCAAATCTCTGTAGAGAGATGTCAAACTTTTGGTGCTTGGCTTTATGAGAGAAACATTTGAATTTGTCATCACATGAGTTAGTAGGTAATTGGTAGACTATGGCTTAGATAACTTTATGGCTTATTCAATCAATTTTTGTCTCACCAAATTAATATTATATAATTTTATAGATAGTATTACTATTAATAGTATATTACTAGTACTATATAAATCTCCTATGTACTGGATTGATACACTGATGACTTCACATATATTATACTATCTATTTCAACCTTAGCAAGCACAGTTGTAAATAACCCTTAAACTTTTGTTAGATATTAAGAGATAAATAGATTAAAGTAAAAATCTCATAATTATGAGAGGTCTACTGATTGCTGAATGGTCATAAATATATGTAACTCATTTAATATTCAGCTTAGACAGAAATGTGTAGAACAGTATTTATAGGCAATTACATAATTAAGATAATTTAATGTTTACATTATTTATTTATTAACGTCCACTTTATGAGACTATGGCTAATTGGGATGGGTTATCTACAGGTTACCACCCTTTTCTAGCCAGGGTGGGACTAAGGATTTTATTTAATGAGTTCGTCATTAAATAAATTCCTATTTGCACATGCAGGAATAAAACTCGCCATTCTAGGTTTACCATGTGAGATTAAAGCTAATGCTTTAACTTACATGGCTAATCTGAGCCCCCAATGCTTAGGTTAAATACATAATAATATGTGTTAAATTCTTAGGTTAAACAAATAATAACAGAGATATATAAGGCGTTTCAAATAAGATGACTCAAATGCTTTTCCTGGTCAAATGGATGGTCTGATAAAAAAAAAAAAAAAACACCATACGTAAAAGCTGTAACCTTTGACCTCAAGCTTAATTTTCTGCGTTTAATTTCCAAATTAAATGTTACATGCGGAATTGGTGTCCAACCGAATAAGATGTACAAATGACCCATGACTTTTTTTATCTCACGCTTTTAGAACCTTTATAAAATGTCTAGAAAGTCCCTTCAAATCCTAAGTCATTTTGTTTAAATCTAAAGGACTTATTTTTTCTTTGTTTCTTGAAAACTTCAGACCAACTTAGATGGTTTGGTAATTTCTGAGTATATTTTTTAGTGATGTGACACATCCTTTTCATATTTTTTAAAAAAATTCAATAGAAAAATTGTTTATTTATTCCCAAGAAAACTGTTATAGGTTTAAGAGAAGACATAATTTCAGAAAATATACTCGAAGTATTTTTTATTAGACAAATGTTTTTTTTTTTTCAATATATATACAAATATTTTTGATTTTGCCTTTACGATCAAGAATATACTTCCTCAACTTCACTTACCACTTATCTCAATGCTATGGAATTAAAGGCAGGATTAAGGATATTACATTGTATTGGAGTTTCCTTCCCATTATTAATTATGGGCTTCACTCTTGTCATGACCAACACCAGCAATGAGATCGTAGATATCATTATGATATTTAGCAAGTGGAGGCGCAAGGCAAGAACTACTTGTCTATATGGTCAGCACTATCCAAGACATGTGAACCCATCTTATAAGACAATCCCACACACCTCCTGGACGTTTTTGGGAAATCTTAAAATATTAATCTACCGACAACGCCTGATCAGATAAGAGGGAGTATAATTTAATCTTGTAGAGCAGTTTGTCTGGGGCAGATATTAAACAAAATGGATAGCGCCTGCCAACAGCATTCTTTGTAGGAGGAGGCATTTTTTAAGAAGCAGTACGCTTTTGAGCTAAAAAGAGATGAGAAGTCTCGGGATTCCATTTATTGTGTTTTGGCTTCCGGAGGTATTTTTTTTTTTTTTTTTATTTTTTTTTTTATTATTTATTTATTATTATTTTTTTTTTTTATGAAAATGTTATAGTATTATTATTTATGTTAAATTTACTGTAATTCATAATACTACAATTCTTCTGTTTTTATTTTTTTTACTTTTTAAAGCGTTTTTTCTTGACACCCCTCTTTATATTCTTTGTAAGTTTTTTCCTGCATTAATTTTCTTTTTCCATCATTTATATGTTATTTTTAAAATGTTTAAGCAACAAAATTAATGGATTTAAAAATGCAAATCCACTTTTTAACTCTCATAACTCAACAAAATGAGAAGTAGGTATGTCCAGGCTTGAAGAAGGACATCATCTCACTCCAATATTTAATCGGATGACAATTGTGATTTTGATGTTTAACTTGAAAAATAATGACAGATAATTGAACAAGAGGTCAAGAGCAACAACTTTTGCATCTGGATTTTTTTGAATAGGTAAACTAAGCACAAAGACTCATTTGATTTGATTGTTGGTAAGCTCAAAATAGTAATTAGATGGAAAACATGTTAACTAGTATTTGGAAATGATTTTCTGTTTATATTTCTAAGATATCCTTCAAGAAGGATATTAAATAAAGAAATGCTTATTAAAAGTAATTTGTACAAAAGAAAAGGTCTTTATAAATAAAAAGAATATTAGGAAGTAAGGAAACTAATATTTTGTTTTCTTCCCAAATGAAAATTACCATTTTTAACTGCATAAATGAATGTTTTTCTACTGTCTAATAGAAATAAATAATAAAATAAGAATTAATATATATAATAGGTGTAGGTAGACCTTAGAAGACCAATTGCCCTTCCATAATTTGAGTTACTAAAAGAATAAAAAGTAAAAGAAAATACAACACCGAATAATTTGTGATAATTATCACATTTTATACATTCAAAACTCAAAATTATTTTATATATGTACAGAATTTAGTGCCAATTTTATTTTTGGAGAGGGGTGGCGGAAGGACAAGAAAAAAGTGAACATAATTCATATTATGTATAAACACGAAATAATAGGCTTTTTTTAAATAAATAAGTATATATATATATATATATATATATATATATATACTATGTATGCCACCCCACTCCAAAAATCAAATTGGCACTAAATTCTGTGCCAATATATATATATATATATATATATATATATATATATATATATATATATATATATATATATATATATACACACACACACACACACACATACACTGTGTTTCAAAAAGAATCTACATATTACAATGTATTCATTTGTCTAAACTATCGATCGCTGGGCCTCCACTCAGCTATTGGAGAAACGAATACATAGTCTCATTACATGATAGCCACTAGATGTCCATTGTCTTCTGTTTTGCTCGGTAATTTTGAAGGACTGTTGAATTCGAGCAACATTTTCTTCAGGAACACAAGGGCGGCCAGGGCTCTTTCCTTTGCATACACTTACTGTATCTACAAACTGTCGATATCATCTTCCAATGTTCCACTCATTCAGAGGATCAATTTGGTACCTCAACCTCAAACGTCTTTGCACTGTAATCACGGAGGTACACTTTGAAAACGGAAGACAACAGACATTTAGTGGCTATAATATTAATTAGAAAGATTTAAAAGGGATGACTCTTTTATTATATTCATTTAGACAAAGCACGGATATGAGAAACACTCAGATATTTAAGGAATATTTTCCATAATATATAAATAAAGTATAACCAAGGTGTACATGAAGGAATAAATATATTACTCTAACACCCCATATAAATTAGAGATCTTGCCAATCACCATCGATGTGGGGCACAAACCAAATAAAAAATAAAAGTCCGTCACGCAGGGGCTGCGTACACTAAGCAGATTTCCCACTTGAAGTTTAGTAATAGAGAGATTTCACGAGTCGAACAGTTACGGAAACGGCTGAACTAGCTTTTGACGGAAACTCACGATAGACCCGAAGCTAGCCGATCTCATTTCGTCCGTTACAATTAATAAACATCCAAATATCTCGGTTAATATTCAAGATACAGAATAAATGCGTAGAACAATATTTATAGTAAATTTAATTTGCAATAAGATTGGTTCTATACAATATTTTGATCCGACGTATGGTAACCGTGATATTTCGAATTTTCGAAAATACTCCTTCTCTAACCCCCCCCCCCCTCCTACTGGTCCAATTTTAGGTATTAACGAACTGATTTGTCTTTTTGCATAAAACGTTTAAATATCGAGTTTGGTAACGATCAAACAAAAATTACGAACGCCAGAGCTTTAACAGACATATATATATACATATATATAATTGTATAACCTCTGTCTGTGCATTGATTTTTTTCGTGAAATTTCATGATAACTTTTCGTTTCACATGTCATAGACACCATAACTGCATTTTGTTTCTTTTGTGTTTGTTTGTTACCTTTTCACGCATAAACGGCTGAACCGAAGTTTATGATACTTGGTATTTATATTACTACTAACCCAACTTAGACTTTAGGCTATGTTAATATTCTCTGAAACGAACAGGAGTGGGGGTTATAAAGGAGGCCTGAAATTAAAAATAGCGATATTTCGTTTCCTATTGCATTTTCGGCAATTATGAACATAAAAAAAGTTGTTTATTTTGTTATTTGGAATAACTTTTGTCATATACACTTTTGTCGTATACCGCACTATAAAGGCATACGCTAAAAATTATAGCGGGAATCAACAATTTTATTTGGCACAAAAGACTCAACCGAACTAAATAAAACTCGGTATATGTATAAGCACTAACGCCTTCCTTATAATAAGCCATACTAACATTTCTAGGGATGGGTAGGAGTGGGGGTTATAAGGGAGGCCTGAAAATAAAGATAGTGATATTTCGTTTCCTAATGGGGTTTCGGCAAATATGCACATAACAAAAGTTCTTTATTTTGTTATTTAGAGTAACTTTTCTTATATACACTTTTTTCGTATACCGAATTATAAACGAGGTATACGCTAAAACCTATAGCGGAAGTGAACAATTTTATTTGGGACAAAAGACCCAACCGAAACAAATAAAACTCTGTATATGTATTAGCACTAATGCTTTTATTATAACAAGCCGTACCAACATTTCTAGGGACGGGCAGGAGTGGGGGTTGTAAGGGAGGCCTGAATTTAAAAATTTTTCGGCAAATATGAACATAACAAAAGTTGTTTATTTTGTTATTTAGAGTAACTTTTGTGATATTCATTTTTGTCTTTTAACAAAGTGTAAACGAGATATACACTATAAACTAAAGCGGGAGTCAACTATTTCATTGGGCGCTAACGATTAAACCGAGCTTCAAAAAACTTGGTATGTCAATTATCATTAATTCTTCCATGATTATAAGCTATATTAAAATTTTTAGGTTAGCACGGGAGTGGGGGTTATAAGGGAGGCCTGAAATAAAAATAAATTCGTCACGCAGGGGCTGCGTAAACTAAGCAGATTTCCCACGTGAAGTTTTACAATAGAGAAATCTGCCTAATAACAACAGTAGTAGTAATGAATCTCTAAACCTATTCACGAGGGACGATTAGTGACGAAAACGGCCGCCCTAGCTCTCGGCGGAATGTCCCGAACGTAGACGGCTCCTGCCGACCACATACACAATACAAATGCAAATATCTCGGTTAATATTGAAGATAGAGAATAAATGTATAGAACTATATTTATAGGAAATTTAATTTGCAATAAGATTGGTTCTATACAATTTTTTAATCCGACGTATGGTAACGGAGATATTTCGAATTTTCAAAAAACCTCCCCTCTAAACCCCCCCTCCCACTTGTCCGTTTTCAGCCGTTAACGAACTTGATCTTTCTTTTTACATAAAACGACTAAATATCGAGTTTGGTAACGATTAAATAATAATTGCGACCGCTAGAGCGGTAACAGACAAATATATATATATATATACAGTTTTGAACGGACCTGATTTTCGTCATCTCCTGGGTAGGATCGATGGACATTTGAAGAAAAATTTCGAAAATCGCGTCATGAGTACAACCTAAATAGCTGATTTCCCTGAAGGGAAATCTGCTAATTCACGATATATCATTGTCTATTTGTTCTTCGACAAACATGCACATAACAAAAGTCGGTTACTTTGTTATTTAGATTAACTTTTGTTTCATACATTTCTCCAGGAACAATGTATGGAGCAAGTAATTTGCGTAGAAATATTGATATGCTCAACAATTCATTCCAATTTGAACTATGAGGTACCTCACCTGGAAACACTAACTCAAATCTATGTTAATATTTTGTCCTTAATAACTGAAATCTATGCATAATGCACAGGAGACGGGAAATATGACAATTTGGAGAACAGTAAAGTCTTACATAAAAAATTAATTTTATTATTAACAAATCCCAACAGCGGGTATAAACCCTAAACACTGGGAAGGGTAAATGTCCAAATAGTGTTCAAAGTAAAGCCTTGCCAAAAAAAATACCATCACCATGCAGCTCAAATGAATTCCCGGGCGAAGCCGGGTATCTGAGCTAGTGTATATATATATATATAAATATATAATTTTGAAGGAACCTCATTTTCGTCATCTCCTGGGTAGGATCGATGGACATTTGAAGAAATTTTTCTAAAATCGCGTCATGAGTACGACCTCAATAGCTGATTTCCCTTAAGGAAAATCTGCTAAAATAAACTAGACAAGCATACATACCTATATATTTCTTTGTTTCTCTCGGTTACTGCAATCCCCATTGCCAAACATGATTTAAAAAAAATAAAATCATTTAAAAGTTAAGATCAAGTTAGTTTAGGGTCATTCACAGAATCAAAATGCCCCAGTTTCAATGAATCGATTTTTTTTTTCTTCAGACCAAGATCCTAATAATATGGCTTTTAAAAGAGCTCCTGAAAATAAGCCGGAGTCCGAAGGGAAGGAAGCGGGAAGTGGAGGAATCTCGACTCTGTGGAGGGCATTGGAAATTTAAAGGGCTTATTGAAGAGATGGAAATCTCGGTGGATGGAGAGCTCCCCGCTCTGACTAATGCAGCGCCTCTCGATTATGAATTACTCCTAAGAGATTGGCTCTGATCCACCGAGGTAGGAGATGAATTAACTAGAAGGGATCAGGCTGGAGGAAAAGCACAGACATCGGCCGGACACACTACTTACTGGATACCATCTTAACGCACATAACACGGAACTCACGGAATTAAACAGTTTCCTTCATCGTTCATGATATGGTAAATTTGGCTTTTATTTTCTAAAAAGTCCGTCACGCAGTGGCTGCGTTAACTAAGCAGATTTCCCCCGTGCGTCATGTATTTGGATTTATCTCGAAACGCAAATGTTTAATGAGAACATTATTTGCTATTGGGGCTTCAAATAAAGTGTGTCATAATATAACAGCTTCTTTTTAATATGACATGAGTAGGAGTGGGGGTTTACTGAAGGCCGGAAACTAAAAAATACAAATATCTCCGTTAATATTAAAAATAGAGAATAAATGTATATAACAATATTAACAGTAAATTTTATTCCCAATAAAATTGGTTCTATACAACATTACTATCCGACGTACAATAACGAAGATATTCCGAATTTTGAAAATTCTCTCCCTATAAACCCCCCATATGTAATGTTCTGGTAGGGGATGTAAGGTATGGGACTTTATTCATGTCTTCTAACCATATATTTTAAATTTCTTAGTAAAATTTCATTGATTAGAAGTAGGGATTAACTAAAGGCTGAAAACTATTACTAAAGTTGAATAACTCCATAATTATTTGAGTTAATTAAAATAATGTAAATTGTTGCATTAATTACACAGGTCTACAAAAATAATCTTTCTGAAATTTGATTTGATGATTTTGGCCAATCTTTATGTTTTTTGGTGTGCTGAAGCCGAACATGAGGTCAGTTTTCTTCTATCACGTAAGGAAATTGTTCAATCTCAAGTAAGGGCAGAGGTACTGCCATTAAAAGAAAACAGAATTGGCGAATAAGAGTTTTCATTTATTTCCATGATCTTTTATTTATTTCAATGAGGTTTACTGTACAAAATACATAAATGTGTAAAAATAACAGCTTCAGAATTAACAGTGGCATATTTAGTTATTATTTTTATGAAAACTTTTTTTTTTTCTCTTGAAAATTTCTCCGTGTTCGTTTCCTGGTGTAGGACTCTTTAGATGATTCACGCTGCAGCATCCAACAATAGTCTGCCATCATGTTTACGTTCCATTTGCCCTGATACCTACGTTCCATTTCCTTGATGTCCTGATGGAACCTTTCCCCTTGTTCTTCACTTACTTCCCCTTAAGTTTTCCGGAAAATAGTCCACATGCGAATGTAAGAAGTGAACCTTCAAACTCATGATGCAACCTTGTAATTGAAATGCCTTCAACATGCGTTCCACATCATTGGGATAGCAAATCTGAAAGATTGTAACTCTCCTTTGTACCATAAGCAAAGTTTTTCTACGCAGCTATGACATACTTTGTGAGGAGCCCACACTTTATCTTGATCTCCTATTCTCAAGCCAAAATATGCACAATATACATTTTTGACAAAACCTGTTATATTTCGTTGGTATTTCTTAACTGTGTACTCACCACAGATAAAACAGAAGTAGTCTGGACTGGTAACACAATGACGATGAGACATTTTGTCAAAATGCACTTTCAAACCTTAAAATACGTTCTTAATCACTTTGACACAACTAAGAGACCTCAGTGAATGTGTTCACTTCAGTTGATACTACTGAACGGAGAGAATGAACAGAAATTTAACTTCAAGTTCCTGATACAACAAGTTCAATCTCGTTTAGCTTTAGACGGTGACTACTGAGGCCAAACAAGTACGTTCCTGTCTGAACAGGTCGTGCCTAGACACCCTCAGGCCTACAACATCTACTGAGGGAGTCATTGCCTACACCACCTAGTGAAATATGTGTGTTTATAAAAAGAGAAATCGTTTGGGGGGGGGAACCTACTTCTTACCAAATTTATGTGTATAGCAGGTATATTATGTTCTATGGATTTGAAAAAAATCTGTACGTGATAGAGAAAAACGGACTTCATTTTCGGTTTCAGCACACCAAAAAACATAAAGATTAGCTAAAATTATCTAATCAAATTTTTGGTTGTAGACCTGTGTTATCAAGTACGGTACAGATCAAATAAAATTTTAATTGATGGCCTAATCGCACAACGTATCTGCATATATCTCACACAGTACAACAATATTTGGTATTTAAGCTTCGAATATAGTGATTCATGATATAAAAGGTCATTTTTAATATGGTATGAGTAGGAGTGGAGATTTTCTGAAAACAGAAAATTTAAAAAAAAAATTCGAATACCTGGGTCATTATTCAAGATAGAGAAAAATTGTATAAACGTCACTTATAGGAAGCTATATTTGAAATAAGATTGGTTTAATACAATTTTTCCATGGGATGTATAATAACAGAGACATTTTGAGTTTTCGAAATTAACCTCTCTAACACCCTCCCTCCGACTAGTCCTAGAATTTCAGCTATTAATGAACTTGATCTTTAGTTTTAATAAAACGTTTAAATATCTAGTCTGGTGAAGACCAAGCAATATTACGTTCGCTAGAGCGGTAACAGACAAATACAAATACACACCCACACACACACACACACTCACACACACACACACACACACACACACACACACACACACACACACACACACATATATATATATATATAATTATTTATGGGGAGGGGTTATTCTCAGTTTCCTGGAAATCTTTTTCTAACCTAATCTCAGTTTTCTGAAAACGGATTACTTTATTGGGTAGTCAGGAATTTCCTTACTATCCTGGCAGTATCTAACATCTCATGTTGAGATTAAATCTCAGTTTCAAGTCCTGTTTACATAAGCTACTAATAGGAAAAATGGAAAATAAAAGCTGACTGAACTTCAGGATCTGACATTAAATAACATCCTAAAATCCCACCCTGGCTAGAAAAGGGTGGTAACCTGTAGATAACCCGTCCCAATTAACCTGAGTTGCAAAAAGTGGACGTTAATAAATAATAATAATAAAACACACACACACACACACACACACACACACACACACACATAGTTTTGAGTAACATGTATGTACATGCCCATTTTATATTGCCATTTGGGAAAAGATGAGGGAGTATAGACGAATAATCTTGGAAAAATCATTTACACTAAAAAAGAAAAGAAAAAAAAAGGAAATCGGTAACAGTAATCGTACTGCAAGAAAAGTTAATGGAAACGGAAGTGATATGTTTACATTTTTTTAAAAGTCTTTTTTTTTTTTTTTTTTTATGCCAACCCTTTCACAAATAAATGGGGTAGAATGAATTGTCTAAATTGTAGAAGTATCATGTGCTATCGTAATTCACACTTGGGGACCGCTTCAATTTCATTTGCCTTTAACTTTAATCTGTTAATTGTATAGCTATTCAACACCACCATTTAAAAAAATCATGAAACAAATATCTTGTGTACAAAATAACAATTGTAGAACATCAATAGATTAACAAGATTGGATCTATAACATTTTTCGATATATAATAATCGAAATATTTTGAATTGGTGAATCCCCCCCCCTGTAAAACCCCTTTTTTCTTGTAAGATTTCAGATAATTAACAACTATGAATTTGTTCACTTGTGTTGTATGAGACGGTTAAATATGGGATATGGTATAGATAAAATAACGTATTTCTACGTAATTCTAGGTAAAAACGTAAAATATTAGTTGATGGTGTCATCTCGCAACATGTTTTCTTGTATCTCATACAGTAAAAGTTCAATGAAACCAAAATATGATATGTATTTATGCTTCGAATAAAGTGGTTAATAATATAGCAGCTTATTGTTAATATGACATTTGTAGGAGAGGAGGTTTACTGTAGTGAAAATTAAATGATTTAAGCCATAAATCTTAATCTTTAGTTTCACATAAAACTCTCTCTCTCTCTCTCTCTCTCTCTCTCTCTCTCTCTTCTCTCTCTCTCTCTCTCTCTGTACGTGTGTCTGTTCCCGCTCTAGCGGACATGTTCTTTGTTCGTTCATTTTCAAATTCGATATTTGAATGTTTTATTAAAAGATCAATGGCTGAAATCAATTAATTTCACGACCTCAATAGCTGAGGGCTTTTCTCAAGGGAAATCTATTAAATAAAGTACGTCAGGCAGAGGTTGCATTAACTAAGCAGATTTCCCACTTGCGTCCCTTATTTGCATTTATCTCATGACGTAAAATTTCAATGAGAACAATATTTGTTATTTAGGCTTCAAATAAAGTGCTTCACAAATAAGAGCTTATTGTTGATATGACATAAGCAGGAGTGGGGGTTTACTGAAGGCCAAAACTAAAAAAACGCAAATATCTCGGTTAATATTAAAGATAATGAAAACGTGCACATAACAACATTTATAGATCATTTAATTTGCAATAAGATTGGTTCTTATTCTCCCCTCTAAACCCCCCTCCCACTGGTCCGATTTCAGCTGTTAACGAACTTGATCTTTAATTTTCCATAAAACGTTTAAATATGAAATTTGGTCAAGCAAAAATTGCGACCGCTAGAGTGTTAACAGACAAAATATATAAAATTTTCATCTCCTGGGTAGGATCGATGGACATTTGAAGAACATTTTCGAAAATTGCTTCATGACTACGACCTCAATAGTTGATTTCCCTTAAGGGAAATCTGCTAAAAGCTATGCATGTGCGCCTCTTGTGGAGGTGAAAGTACATTCAGTTGATGGACTCTCTGTTGTGGAATTTCTGGTCATGTGACACAGTTGAAAATGAGTTCCGTCAATCCTTCCGTATAAATAAACCTGCATCATGCATAACGTATTAGCAATGCAAAGTGAATTATTTATTGAACTGAATATTTCAATCATATGTTAGTGAATAATAGATTTCATGAATTAGCAATATATGCGGTTATTGGCTAATGACATTTATCGCAATGTATATAATTGATTATTGAGTTCAATAAATCTTGTACTTGGTACATTTTCCAGGCGTATAGTACACATTTCATTTCAGCAGATTTCCTTTAAGGAAAATCTACAATTGAGGTCGTACTCATAACGCGATTTCTGAAAAGTGTCCTCAAATGTCCTATCCAGGAGATGACGAAAATGTGTTTCCAATCTGTTGTAGAGTTATTAACTTCCAACTGAAAGATTTCTCATTACCGTTGGTATTTATTCACTTAATATTCGCGGTGGTGTTTCCAGTAAGTATATTTATCTATTGTAAACCTTCGCGTGGGAAATCCGCTTAGTTTACGCAGTCCCTGCTTGACGGACTTTTATCATAGTAGAATTGATTGATAATGTGACTTTAAAGCTCCAAACACATTGTTTTGCCCATTACTGCTAAACAGATAATGAAATCTACATTGATAGAAATTCTGGGAATATGAGTTTTTTAACACAGCCCAACAAAAACAAAATCAGGTGCTGAGGTAGTATCCTTGATGTGCCTTTTGAGAAAACTTTTTTCGAAGGCCCAACTATTAGGGAATTGTGAAATCCATGTCCATTCAAATTGGTATGTGTGTGTGTGTGCGTGTGTGGTGTGGTGTGTGTGTGTGTGTGTGTGTGTGTGTGAGAGAGAGAGAGAGAGAGAGAGAGAGAGAGAGAGAGAGAGAGAGAGAGAGAGAGAGAGAGAGAGAGAGAGAGAGAGAGAGAGAGAGAGAGAGAGAGAGAGAGAGAGAGAGAGAGAGAGAGAGAGAGAGAGAGAGAGAGAGAGAGAGAGAGACGTAATAAGGACTGGAAGGAGGGAGTATTGATGATTGGTCCTGAAGTGGATTCTTTCTCCGCCGATTTAGAGGATGAAGCCTCTTCTCATAAGCTGCGGAGGATCGGCGCCAATGGACGTGTTGCCTATATTGGCAATTCATTGAAAGAATTTGGAGACTACAAATTCCTAGCCTTCTGAATTTTTGACAGAAAGCAGGGTCATGAGTAATTACAATTTCACAATTATATTCTAGACAAGGGACTTTGATGGAATGAGTTTCAAGATCTGACATCACAATAATTAATCTAAATCACCATAATTTGGCACTTATTGATTGTTTTACTATGAATCTCATTATCAAAAAACATCTTTTCTTCTCATTTCATCCAATTAAGTTCAGAAGCAGTAAGGGGCCAAAATTATGAACTTCTGCCTAACTATACAAAGACTGTAAATTATGGTAAGTTAACAAATGAGAAGATAGTCCTTATTTAATCTCAATGGATTGATTTTCGGAATCAGTTAGGAAATGAGTGAAGTGAACTGCTAGGTCACTGTTGTCTGGCAACAACTAGCAGTTTGGACTTGTTCGCGAAGAAATCAGAGATGCTCACTTCTGCTTCCGAGATCGGCAATGATCAACTCACTAGGTACGTATTAACATTCATTTGCAACGTCTCGTAGTTTTAGCAGATTTCCCTTAAGGAAAATCAGCTATTGAGGTTGTACTCATGACGGAATTTTCGAAATACTTCTTCAAATGTCCATCGATCCTACCTAGTTGATGACGAAGATGAGGTCCGTATAAAACTGTATATATATATATATATATATATATATATATATATATATATATATATATATATATACTATCTTCTCATTTGTTAACTTACCATAATTTACAGTCTTTGTATAGTTAGGCAGAAGTTCATAATTTTGGCCCCTTACTGCTTCTGAACTTAATTGGATGAAATGAGAAGAAAAGATGTTTTTTGATAATGAGATTCATAGTAAAACAATCAATAAGTGCCAAATTATGGTGATTTAGATTAATTATTGTGATGTCAGATCTTGAAACTCATTCCATCAAAGTCCCTTGTCTAGAATATAATTGTGAAATTGTAATTACTCATGACCCTGCTTTCTGTCAAAAATTCAGAAGGCTAGGAATTTGTAGTCTCCAAATTCTTTCAATGAATTGCCAATATAGGCAACACGTCCATTGGCGCCGATCCTCCGCAGCTTATGAGAAGAGGCTTCATCCTCTAAATCGGCGGAGAAAGAATCCACTTCAGGACCAATCATCAATACTCCCTCCTTCCAGTCCTTATTACGTCTCTCTCTCTCTCTCTCTCTCTCTCTCTCTCTCTCTCTCTCTCTCTCTCTCTCTCTCTCTCTCTCTCTCTCTCCTCTCTCTCTCTCTCTCTCTCTCTCTCTCTCTCTCTCTCTCTCTCACACACACACACACACACACACACACACACACACCACACACGCACACACACACACATACCAATTTGAATGGACATGGATTTCACAATTCCCTAATAGTTGGGCCTTCGAAAAAAGTTTTCTCAAAAGGCACATCAAGGATACTACCTCAGCACCTGATTTTGTTTTTTGTTGGGCTGTGTTAAAAAACTCATATTCCCAGAATTTCTATCAATGTAGATTTCATTATCTGTTTTAGCAGTAATGGGCAAAACAATGTGTTTGGAGCTTTAAAGTCACATTATCAATCAATTCTACTATGATAAAAGTCCGTCAAGCAGGGACTGCGTAAACTAAGGCGGATTTCCCACGCGAAGGTTTACAATAGATAAATATACTTACTGGAAACACCACCGCGAATATTAAGTGAATAAATACCAACGGTAATGAGAAATCTTTCAGTTGGAAGTTAATAACTCTACAACAGATTGGAAACACATTTTCGTCATCTCCTGGATAGGACATTTGAGGACACTTTTCAGAAATCGCGTTATGAGTACGACCTCAATTGTAGATTTTCCTTTAAAGGAAATCTGCTGAAATGAAATGTGTACTATACGCCTGGAAAATGTACCAAGTACAAGATTTATTGAACTCAATAATCAATTATATACATTGCGATAAATGTCATTAGCCAATAACCGCATATATTGCTAATTCATGAAATCTATTATTCACTAACATATGATTGAAATATTCAGTTCAATAAATAATTCACTTTGCATTGCTAATACGTTATGCATGATGCAGGTTTATTTATACGGAAGGATTGACGGAACTCATTTTCAACTGTGTCACATGACCAGAAATTCCACAACAGAGAGTCCATCAACTGAATGTACTTTCACCTCCACAAGAGGCGCACATGCATAGCTTTTAGCAGATTTCCCTTAAGGGAAATCAACTATTGAGGTCGTAGTCATGAAGCAATTTTCGAAAATGTTCTTCAAATGTCCATCGATCCTACCCAGGAGATGAAAATTTTATATATTTTGTCTGTTAACACTCTAGCGGTCGCAATTTTTGCTTGACCAAATTTCATATTTAAACGTTTTATGGAAAATTAAAGATCAAGTTCGTTAACAGCTGAAATCGGACCAGTGGGAGGGGGGTTTAGAGGGAAGAATAAGAACCAATCTTATTGCAAATTAAATGATCTATAAATGTTGTTATGTGCACGTTTTCATTATCTTTAATATTAACCGAGATATTTGCGTTTTTTTAGTTTTGGCCTTCAGTAAACCCCCACTCCTGCTTATGTCATATCAACAATAAGCTGTTATTTGTGAAGCACTTTATTTGAAGCCTAAATAACAAATATTGTTCTCATTGAAATTTTACGTCATGAGATAAATGCAAATAAGGGACGCAAGTGGGAAATCTGCTTAGTTAATGCAACCTCTGCCTGACGTACTTTATTTAATAGATTTCCCTTGAGAAAAGCCCTCAGCTATTGAGGTCGTGAAATTAATTGATTTCAGCCATTGATCTTTAAATAAAACATTCAAATATCGAATTTGAAAATGAACGAACAAAGAACATGTCCGCTAGAGCGGGATCAGACACACGTACAGAGAGAGAGAGAGAGAGAAGAGAGAGACTTGTTCGCGAAGAAATCAGAGATGCTCACTTCTGCTTCCGAGATCGGCAATGATCAACTCACTAGGTACGTATTAACATTCATTTGCAACGTCTCGTAGTTTTAGCAGATTTCCCTTAAGGAAAATCAGCTATTGAGGTTGTACTCATGACGGAATTTTCGAAATACTTCTTCAAATGTCCATCGATCCTACCTAGTTGATGACGAAGATGAGGTCCGTATAAAACTGTATATATATATATATATATATATATATATATATATATATATATATATATATATATATATATATATACTAGCTCAGATACCCGGCTTCGCTCGGGAATTCATTTGAGGCTGAATGGTGATGGTATTTTTTTGGCAAGGCTTTACTTTGCACAATATTTTGACATTTACCTGTCCCAGTGTTTAGGGTTAATACCCGTCGTTTCTGTGGATTTGTTAATAATAAAATTAATTTTTTAAGTAAAACTTCACTGTCCTCCATATTGCCATATTTCCCGTTTCCTGTTTTGTGACAAATAAAATTGTTGACACGCTATATTTTTTAGCGTATAACGTCTTTATAGTACGGTATTCGACGATAGTGTATATAACAAAACTTTCTCTAAATAACAAAATAAACAACTTTTGTTATATGCATATATGCCGAAACCCCAATAGGAAATGAAATATCACTATTTTTAATTTCAGGACTCCCTATAACCCCCACTCCTGCCCGTCCCTAGAAATGTTAGTATGGCTTATTATAAGAAAGGCGTTAGGGCTAATACAAATACCGAGTGTTTTATTTAGTTTGGTGAGTCTTTTGTGCCAAATAAAATTGTTGACTTCCGCAGTAGTTTTTAACGTATAACCCATTTATACTTAGGTATACGACAAAAGTGTATATAACAAAAGTTACTCCAAATAAGAAAATAAACAACTTTTGTTATGTGCATAAATGCCGAAAATGCAATAGGAAACGAATTATCGCTATTTTTAATTTTAGGCCTCCCTTATAACCCCCACTCCTGTTCATCTCAGAGAATATTAACATAGCCTAAAGTCTAAGCTGGGTTAGTAGTAATATACATACCAAGTTTCATAAAATTCGGATCAGCCGTTTATGGGTGAAAAGGTAACAAACAAATAAACACACACCAAAGAAACGTTACTGCTGTTACTGCTCTAGGGGTCGCAATTTTTGTTTGATCGGTACCAAACTCGATATGTAGTAGTTTTATGTAAAAAGAAAGATCAAGTTCGTTAACGGCTGAAATCAGACCAGTGGGAGGGGGGGGGGTTAGAGGGTAGGATTTTAAAAATTTGAAATATCTCCGTTAATATACGTCGGATCGAAAAATTGTACAGAATCAATCTTATTGCAAATTAAATGTACTATAAATATGCAAAGCCACGAGACGAAAATGTTATGGACATTTATTCTCTATCTTGAATATTAACCGAGATATTGGCATTTTTATTAAATCTGGGCGGCAAATGGACGGGTGACTTTCCCTCCAAAAGCTAGTTCTGCCGTTTCCTTAACTGCTCGACTCTCGTGAAATTTCTCTATTGTAAAACTTCACGTGGGAAATCTGCTTAGTTTACGCAGCCCCTGCGTGACGGACTTTTTAAATTTGACCCAGTCCAAATAGTTACAGATTGTAATAAGATTGCTCCTCATGTTAGGTTCCTGGCAAAGTAGTTACCTTTAATTTAGGTGTTAAAGGAAATATCATTTATGTAGCAGAACTCATGAGACCAATGGAACACGACCTCATTTTTATCGTTATCGGTGAGCTGTTTTAATAGATACAAATACTAGTGGAGTCGAAGAAGTTTACCAGTAGAGGCCTTAGTATGGCAAGCGGGGAAATGAAACTGTAGCTTACAAATAATGAAATTCTGCAAAATAAGGGTATGAAGAGAAAAAGATATGCGGATAGAGAAATAATTCAGGTTATGACAGGTAAAAAGAAGTACACAATACACAGCCACTGATAACACTTTCGTGAGAACATTCATAAAATAAATAAATACAAAAAACTGAAAATATTCGTTTCAAAAGGAGTACTTTGGTTGAACACTCAGAGGCTAAGTGGCGCACACCTGTGGGAATGGAGATAGAATCATTTACAGTGAAGGGGGCCACTAATAACACGACTTAGTAGAACGCGCGAACTTTGAGAAGTATAAAAATCTTCAACATGAACCAAACAAAGTTTTAGAGCTTTTTCTTTCTTTAAGCATCACTTACTAGTAATTAAAAATTGGAGCTGACTAAATGTCCATGGATCCTATCCAGATGACGAAAATGAGGTCCGTTCAAACCAGTATATATCTGTGTGTGAGTATATATATATATATATATATATATATATATATATATATATATATATATATACTAGCTCAGATACCCGGCTTAGCCCGGGAAATCATTTGAGGCTGAATGGTGATGGTATTTTTTATGGCAAGGCTTTACTTTGCACACTATTTTGACATTTACCCATCCCAATTTTTAGGGTTTATATCCGTTGTTGGCATTTGGTAATAATAAAATTAATTTTTTATGTAAGACTTGACTGTCCTCCATATTATCATATTTCCCGGCTCCCTGTGCTTTATGCATAGATTTCAGTTATTAAGGACAAAATATTAAAATAGTTTTGAATTAATTTTTCCAGGTGAGGTACCTGATAGTTCAAATTGGAAAGAATTGTTGAGCATATCAATATTTCTACGCAAAATACTTGCTCCACACATTGTTTCTGGAGAAATGTATAAAACAAAAGTTAATCTAAATAACAAAGTAACCAACTTTTGTTATGTGTATGTTTGTCGAAAAACAAATAGACAATGAAATATCGCGAATTTTTATTTCAAGACTCCCTTATAACCCCTACTCCCGTTCGAACCTAAAAATTTTAATATAGCTTATAATCATGGAAGAATTAATGCTAATTGACATACCGAGTTTTGATAAGTTCTATTCAATCGTTAGTAATAAAATTGTTGGCTCCCGCTAAAGTTTTAGCGTATATCTCGTTTATACTTTGTTATAAGACAAAAGTGAATATATCAAAAATTACTCTAAATAATAAAATAAACAACTTTTGTTATGTTCATATTTACCGAAAAACCAATAGGAAACGAAATATCGCTATGTTTAATTTTAATTAGTTGGCTTCCCTAATAACCCCCACTCCTGCCCGTCCCTAGAAATGTTCGTATGGCTTGCTATAATGAAAGCGTTAGTCCTAATAGATATACCGAGTTTTATTTATTTCGGTTGGGTCTTTTGTCCCAAATAAAATTGTTCACTTCCGCTATAGGTTTTAGCGTATACGTCGTTTATACTTCGGTATACGAAAAAAGTGAATATAACAAAAGTTACTCTAAATAATAAAATAAACAACTATTTTCTGTAATCGTTGAATAATGGTAACATTACTAAACTGAAATAAGTGAAGAAAGTGAAACATTTTGCAATAGAGTGAAGAAAGTAATCACTTTCTTCACAAGTGAAGAAAGTGAATTGCCTTCTTAATTAGTAATAAGTATAAATTAAAAAATAATTTGAAGTTGAAAATTAAATGCTTTTAAATGTTTCTTAACATTGTAAGAATTTATTTTAACAAAATAAATTGAAATGTGAATCAATTATTGGTGGAAATAATCAATATATTTTAAAATTTAAATATAATAATAATTACCTTCCTTGTTTATAGCCTGCACTTGTTTATAACTGGACTACTTCACAATCATCACTAGTTGTTTTATAACTATGCTTATAACCTTTCACAACCATGCTTATAACCTACCAACAACAAACCATAATCTTCACAACATCCTAATTTTGTTCATATTCTGGTTAGATCTGATCATGTATTACACGATTACAGAGAAAATTTAATATTACACACGTGACGAAAGTAGAATTTACAACTCTCGTGAAATTACCACACTCGCTTCGCTTGTGTGGGTGAACGTTTCACTCGTGTTGTAAAATGATCTACTTTCGTCACTTGTATAATAAATAACTATTGTTATGTTCATATTTGCTGAAAAACCAATAGGAAACGAAATATCGCTATGTTTATTTTCTGGCTTCCCTAATAACCCCCCCTCCTGCCCGTCCCTAGAAATTTTCGTATGGCTTGCTATAATTAAAGCGTTAGTCCTAATACATATACCGAGTTTTATTTATTTCAGTTGGGTCTTTTGTCCCAAATAAAATTGTTCACTTTCGCTATAGGTTTTAGCGTATATCTCGTTTATAATTCGGTAGGTATACGAAAAAAGTGTATATAACAAAAGTTACTCTAAATAACAAAATAAACAACTTTTGTTATGTTCATATTTGCCGAAAAACCAATAGGAAACGAAATATCACTATTTTTAATTTCTGGCTTTTCTTATAACCCCCACTCCTGCTCGTCTCAGAGGATATTAATATAGCCTAAAGTCTAAGTTGGGTTAGTAGTAATATACATACCAAGTTTCATAAAATCAGCCGTTTATGCGTGAAAAGGTAACAAACAAACAGACACCAAAGAAACAAAATGCAGTTATGGTGTATATGACACGTGAAACGAAAAGTTATCGTGAAATTTCGCGAAAAAAATCAATGTACCGCCAGAGGTTACAATTTTATATATATATATATATATATATATATATATATATATATATATATATATGTGTGTGTGTGTGTGTGTGTGTGTGTGTGTGTGTTAACTGTCTGGCGGTTACAATTTTTGTTTGATCGTTACAAAACTCGATATTTAAAAGTTATATGTAAATATGAAGATCTGAAAAGTGGGAGGGGGAGGGGGGGGGTTGTAGGTGTGGAGAATTTCGAAAATCTTCGTTATTATGCGTCGGATCGAGAAATTGTATAGAACCAATCTTATTGCAAATGTTCTATAAATGTTGTATTTCACGTTTTTTCACTATATTGATTATTAACGCAGATATTTGCATTTTTTAGTTTTTTTGAGCAAACCACTAAACACCTTCTCATGCCATATAAACAATAAGCTGTTATGTCATGATGCTCTTTATTTGAAGACCTAAAGACTAAATATTGTTCTCTTTGAGCTCTTACATTTTGAGGTAATGGAAATACGTGACGCACGTGGGAAATCTGCTTAGTTAACAGAGCTCCTGCGTGACGGACTCATTATAAAATTACATAATACGTCTAACATTTTGATTTGAACCCTTGAAATATTTTTTATTCCTTCTGGATCCAGTGCTTGTTTATGTACCGCATTCTTCGGCATGGAAGAGGGACGTTCTTCTTATATAATGCCAAAGATATTTGTATCCATTTGTTTGCTTTATTAAGTAAACTTGGAAATGGGTATTCTTGCTAACCTATGAACTGAGCTAGGTCATGGGTTTTAATGCCAAAGCAATAAAAATGTATTTATTGTCGGATTCAATTAATAAAACCTTGATGTCAACCTGTGTAAAAAAGCGGTAAGCTGTAGATAACTCGCTCGTTGAAGCACAAAGTTTAGTTTAATATAATTTTTTTTCAAATTTAAATCGTATCATCTTTTTAACGTCCGATTAATAAAAAAAGGACTTGATGTTTACAAATTGATTTAAAATGATTACCCTGACCGAGGTCTTGAGAGTACTCACTAATCGAGATATAAACTAATCGATTTCTTGCGGTGCAATATCGCATAAAAGACTTCATCCTAATATCGAAAAGAAAATTCTTTATCAGGCTAGTCATAAAAGAGAGAGGTGAGTGCTGGAGTAAGGGTAATTCTTAATAAGGGTTTTATGAAGAGTTTTTATACCAGTATAACCCGGTTTTTATAAAACTAATTATTGGGAAGGCTGGCTAAGGGAGGGTTCTCGCTCGGAAAGGGGTCGTTCGGGGTGGAGCTATGTTTTCGGCAAGGACCATACACAGTCTGCTTCCTCTTTTTTTTATATCTCTTTGGGTTTCCTTTCTCTTTTGCCGACTCTTTATCAATAACGTAGTGGTTCTAGTACCTTCCCCAGACCGTTCCGCGCTTCCAGTAAATGTGTATCTTATCTTTTTTTTTTACTCAATTTTTTTCTTCTTTGAGTGAATGTTTAACCAAAAAGTAGAGCCTTCCTTTCTCTCGGAACTCTTATGCATAGAGTGCTGAGTAATGATATTGTTTAGAGATGTTTTATATTGTACCTTCCGTCTTTGAAAGAACGAATCATATGAGAAATGTTGGATTCCTATTATGTTTTGGTGACTTTCTTTAATATTTTCTGTTTCCCTACAGTTGATGGTTTCAAGTGTTCTTGTATATCATACTGTGTATTCCCATGAACCGTAATATGCTTCTTAGTATTTTGTAGGTCAATTCGAAGCCTGAAGCTACTATATGACAAAATGTCATCATGTCTTGCTTAAATACTTAATATTTTTCGAGCAGTCCAATATCAGATAGTTAAGGTCAATAAATATAAAACAATATCTTGATAAATATTTTATTTTGATTCTATGTGTTAGATGTATTCTATGATGACAGGGGCACGCGAGTGGAATTCAGCTCTCTCTCAATGGCTCTGCATAATAAATTTAATAACGATTGCATTAATGTTCGGGTCGAGCTGAAACTTGCTGCAATTATTCATTACACATAACTGTTACATACACATTATTAATTAAGAAATGCCCACATTAATGTCTTAGATCTATTCATTAATTCTGTCCTGGGGTTCAGTTTGAGCTTGTACTCATGAAGCGATTCTTTTAAAACGACGACGGATCATACCAAAAAGAAATGTTAACTGTTATTCATCTACGGTTTACGATCTTATTTTAAGTCGTTCACTAAATAAATTCGGGAATCGAACCCACTACTCTAGGTTTTCCAAATCTAGATTATGTTTTTAAGACTATTAAGACGCCTTAACTCGCATACTTACGTACATACATGTGTGTCTGTGTGTGTCCGCCCTCACTTCGACAATCTATCAATCCCCAAATATCTTATAACCAATGCAAATGTTAACGCTCACTATACTAGGTTCTAACTAAATGACGGATCACATTATAGAGATTTTAAATTCGATTTGATTTTTGAGTCAATTGTATTTCAAAATACTGTTACGTTCACATAATAAGACTCAATGTCAAATGGTTAGCCCATGAAGAGTAACTATATACTTTTAAGTTAATAAAATAATTCAATTTACGCCAGTGTTAAATAAGAAATACAAAAAAAGATTATTTATCTTGAATATCTCTCTGAAAGATTATTAAAAATGTCTTATATTCTGACAGAGACACTATTCATTAAATACTAAAACTAGAAGAGGAGGAAAAACAGTCGCCCTGAAATTCTAAATGAAGGCTTCATAGAAAGCCTCACAATTCTCAGGAAAGAACTCTAGCTGGGGGTATATTTTTAGAGATTGTGACATACTTTTTTCACAAATAGACACTTAGAAGTGTGATGGAGTTAATAATAGCTTGTTATTCATCAAGGATTAATTTGATAATTAATCGCGTAAATATTTCTGAAATAGTAGAGATTGAGATGATTCGTCGCGATTTATGTGGTTAAGAAAACTCCAAAAAAAAAAAAAAATTCCGTCTCGCAGAGGCTGGGTTAACTAAGCAGATTTCCCAAGTGAAGACAATATGAGAAATTTAATAATAACAGTACTGAGGAATCTCATAACATAATAGAATATTGTTAATATGAGATGAGTAGGAGTGGGGCTTTACCGAAGACCGAAAACTAAAAAATGCAAATATCTCAGTTAATAATCTAGATAGTCAAAGGATGTTCATAACAACACTTATAGAACATTACATTTGCAATAAGATTGGTTCTATACAATTTTTCGATCTGGCGCATAATAACGGATATATTAAGAATTTTCGAAATTCTCCTCCTCTAAACCCCCGCCACCTGATCCGATTTCATTTAACGAACTTGATCTTTATTTTTGTATAAAACGATTAAATATCAAGTTCGGTAACGATGATACAAAAATTGCGACCGCTAGACCGGTAACAGACAAATATATATATATATATATATATATATATATATATATATACAGTTTTGAACGGACATAATTTCGTCATCTCCTGGGTAGGATCGGCGGACATTTGAAGAAAAATGTCGAAAATCTCATTATCAGTACGACCTCAATAGCTGATTTCCCTTAAGGTAAATCGGCTAAAATGTTCTGTCGCGAAGGATGAAATCCTCAATCATATGACACAATTGTGAAACTAGGTTTCTCGTTGAATGGTAAGGTCAATAGAGGATTCTCGGATTTTGTGATTTTGCCAAATCACCAAAGTATGTAATTCATTGAAATAGAGGTAGTTGGGCATCATTAGCGTTAGACTGATCGGCTTCTTGGCCAAAGCTGCAAGGGAATAAGTGAATACCTGGAAACAACGGACCCTATAAAGTGTACCCACCTTAAGAGGTGAGGAGTCAATGTTTAACCTAAACCGCTGAGCCAGCACAGGACTTGAGAAGGAACCTTGTTAGATCAAGGGGTTGGTTGGGACGACCAAGAAATCAACAGATGACAAATAAATGGCTTCTTTCAGCCTTTTTATACAACCTGTCGGCATGCTCTTGGTTTCGAACGCTATTTGCAGTTTTTATTCCAACTTATTTTCTTTAGAAGTGTCCCATTTCCAGGTCGTCTTTGCCATTTTCATCACTCTGTCAGTCATACCTTGTTGTCATTTTAAGGGGCAGACGTACGCACGAGATATTCGGTATGCATTGGACATCGTAATTATTATCTATTATTATTCGGATTTTGCGGAAACGTAACCTTGCTCCGGGCGGAGGGCAAATTGTTAGGGGTTTGGAAATATTTTATTGGCGTGTCTCGTTGAGCGCTCTTTACTAGTATACGTTATGTTTTGGAACTTTTAAATTCCATTTAAGATAATTTATTTAAATTGCTTAGATTCTGAAGACTGCATTACATATTTTAGTGGGGAAACCTACTGAAAGAACCTTAACATTTCTAAATAATTTTGCAGTTTTCTTTTTCCGTTAAGACAGTAATTCTCGAGATGCTGGACGCTAGAGGAACCAATTAATCAGGGTCAATAAAAAGGACTGGTACTCTACAAGTGTTTTACTATGCCAAGTGCACTTTCAGAGAGCAAGCTCTATCATCACTGCCTGGCTAGAGTCGTGCAGTCTGGAGTCGCCCGTCTGCTTTGCTTCAGACTGCACTACACAGCGGACAAGGCCTTTTTATTGACCCCGATTTAAACACATTCCATTATCATTTTTTCTGGTTTAATCCTTGTTCTATAACTATAATTGTGAGTCAAGAAAAAGAAAGTTTGTGTGGTTGTAGTGACCATTGTTTATATTGACCACATTTTCTTATCACATTGGTCACCGACTTCAACTCCAGACAGGCACCACCCAATACAATTCACGCCATTCGTTAAGCGGGGATACGTTTTAGATCGTGAAGGACATATTGGTGGTTTCTGGCTAAAATGACAATTAAGCTAGAGTTTTAGAATTGCCTGGAATGCCGTAGGATCGGATCACATCAAGTCAAGAACATAAAGCACTCGAAAGAAACCTGACAGCCTCCTTAGCTCATCTAGTGCAATAAAGCAAACAAGTAGTAAATGAAATAAAGGGTTAAAACCGTCAGTATAGATGATATTGTTGTCATATCTGTCGATACAGACCGTCGTCACAGGCTGATGATCGAGTACAGTTGGCATGCGCTTTCGATGCAAAGACACCATCTTCAAGTCATCTAGAGTAGTACTCTAGTACTAGGAATACAACTTTAGAAGGTTTGAAGATGGTGGCTTTGCATCGAAAGCGCTTACCATTACTCGATCATCAGCCAGTGACGACGGTCTTCACCGACAGATATGACAACAGTAAACTAGTAGTTATATCTCTTTGGGGTGTTTAGCCATGTCTCTGGTTAACAAATCAAACGAGAACAAATCCGCCAGATGGTTCTTTAACTATTTAGTTAACAACACATTTGTGAATCAAAGTTGTGTATTCTTCAGAAGTTTTCCAAACTTGAATGTTCGAGTTGTTTCCTTATTTCCGTAAAAACTTTTACTGACGTTTCCCATAGCTTGAAGTCTTTTTTAGATCAACGTAATACTTCTTTACAAAGCTACCTATTCTAAAACTGATTTCAATAAACTTTTGCAAAATAAGTTAGATGAAAGGCATATTAAATCTCACTTAAACAGCAAATGAATGTTAAGAGCCCACCGTGGACAGATAATGCAAGATCCTTGAAGTTCCATTTTTCTATTAATGGAAGCCAGTTAAGACGTAAGATATGATAACGGGTCGATTAAATTGCGCAAACTCCTCTCCGGAGGGCTGATAGAAACCGAGCCCACGGCGACAGGTAATAAAAACTGGTTGGAGGAAGCCATTTATTTACCCGACTGTCTATAACTCCATCATCTTTTTCTTTTTCTATTAGCTTTTTTCTACGCCTTTCTTTCTCTTTCTAAACGACCCAAGACAAATATATTGGAGCAAAATGCCGTCTCTGGCACTGAAAATATGCCTCACCTCTTGGAAGTCTTTGGCAAAATAATTGCCGCTAATAATGGCTGACGACAGGCTTCATACTAGCTCAATTTATCTCCCGGTCTTCATTCGAGTATTAGCTTAGATTTTTATTAAATTAAGCCTGTTTTCTGTATTTCAATATGACTATTTGTTTAAAGTTTGTCACCTTTGCGCAATTCCAGACTTCTATGAGTTTGAATTTTCTAATAATACAACCTTTTGATTTTTTTTTTTAAATGTTAAAAAGGTTTTTACTCTATTTTCTAATAAACACATACTGACAGACTGCATCCAACGAAAAACGTCTGTCACGTAGTGGCTGCGTAAACTAACCAGATTTCCCGCGTGAAGTTAGAATAATAAGAATAGATAAGTCTACATACTGGTAACACAATACCACCGTGAATATGAAGTGAATAAATACAAACGATAATAAGAAACCTTCTGACGGGAAGAATCTGAAATGTGAACAAACAGTTCTGCCAACTTCCTACCGGAAAGAAAAACCATTACTGTAATATATCTGAATATAACGTATTAATTTGATTGAAAACTATTTACCATATCCAGAACTGTAATTAATAATGAATCAGAATAATTTTTATCTCAATCAATCAAATTTAAGTAGTCCAAAAACTTCAGAAGGGGGGGCACCAGAACATATTTGCATATATCTCACAAAGTAAAAGTTCAATGTAATCAATATTACTTATTTAACCTCGTAATGATGTGGTTCATGATATAACAGATTGTTATTAATTTAACATGAGTAGGAGTAGGAGTTTACTGAAAGCGGAAAACTATAAAATCCAAATATCTCTGTTAATATTCATGATACAGAAAATAAGTGTAGAACAAAATGTATAGTAAATTTAATGTTCTATAAGATTGATTCTATGCAGTTTTTCCATCCGACTTACACTAACGGAGATATTTCGAATTTTCAAAATTCACCTCCTCTAACCCCCCCCCCTACCCCTGGTCCGATTTCAGCCTGTGTTCTCGAGTTTGCGAAGTGCAATTCCGTGATTACAGTGCAAAGACGTTTCAGGTTGAGGTACCAATTTGAAATGAGTGGAGCATTCGCAGATGGTATTGACAGTTTGTAGGTAAAGGATGTGTATGTAAAGAAAGGAGGTTGCCTTCGTGTCCTGAAGAAATTGCTTCACGAATTTATAGTGCTTTACAACAGTTTATAGTCCTTCAAAATCAACAGTAGCCAACTGATATCTAAAAGGCTATAACATTAACTAGTTGTTGTATTCATTTTTCCAATAACCGAGTCACAGCAGCGATCAACAGTTTGGACAAAATAATACTTTGTTATGCGTATATTATTTTTGAAAGACCCTGTATTACCCTGACTCCGTTAGTCAGATAGATTACCTGACAGGAGACTATAAATATAATTTAGTAATTTAGTTCACATACTCTGGTGGCATAGAATTTTAGCTATTTAAACAATTACTTCTGTTAACGGTTTAAATTTATTTCCTTTATCGAGGGATACCTGTAATTAAACAGTGTGATATTTTTCCGAAGCGTTGGGATAACTGATGGCTTGAATTTTTAAACCCTGTGTTGATTGAAAGCAACATAACTTCTTAATTAATTATTCTGGTCAATTACTGATACCCATTTTAAAGTAATATTTTATTCATCCAATAATTAGAAAGAAAAGGTGTCAATGCAGGCTTGGAACATATAAAGAGTTGAAGGTTAGAGCTCTCTCTATTGTTGATTATTTATTTAAATATTTTTAAACTTAGTTTTTTATTTATTTTATTAAGAATTCTATGTTATAATTTGCGTTAACTGTCAAATATTTTTTCTAGGTAAGTGCTATGGACACGTGAAAAAGTTTTTCAAAAATCATCGTGAATCACAATAGATGATTTCTTTTAATGAAAGATTGTTTAAAAAAAAGTTGTATACTGGATTATAACTTGGGTTGACTCCAACAGTGATGCACTTTTACAATATTTCTCCGGCGATCCAACATGCCTCATCATGTCGTGGTCGCAACATTCAGAAAATATTATGGAAGAGCATAAGTTTTCTTTTGGCCTAGGGGAGTACTAAACTCGCTATGAATTCCCAGCGAAGGAGTCTAAAACATAAAAATATTTATCGATTTAGATAGACATATACAATTGTGAACGGACCTCATTTTCGTCATCTCCTAGGTAAGATGGATAGACATTTGATGAAAAATTTCGTAAATCGCGTCATGAATACAACCTCAATAGCTGATTTTTCTTAATGAAAGTCTGCTAAAACCCATTTAATGAAAGCAGGCTTTGCAAGTTGGATTGGGAAAACTGAAATAGAACCGTGGGGTCTAAGAGGTTGTTTATTACTGAGCATTGGTGGAGATATACTAAGAGAATTATAGGTAATTAAAAAAAAATAAGTTGTTAATAATAATACTCTTCGTAAGACACGGATCAGAAACTCGTAAATAAGCCCGTTAACACTAACTTATTAATAAGTATCTCTGTGTTGATCAAGTATCGAATGATCTAGTCTGATGTTAAGATACATATATATATATATATATATATATATATATATATATATATATATATATATATATATAGTATGGATCTATTTTTAACTACACGTTACTATGGGCAGTGTTAATTGTAAACACTTTTTAAGAAGGCCACCTGGGCCATCTGGAGAGGTTAACCAACCCGGCCATAGGCTTCAGCACTCCCCCCCCCCCAAGATACATTACATATTGTTTTGAGTGAATTGATAAAAAGATAAGAAAACTGACCGAATTGATGAGTAATTTAGGAAAAGTAACATTGAATAGCATTTCTACATCAAATAATTTAATGTATTTTGTATTTTATTTATTGTAGCAAGTGAGCGAGATTATAACAGCCCAATCTGTGCTGGTGTTAAGCCCCCTAAACTTACGAGAAATAACTCAATTTTGTAATATTAGAACATATAATTATAAAAAGTATTTAAGACAAAAGTTTGTCGATTTGTAAGAAAAGCACAATACATCTTCATCTTGAGTTTAGAACCGGGAACTATTTTTTAAAATGCTGACAATACCACCTAGCATAATTTCCTTTGAAACTGATTTTAATATAGTCTCTGAGAATTCGACTCCACTTAAATGAAGATGAAATGTGGCTTAAGAAGTGGTGTATGAAAGTCAACGTTGACAAACGTCAAAGCATTACATTCACACTAAGCTGTGATTCCTGCCTCTCTGTTGCTTTAAACGACACTCCCACACCTGTCTCCATGATTGTCAACCTTGGCTTTTACCTTGACACCACAACTCGAGTTACACTTGGAATCACCATATTAAGCTCATAGTACAAAATCTCAATCGAAATTTTGGACTACTGAACACGTTTCTTAGCCAAGCTAAGAAATCTGTCTATACAAAAGAAAACCAATATACATTTCTTCGATAGCCACAATGGATTAATAGTAAAAAGGCGTGAGAATGAGCTACATAATCCAAAATAAAACGACTTCAAAAATTACAGTACTCCACATCTTACTACATGATAATTATTTCATTACAAATGCTGTGCATTAGAATATTTATTTATTTTCTTGTAAAAGATTCGTAACATATGTGGTGGCACTTGAGGAAAGTTAAACTGAGAAAAAAAATATTAAAAACAAAACAAGGAAAGTAGAATGTGGGACACAAATCAATAAAAATGTTAATAACACCATACTGATATAAGTCGAAAAACATCGTGAGGGAGTGTTCATCAGAAATAACAGAAGACCACTAACTATCTTCTTAATAACAGAAAATCTATCTTGTGTGAACATCGCCCAATATTCTACGTGAAATTAAACGAATTAAATCACAGAATTGTTGCCGTTCGGTACCACTGTAGTTCAAGTTATGAAGTATGTTTGTTTTCACCAGCGAAGTTACTTAAATACAGATAATTAATAAGTTATTGAAAAGTTCGTATTTCTGGAGTTTACCTCGTTGAAACAGATTGTAGACTGGTATTCGCAGAAAATACCAATAATTAGATAGTTCTGCTGACATCTATTAACCTATTCATAATAGTCCGCAGCACAGATGTACACCTTAGGTGTTATTTTAGAAGCCATTTTCATTGAGGTTACTAACTGCGGCAGTAGCTGTTGGGCTAAATATCTCCAAGGTTCTATACATCCCAACCTAGGAAAAAGTCTAACACGCAGGGGCTGCGTAGACTAAGCAGATTTCCCATGTGACCTAGATTTAATAACTAACATTTTAGTAGTTCAAGAACTAAAGAAGGGAAGGGGCCGGATGAACAGAACGTATTTGCATATATCTAACAAAGTAATAGCTGAAACGACAAGAAAGTTTAGAAGCTTCCACGAGAGCCGAAGAGTTACGGAAACGGCCGAACTAATCCGGAAACTTACAATAATTGATCACATGTCGACCGTTAGACGCACCCACTTAATAAAAATGCAAATATCTCGGTTAATATTCAAGATACAGAATAAATGTATATAAGAATATTTATAGTACATTTAATTTGCAATAAGATTGGTTTTATAAAGTTTTTCGATCCGACGAATGGTAACGGAGATATCTCGAATTTTCGAAAATACCCCCTCTAAACCCGATTTCAGCCATTAACGAACTTGATCTTTCTTTTTACATAAAACGATTAAATATCGAGTTAGGTACCTAACGATCGAACAAAAATCGCGACCGCTAGAGCAGACAATATCTATAATTTTGAACGGACCTAGTTTTCGTCCTCTTCTGGGTAGGATCAATGGACATTTCAGGAAATTTTTCGAAAATCGCATCATGAGTACGACCTCAATAGCTGATTTCCCATAAGGGAAATCTGCTAAAACGCAGATACCATAATTTATAAAACATTACATTTGCAATAAGATTAATTTAATACGAATTTTCGATCGGTCCCATAATAACGGAAATAGGTCGAATTTTTGAAATTTCCCACCTCTAAACCCCCCTCCCAGATGTCCGATTTCAACCATTAACTAACTGATCTTCATTTTTACATAAAACGTTTAAATACCGACTTTGACAAACGTTAGAGTATTAAGAGACAAATATATATATATATATATATATATATATATATATATATATATATATATATACATCTACTAGGATCAATGGACATTAGAAGAAATGTTTTGAAAATCCCATCATGAGTACATCCTCAATAGCTGATTTCCAATAAAGGAAATCTGCTAACAAAGATAATATATAACGCTTTCTCTCACTCTCTCATGATTAATCGTTGTAAGCGTGCAGCATGTGAGTATTGAACCTAAAATATATCTATCCTGTAGTGGGCATGTAGTGGGTTGGTTCTGCCAATATGTATAATACTTTTGACAAATATCTTGGTTGACGTCTGAGCGACTACTACATGAGAAGACTTGACAATAGTCAAGTAAATATAGTTTTACTCAAAGTATAACGATTACCATGGTATTCGGATAAAAATTTTGATATAATTCAGTATGGCGTTCGGCTGTATTCCTTAAAGAATGTTTGTAGAAGTGGACGAAATCGGTAGTTAGCTTTTTTCCGTCGTTGTGGGTAAAAAAGGTTTCCAATGTACATTTAATTAATGTTTCTCCATGTAAATCCATATACCTGCCAATAGTTAAATGGCGCATGTTAACAAAGCTCATTCCCTAAACAAATATACATAAATTTTTGACATTTGTTTAAGACATTCACAACGAACACTAATCAGTATTATACGGCGACCCGAAGTTAAAAGCCAAAATTTTGAATTCATAAATTTAAACAACTCACTAGGAAAGAATAATATATTTCAAACACAATTTAGACCTTACATTTTTGTGATAAATTAATATTAATGAAGCTATTGGCGAACAGAAATTCTGACTTGTAGGTAAACCCCTTTCTCCTGCCATGAGAGTTAAACCCCAAAATAACTCTGTTGACAATATTATCATACTTGATTGCAATAAAAAAAATTAAAACAACAATTCTATCAAGACATTCACACGGGATTAATTCTATTTAGTAGTCGGAAGTCAAAACTAGTAAATTTCTAATTATAAATAACGTTTTTGGGCCGTAAAATGTATCCATTCTTTACATTTGCCCGGATAAAAGCAATGTTAACGAAGTTCTTGACGAATATATTTTGACGTGCAAGTAACCCCCTTCCTGCACTCAAAGTTAAAAATTTAAATCACCTGTAGCCTATTTTGTACCTTGGAATAGTTAGCTCTCAAATATAAAAGACCATCTTCTTGGGTCTTTTTTCAGCGATTGAGTTGGAATTTTGAAAGCATGGTCTAAAACGTATAAAAACATTATCCACCCAATACGAATAGAAAATCTGATAAAGCCTTATTTACGTTGGACATGGGGCTCATGTTGGCTTGGGGAATAATGGCGTTGCTCTTAACATACTTAAACCCTAGAGTCGGGAGTTGCATTCTTGCGCCAGCAGGGCTTTATTTAGTGACAAATTAATTTCATAATATCGTTAGTCACACTGTTGTTAGAAAAGTGTGTAACTTTTCCTGACCAGACGTACAATTACTGTAGATTTAGCATGGATTCATAAGTAGTTGATTTTATTAATTGAGTATATTTATCTTACCGCATTCATTCGTAAAGGGAAGGAATAGTCCCAGGCCATACGAACGTAGAAATTTTAATGAACCTCACCATTCCAGGACAAATTTACTATTTACTTGGGCCTTATTCTCAGAGGAGATGTTAGTAAGAGGGGGTAGATGTAGCAGTGTCATAAAAGCGGCAAGATATGTTCACCTAGGTGCATTACTTTTCCAGATAGGGAATTCTCTACAACTGAGAGTATTATGGAACTGCTAAGAAAAGAGGTCTATGGAAATATCAAATTCTTGTGATATTTGTTACGGTATTCTGTGTCAACTATCCTGTTAACAAATATAATTTATGGATTCGTAAATTTGTACTTAATATATATATTTTAATTGATCTACTTCTAGCATGTGATAATGGAAAAGGTATTTTTTTTTTCAACTACAAGGACGATTTTCAAGAACATGATAATATGTACAGACAAACACGCGCTTACATACACAACTCCCGTAAATTTAGTTCATCTTTACTAACTTAGACAACCACTTGTTACATGTAAATTTGAACATCTAGTCCGAATTTTTAATTTACGTCCATTTGAAAAATATGATTCAAACAATCTTATTTTCAATGCTGTTGGCTTTAATTTTTTCTCTTTTCATTATACGAGAGCTTCAATATTAACAGAAGTATTGTAGTTTGATTTTCGTCTCATAATAAACCACAACTCCTATTGATCGAAGTTACACATTACTCAAACAAATCACGACATATCTCATGCTCATGTTAAAAGCATTTTTCTTGTCTCTCACATCGAGTAATACTAATAATCGGATAATAAAAGCCGTTTCAAAACAACGCTTGGTATTCAAGCGTAGAATTAAGGGGATCATGGTGTAACAGCGTATTGCTGGGTTTACTGAAGGAAAAAAAATAAAAAAAATCATATATACCGGATAGCATTGAAGATAGAGTATACATGTATATAATAATGTTTATAGTAAATTTAATTGCAATAAGATTAGTTCTATACTAGTCTTCGTTCAGGCGTATAATAATGGAGATATTTTCAATTTTCGAAATTTTCCCCGTTCAACCCCCACCCCCTCTCACCGGTCAGACTTAAGCTATTAACGGAGTTGACCTCTAGCATCGGATAAAACGCTTATATATCGAGCATGGTAACTATCAAACAATAATTATGACCGCTAGAGCGGTGACGGACATATATATATAAATATATATATATATATATATATATATATATATATATATATATATGTGTGTGTGTATAAATTTTGAACGGACCTCATTTTCATTATCTATTAGGTAGGATTGATGGACATTAGAGAAAATATTTCGCAAATCACATCATGAGTACGATCTCAATAGCTGAGTGGTCTTGGCTGATGGAAATCTGCTAATTCAAAGTACTTCAAGTCTGTTTTTTTTTCTATATTTATTATAAATTCACATAAAGAGTTACAAATACAAGGCTAATTACAAAGATTTATACATATTTTTAATTTGAAAGACTAGAAGTGTGGTATTATTGAAGGCTTGCAATAAGAGACTAATAGCTCGCTTTATATTTGATCCACAAGAAAAATATTTTGGTCAAAACTGAAGAATATTAAATTTCAAAGCAGATTGATTAAAACAATTTTTTGGTAGGTCTCAAAATAACGGAGATAGTTAGAACTCTTGAATTCGAAAAGATTTAAGAAAGCTAATGCAAAAAAGTCTCAAATTTATTGTGTAATTTTATCTAAACTGTCATAGAGTTTAACGGCATCTACCGATAGATTTGGCAATAAGAGTATTTACATTTGGGAGTTAGTCCATTGTTGGGGAGGGGGTGGAGGGGAAGTCCTTCCCCTACCATTCCTGGTCGATGAACTTAGTCTCATTCACCAACTGGCCCTCGGGGAGACCTCATCCACTGCTCAATTCCATTATCATCCATGTATGTGACACACATCGTTCCTCAATTGTGTTATTCGTGTCACCATTTTAGCAGATTTCCATTTATTTATGGTAACTAAAAGCAATTGTCGAATCTATACAAATATACATTGACTCTACTTATGAGATGAACTGAGGCCAGTTCAAATTATTAAATAAACAAACATAAATGAATATATATATATATATATATATATATATATATATATATATATAAATATATATATTTGTTAGTCACCTTTAGAAAACAGAAACAAAAATTGTTGACCAGCTTTGAAACTCATCTTGTTTTAGTACCAATCAGTAAGTGACCGAAGTAGCAGAACGAAGGGGGGTTCAAATAAGAAATCTGGCTGCTTATATACTCACTCGATGGCCTCCTTATCGACTGGGAATTTTATATAAGACCAGCGAGGTTAATATGCTCATAATAAAGAGATAGATCAGAAATTATATTTCATTCTACCTTACTTAAATAATTTTGTCTAATCTCAATTAATATGTTTACCATTATGTTGTTGTGTTAATATGTTTTACATTATTGATATATTGTAATTAATAAGCATAGCCTTTACAATTTTTATTTATTTATTTACGAGTGTCGCAATTTAAGTGATTCATACTTTTTCTTATTATAAAAGTAAAATGGTTTAGGTGAAGCCACCTTAATACAAAAAAAAAGGTCCGAGGCTGCGTAAACTATTTCCCACATGAAGTTTTACAATAGAGAAATCTACATACCGGTAACACAACACCATCTTGAATATGGGGGGGGGCATCAACAGAACGTATTTGCATATATCTCACAAAGTAAAAGGTTAGAAGGAAAGAATGGAGAATGGTTAGGTTACACGAGTGCCGAACAGTTACGGAAACGGCCGAACTAATCCGGAAACATCCAGCAATAGCCGCACACACACTTAATAAAAATGTAAATATCTCGGTTAATATTCAAGCTAGAGAATAAATGTATATAACATTATTTATAGTAAATTTAATTTGCAATAATATTGGTTCTATACAATTTTTCGATCCGACGCACAGTAACGGAGATATTTCGAATTTTCATAAACCCCCTCTAAACTCCCCCCCCCCCACTGGACCGATTTCACCCGTTGACGAAATTGATCTTTCTTTAGCGACCGCTAGAGTGTTAACAGAAAAATATATATCTATGTCTATATATATATATACATATACATATATAATTTTGAACGGACCTCATTTTCATCATCTCCTGGGTAGGGTCGATTGACAATTGAGTGAATTTTCGAAAATCGCGTCATGAGTACGACCACAATAGCTGATTTCCTTAAGGGAAATCTGCTAATATGTTAAAATATCTACAGTCGCAGGCAAAACCAAGGTTACTTTTTCTCCAGTGGATATTATTAGTAGCAGAAATCCAAGTCTTTATGTCTAAAGTTTAATCTTTTAGTATTATATCTGGTTGTAAAGTTGTGTCTCTTGGAGGTGTTTCATGATTTTCGCACTGAATGGGCTGTTGCCTAGTAGTTCTGAAAGGTCGCTAGGTATTGTCGGTTATTCGTCTGCAGTCTGTTAGTAAGTGTTTGATAGTTAGTGGTGTATTACACAGTGCACATAAGGGGTGGTTCAGTCCTACACGTGAGGTGTTATTGTATTATCTGTGAATGAAGAACTACTTATTCTCATCTAGTGTTCCGATTACTTGACAGTCATTCACGAATAGTGACTTCTATTTCTCGCAGTTTTGAGTGCATCTGACAATTCCACTTCCCATTTTAAGCTGACCTCTTTTTTAAAAAGTTTAATGGCAACGTGTGCTGTATCGTGATCAGTGTATAATATGCCAAGTCGAGTCATATTCTAGAACTATAAGTAAACAATAACTGAAGATTTGTTTGTTAATCAATGTATTCCTCTAAGACACGGATGTTACTAAATAATGAAATTTTAATTCTATTGGTTACAACCAGGATACTCAATCCAGGAAGAGAAGGTGAACGAACAACCATAAAACAGTGAAAATAGGATCCTCCAGAAGAAAAAGAGTAGGAACCTCCTCGCATGAGAATGAATTACCCAAAAATTATATTTGGTGACGTTGATGAGCAGCTGAGAAGGGGCGTAGGGGATAACGTCAAACTGATTCAATTATCTCAGTCTGATGTACAAAAAATAGTGTCAAACACCATTTATGACGAGGAAGGAGCCACTCTTGACAAGGTGGCACTGGATGAGCTGTAAGGGGCTTGAGGAGGTTCACACACCAATAAACCCTGAAGTCCTTGGAAGAACCATCACTATCACCCATTCTCCCAAAAGCAGGGTTTTGCAATTACCGACTCTCAAAAGCTGAAATTTCTCTATCTGATCACCATATTTGCGTGAGTTTTGGCTCTTTCCATTTTCGACCTTCAATCCATCCTTTTCAAACTAATTTTTAGCGAAATTCCCTTAAGGGAAATCAGTTATTGAGGTCGTACTCATGACGCAATTTTCGAAAAATTTCTTCAAATATCCATCGATCCTACCCAGGAGATGACGAAAATGAGGTCCGTTCAAAATAATATATACATATATATATATATATATATATATATATATATATATATATAGTGTTCTTGTTTTCGACCAGATTAAATATATGTATATATGGTGTTGTTGTTTTTGGAGTCTTTGTCAGTGTTGGTGAAAAAAAAAAAACTTAGTTCATTCCAATATTTCGAGAATATTTATTTTCTCCAGGGCTAAAATGTACAGGTACTACTTTATATATATATATATATATATATATATATATATATATATATATATATATATTGCACATTGTTATTAGAGTGTAACAGATAGTGTTAGTGTTAATTGTACTTACCAAGACTAAAGATACTTAAAAAATATTGTATACCATTGTTGTACCTCGGTTTACATTAGGAGTACTAAGTATAACCTCCCCAAGCCTGTTATAATTGGCTTGGTCACTGCCTTATGTTTTGTATTACTATAGTTTATTTTCTTTTGTTATATATAACGCTCTAGCGGTCGCACTTTTTCTTGATCGTTACCAAACCCGACATTTAAACGTTTTATGTAAAAACAGACCAAGTCCGTTAATAGCAGTAATCGGACCAATGGAAGGGAGGATTTTAGAAAATTCGAAAATCTCCTTTAATATAAGTCGTATCGAAAACTTATATAGAACCAATCTTATTGCAAATTAAATTTACTATAAATATTGTTATGTGCATTTATACACTATCGTGAATATTATCCAAGATATTTGCATTTTTCTTTTAGTTTGAGCGGATAACAGAGATGAGATCGGCTGATTTCTGCACTAGGCGTGCACTAGTTGGTTCAGTCGTTTCCGCAAATGTTCGGCGCTCTTGAGATTGGATTAGATACTCGTTACTGCCACTGTTACTAGTATGCACATTTCTCTATTGTAAAACTTCTCGGGGGAAATCTGCTTAGTTTACGCGGCTCCTGAGTGACGGACTTTTTCTACAAACTTTGAGGGGAACTCCAGCCCTCTCGCGTTCTACAATTAGCCAATCCTAGCTGCTGTTTACAACATTTGCTCTCAGGTGGCCGTGATCGGTATCCCTCAAGGACTTTGGAATATTTGTATGAGTAAATTTTCTAATGGAAGCCATATTCTTCAAAATAGAAATGTATTTTATTTTTGAAAACAGGAGTCTATTGAGCCGAGATTATATAAGAGGAAGTGATGAATTAATGAGGAGAGCTAAGTAAGCAAGTTCTGGGTAGTTTATGCATTTGGGAGGCTGGGGAAGAGACAGACAGGTTGACAGGGAGCCGTCACCTTGGCTACTAGGCAGCTCTCACCAGCCACTCTCATCTCTGTTAATATTTTCTAACCTTAGTCTTGTCAACTCCTCCTTTGAGATTCCATAAACCTAATTTATATCTATTCGAGGAGGTTCATCTTCTAATACAGTGCTAGGCCACTATAAAAATTTTACATTTGAGAAATGGAATAGAAGCTGTTTTTTTTTTGATTGATCAAGAGATAGCCAAAAGTATTAATAAAAAGCCCGTCACGCAGGGGCTCCGTAAACTAAGCAGATTTCCCACGTGAAGTTTTACAATAGAGAAATTTCACGAGCGCCGAGCAATCAAGGAAACGGCCGAACTAGCTTTTGGCGGGAATAAAAATGCAAATATCTCGGTTAATATTCAAGATAGAGAATAAATTTATATAACCATATTTATAGTACTTTTAATTTGCAATAACATAGATTCTGTACGATTTTTCGATTCGACGTATAGTAACAGAGATATTTAGAATTTTCGAAAAACCTCCCCTCTAAACCCCCCCCCCTACCACTGGTCCGATTTCAGCTGTTAACGAACTTGATCTCTCTTTTTTACATAAAATGGCTAAATATCGAGTTTGGTAACGATCAAACAAAAATTGCGACCGCTAGAGCGGTAACAGACAAATATATATATATATATATATATATATATATATATATATATATATATGGATATATATAGTTTTCAACGGGCCTCATTTTCGTCATCTACTAGGTAGGATCGATGGACATTTGAAGAAAAATTTCGAAAATTCCGTCATGAGTACGACCTCAATAGCTGATTTCCCTTAAGGAAAATCTGCTAAAATGGTCGCCAACAATGCGGAAAAAAGGATAACACATGATATAGGCCGGATTAGTGAAGTATCTCTAAGAGCAAAACTACCTAGGGAAAAATGTATCACTAAAATTGCTTATTGTTTTTAAGTGATTCTGAGCGACATCGCCTAGTTGTGGAACTTATCAAATAAATAAATGAATTGTTGAAAGTAGCCCACATGTCAATACATTCATTTCGAAATTAGTTCATCATAACCAGCACTGATGAGGGAGCAAGTTCCATGGAAGTGCTCTGTCGCTTTTATAAATTGCTGTGAAGGAACAAGGCCTTTTTCGTTGGTTTTTACCTGTGTAACCTATATACACAGAGTGGGAACACATCAATAATTAATATATATATATATATATATATATATATATATATATATATATATTTACAATTTTGAATATCCATGTTTATTCTAATTGTTCAAAAGACGGCCGTAAATCTACCAAAACACAAATTATGTTAGTTAATACTCTTCTAAAACGCACAATGATGGATGATTTGTCATTGTCATATAGCCATTATGTGAACAAACCTAGCTGTTATTGAAAGGATTAGTAACAAATATGGTAGTAATATATATATATATATATATATATATATATATATATATAGAGAGAGAGAGAGAGAGAGAGAGAGAGAGAGTGGTTTTGATGTTAAAATCGAAAGTTCACTGTTGGCCGATATCAGACAACAAGTGAATATTTCGGATGTTTAATGGCAGCTGCTTCCAAAATCTTCCACCGAATAAATGCATGTAATTTACCCAGGCTTCCAAATGAAGTAATAACATTTATAAGTTGCTTTATAAATGTTGTTTTCTAAATTGAATACCAGCGAAAGTATAGTGAATTTTTGAGTTTTCATGCTGCAGTGTTCAGATTAATTAAACGGGGAATAACTGAGATGCCGTTGCTCGACTGTTGTATTTAAAACATGTGTTATAGTAAACAATACATATAAAAACAGCTGATATAATTACAAAAATGTGAATTAAAATTCGTTATACTCGGAATCAGCTGATTCCTAAAGAAAAAGCTCAACGAAATATATATTATTTAACTAAATATCCCATTCCTTGCTTAAAATAGAAACCTTGTTTATAGTGATTTTCTACTAAAGGAGAAATAGAGAATGCTGCTACGATACATGAGGCATTCCAGCTCGCGGGGATTGTGCTAATATTACGTTGTCCTTGTTATTTCCCTTAAAGGGAAATCAGCTATTGACGTCGTACTCAGATATGATTTTCGAAATTTTTCTTCAAATGTCCATCGATCCCACCAGGAGATGACGAAAATGAGGTCCGTTCAAAACTGTATATATATTTGTCTGTTACCGCTCTAGCGGTAGCAATTATTGTTTAATCGTTACCAAACTTGATATTTAGTCGTTTTATGTAAAAAGAAAGATCAAGTTCGTTAACAACTGAAATCGGACTGGGGGAAGGGGGTTTAGAGGAGAGAATTTAGAAAATTCGAAATATCTCCATTACTATACGGCGAATCGAATAAATGCAAAGAATTAATCTTATAGCAAATTAAATGTACTATAAATATTGGCATATACATTTATTCCCTGTCTTGAATATTAACCATGATATTTGCATTTTTCAGTTTTCAGCCTTCAGCAAACCCCCATTTCTACTCATGTTACCTAAACAATACTCGGTTAAGTAATAAACCACATCATTGGAAGCTTAAATACCAAATATTGTTTTCAAGAGACACTTATTATACGAGATACATGCAAATATGTTCTGGTGATCCCCCTTCCCTTTTAAGTTTTTGGACTACTCAAATTTGATTAATTTAGATAAAAGTTATTCTGATTCATTATAAATTACAGTACTCGATATAGTAAATAGTTTTCAATCAAATTACTACGTTATATTCGGTTATATTACAGTAATTGTTTTTCTTTCCGATAAAAAGTTGGCAGACCTGTTTGTTTACATTATTGTTATGGGGGGGGGGGGTTTATACTCAGTGGAAACTGGAGTAAAATCCACATCGGGGGAAAATCCAGCCGATATGGAGTTTGTGATTGTGACATGTTATGGAGAATTTAAAAATTTATGCACGATTGTGGCAGTATCAAGTACCCCTTGCTGTGCTTCTTTTATAATTGTTGTTGGCAGATTCAAGTTCTTGGTGCCTGCTATCGTTGGTTTTGGCACGAGTCCATTTGAACTTACTATAATAGGCGTAACTATGGCAGATTTCAGTTTGTATACCTCTTTGAGCTCGATAGCCAATTCTTGATATTTTCTTAATTTTTCGGTATTGGATTTTCGAATATTCTCATCATTGGGTACTGTGATGTCAATAATATCAGCAATCTTATTGATCTTGTCAATAATGAGAATATCCGGTTTGTTATGATGCACAGTATGGTGAGTTATCATCGCTTCGTCCCAATACATCTTTATATTGTCTTTTTCCAATAATTTTTGAGGAATATAGCGATAATAAGCGACCTTCCTGTCTACCATGCCGAATTTCTCTGCTAGAGCTTGATGGTATACTTTTGCCACTTTATTGTGCCTTTATAAGTACTCAGATCCAGCAAGTATTTCACATCCAGCCGTAATAAGTTGAATGGACTCATAAGCTTTGTTGCATAACCTACATTTGTCTGAGACACTACTGTCCTTGAGGATATGACGTCTGTATGATCTGGTGGCAATCACTTGGTCTTGGATAGCTGTAATGAAACCTTCTGTTTCTGAAAATAGATAAGCCAAGTCTACCTCTGAGTCATAAAGGCGAATGTAGTAACTTATTTTGCCATTTGAAAGAAAATGGGATTCATCTCTAACTTCAGGATTGTTCCTACATTTGAAGTTCAAGGCCGTAAACCCATCATCAAGTTTAACTATTTCTTTGAAGACGTGGCTATGATTCGATCTTATGTAATGTCTCAGGTTAACTTCCTGAGACGACATAGGTTTCGGATGTTGAGAAATCCAACTCATCAAGAGCAGTGTCTGACCATTTTATTATGCCGAAACTATAGATAAGAGATGGTATCGCCCATGTATTAACTGCTTGTAGCAGATTTCCCTTAAGGGAAATCAGCTATTGAGGCTGTACTCATGACGCGATTTTCGAAATTTTTCTTCAAATGTCCATCGATCCTACCCAGGATATGACGAAAATGAGGTCCGTTCAAAACTGTATATATATGTATATATATATATATATATATATATATATATATATATATATGTGTGTGTGTGTGTGTGTGTGTGTGTGTGTGTCTGTTACCGCTCTAGCGGTCGCAATTATTGTTTAATTGTTACCAAACTCGATATTTAGTCGTTTTATGTAAAAAGAAAGATCAAGTTCGTTAAAGGCTGAAATCGAACCAGGGGGAAGGGGGTTTAGAGGGAGGTTTTTTGAAAATTCAAAATATCTCCGTTACCATACGTCGGATCAAAAAATTGTATAGAACCAATCTTATTGCACATTAAAATTACTATAAATATTGTTCTATACATATATTCTCTATCTTGAATATTAACCGAGATATTTGTATTTTTATTAAATGTGGGCCGATAACGAACGTATAGAGAGACGGCTCTCCTATAAAGATTTCTCTATTGTATAGCTTCACGTGGGAAATCTGCTTAGTTTACGCAGCCCCTGCGTGACGGACTTTCGCTATTTTCAGATGCTGTTGAAAATCAAGATATTTGTATGATTCAGTCCTTTCTAGTTCGTGAATATAGGTCTCATCAGAAACTATTATATTATCTGTAGTCATTTTCTGATCTCGTGAAATATGCAAGACTGCACATTTATCTAACCCAAAAGACATACCAGCAGAATCACTATAATTCGTTATTATGCCTGTCATGCTTTGCAACTGGATAGGTGTCTTTGCATATAACTTCAGGTTATCCATATAAAGGCTATGACTTACTTTAGTTTCATTTTTACCTATAGAAATTTCATAACCGTATTCACTGTCTCGAATTATTTGGCTCATGGGATTCATAGCTAAGCAAAACCACTAGGGGCTGAGACTGTCACCTTGGTAAATACCTCTTTTTATTTTAATTGTCTCGCTCTGGAATTTTGTCTTCCCCTTTCCAATGCTAAGCGAAGTTTTCCATGTTGCCATTAAACGTGACAATAAATTGGTTACACTTGGAGCAATTTTATAAAATTTTAAAACTTCAATTAGCCAACTATGAGGTACTGAGTCATACGCTTTCTTGTAGTCAATCCATGCTATAGAAATATTCCACTGTTTTTTAGAGACCTGAGACGCTATAAATGAATCTATAACTAATAACTCTTTACATCCCTTAGCACCACTTTTACAACCTAGCTGCTCTGGAGCAACAAGCCCGTTGGAAACAAGATGGCTATTTATTTTAGCACTAATTATAGATGTAAATAGTTTATAGATTCCATTTAAGCAAGTAATGGGCCTGTAATCTTTAGGTTCTAAGTGACCTTCCTTTTTCGGAATCATATAGGTCACACCCTCAGCGAAATCTTCAGGTATTGTAACATGGCCTGTCAATAAATCTGAATAACATCTAGCTAACATGTGATGTAAGCATGTAAAATGCTTGAACCAATAATTCTGAATTCCATCTCTACAATTTCCAGTTATGCATTTTTTTTAATGCTTGCGTCACTTCTTCAGCCGATATGCTGTTATCTGTCATTTCAGGAACATTTTTTAATCCGTGTGCGAGATCTTTAATCCATTGTTCTCTTCTATGAGTCACAGGTAATTCCCAAATATTTGCCCAATAATTGGTCAAATCGTTGACATTACAATCTATTTGCTTCTTAACCATGCTTGTGCCAATGCTGCGGTAAAAATGTTTTTCTTGCGTGCTAAATAGTGCATTTTGTTTCTTCCTCATATGTGATTCTTTGTATCTCCGTATCCTATTCGCATATACAGCAAGCCTTTGTTTTTCTTTATCTAAATAGGTTCGTAGAGTCTCAATAAGATCGTTCTCATTTACCAAGCCTAGGTGAAGAACAATAATTTCATCAATTTTACCTTTGAGTTTGGCACTAGAACCATCTGGATTACACAGGAAGTTAGTCAAGATACCAATTCTCTTACGAAGGTCAGCTATCTTTTTCTCTAATCGTCGCAGCCATTGCGGAATACCCAGACTTTGTTGGCTTATTATTATTATTATTATTATTATCTTATTATCGTTTGTATTTATTTACTTAATATTCACGGTAGTGTTGTGTTACCGGCATGTAGATTTATCTATTGTTAAACTTCACGCGGGAAATCTGCTTTGTTTACGCAGCCCATTTGTGACAGACTTTTATTTTTGAAATTCAAGGATTCATGGAGGGATATATATTTATTAGGGTATGGATGGAGGTGTAGCTGAGATAGAGAAACACTAGAGCGAGCCACTCCTGGCTACTGAGAGGAGTGGAGAGGTGAATGAGTCGTATAAGGGCAGGGGTCACTGAGCCGAGACCCAGTAACCTCCTACACCCCCCTTCCCCTCACACCACGCTATTCTTCCATAGAGATACCTCATCATATCCAAGGAGGTAGCAGATGGTTCCTACATCCTAAGTACCCACTCTATCCGCATCTTTATATTAGGAATAATGCCCCAAGAAGAACATATTTCATAAACCACGGGAACCTCTTTTCTGATGAGCGGTTACTAAAACAGTGCGTCAGTCACTCTCGTGTAGATCAGAAATGCAACTGGTGTCGCAAATAAAAAACGTCCGTCACGTAGGGGCTGCGTAAACTAAACAGATTTCCGTCGCGATGTTTAACATAGACAAATCTACATACTGGTAACACAATAGCACCGTCAACATCAAGTGAATAAATACAAACGATAATAAGAAACCTCCACTTCGGACGGGAAGCACCTCAAACATAAACAAACATCTGTGTCAACTTCTCACTGGAAAGAAAAACAATTTCGGAAATATATCAGAATATAACATATTAATTTTATTGAAAACTATTTACTATATCTAGTACTGTTATTTATAATGGATCAGAATAATTTTTATCTCAATCAATCAAATTTTAGTAGTCCAAGAACTTAAGGAGGGGGGGGGTTACGATAACATATTTGCATTTATCTCGTATAATAAAGGTCTCTTGAAAAAAATTTATAGTATTTAAGCTTCGAATAATGTGGTTTACTACATAACAAAGTATTGTTTATGTAACATGAGTAAATGCGGGGGTTTGCTGAAGGCTGAAAACTGAAAAATGCAAATATCTCGATTAATATTCAAGATAGAGAATAAATGTATATAACAATATTTATAGGACATTCAATATGCAATTAGATTGGTACTGTACAATTTTCGATTCGACTTATATTAACGGAGATATTTCGAATTTCCAAAACCCCCCCTCTAAACCCCTTCCCACTGGTCCTATTTCAGCCATTAACGAACTTAATCTGCCTTTTTACAAAAAAAGGGAAATCTGCTAACACTGGTGGTGCCTGTTAAATAATTGTTCTCAGTGTATAACATAGGGAGCGCCTGTGGCCGCTTGGGCTGTCTTGGGTATACCTCCACTACCCCCAGTAAGCTTAAATGCGAGCAGGTTCGATCTCGGCCAAGGGAGAACATTAGTTCATGAGTCTCACCGGAGCACGCTAGAGTTACAGCGCTTGTGGATGAGCAGGATACTAACAAGTATATACGTATAACAACTTGCTATGACTAACGACTATGACTCTCTTAGATCCCGCCCACAGGTAATCTAGATCACAGGCAAGTGACCACAGACTCTCTGGATGAAATAAGGGCCCTTCAGTCTACAGGTGACACGCATTCGAAATATTATACGTGACAAAGGATTCTCTGATAATAAAATACTGTTGAATAAGTTATAAAATTATGGGATGAGGACTATAATGTAACCGTAAACAGAACGTAGGAGTTGACGATGTTAGATGTAAGAAGAATAGATATAAAATTGTTTTGTAAAGGTAGATCAGAATTTGTAGTATGACCCAATCCAACCCCCCCCCCCCGCCACTGGACCGTTTCAGTAGTTAGCAAACTTAATCTTTAGTTTTACATCAAACTCTTATATATAGTTTGATAAAGGTCCAGTACTACGAAAATATAACCTATTCAACTTCAATTAACCAATCTATGGCAGATGGTCAACGAAAATGAAAAACTTCGAATGATTATTAAAATCATTTTTATTTCTTGACTAGATCGGCGTCCACATGACGCCTCATCAGGGGAAAATATAATACCAAGATGTAACTAAACTAACGGCAGCATAATTATAGGACCTTCCACTAGTATAGCAGTCAAAGAATTGCTTACGAAATAAACATATATCAATTTAATAATTAAAACATATATTCCAAATGAAGTGAAGTCTAAATAGTAAATGAAAAATTTATTATTGAACATCTATCACTTTACAGTTATGTATTATAAACAACCAAAAGAATACTAATTTCGCAAGTATATAATATGGAGATACAAAAATGTGCTGTTCATTGAATTATAACCACGCAGTAGCCAAGAAATTACATAGATATGTTAAGATATGGACATATCCAAACAGAATGAGAAATAGCTTTAGCCAAAGAAAGGATAAACTCAAATCAACAGAAACCAAATATAATGTATACAAAATTAACTGTAAATTGCAATAAAAGTTATATACAGGAATCATCACAATTACGATAAGAAGAATTAGACAACTCTTGATCAACGTTGATGATTAAGACAATATAAAGTCTCTAGCCGACCAAACGATTAAATACACCCATAAAGTTGATCTTGAAAACCTAAGCATACTAGAGAAAGAAAGAAATATAAGCAAGACCAGTACAAATGAAAAAAATGGTGATCAATAAGATAACAGAGATTAAAGATGGGAATGATATACATTGTATTTTTATTATTTATTATTATGCCTTATATATATTTTAATTTATTAGAAACTTTAAAGTAATTGTTGTTACAATATAAATTTCTCATTTGCTATTTAGACTACACTTCATTAGGAGCAATCGATATATTTTTATTTATCTATTCATAAATAAATTTTTATCATCAGTTTGTCATATTTACACAAGTATGCACATTTCTCCAAATATTTTCAGTATTTTTTGAAGATGTTATGTTTCAATTAGTGTAATAAGCGGTCTATATACTGGCTACCATCATGTAGTAATTCAGACAAAGTGTATGGTAGGTCTATGTGAGTCATTAGATAGCAGTTAGTTAGTATATGTTTTATAGTAAGTCTACAGTTACAGTGTTGGCAGTAGGGTTCGTCTTCTTCAGTAAGTAAGTGTGAGTGGTAGAGAATGACCAATTCTTAACCTCTTTAAAACTACCTCTTCTCTTCTAGATAGCATTTTTGAGGAAGCCCATCCAGGAATTATATGTTTCAGGTCTCGAAGTTTGTAGTCAGTTGTAGCAAACCAAGATCTCTGCCATGAATTGAGTATCATATGTTTTCCTTGGGCTTGAATATCTTGGCGTGTACAATATGTGTTGTCGTAAGTTCTTTATTGAGTAGCTGATTTGGCGAGTTCGTCTACATGTGCGCTTTGTATAATGTTTGTATGTCCGGGTAACCAGTACAAAGTTACTTTTTTGTTTAATATCTGGATTTTGTGTAATATGTATAAGATGAATGGAAGTGAACTATAAATTTTTATTTCGTGATGTATCGATTTAAATCAGCTGACTTCACCAGCCATATTTTGTAAGCCATTCTCTAAGAGGTGCAGCTAGTGTAGTAGCTTTAATTTAGTTACCTCTTTGTATTATTTTTCTCCTGATGAAGCGTCACGTGGGCGTGAAACAAGTTGAGAAATAAAAATGGTTCTATTAATCTTTTGAGGTTTTTCATTTTTGTTGAGATTCCGCCATAGATTGGATGGAAATTACTACCATTAGAGTGCCAACTGATAATTACTATATGTGTGTATATGTATATATATATATATATATATATATATATATATATATATATATATATATTTACATATATACATATACATTGGAACGATGTGTATTTATATGTTCTTCAAAAATCTCACCATGAGTACAACCTCAATAGGTGATTCAATTAAGGTTAATCTGTCAAAGGACACCATTTGCCTTTAGTACTGATAAAATAAGGCTGTATTTATTCATGTTCCTCCTGTTCCAATGTGACCTATGATGTAGACACCCGCGCGATATTCTACAGAGGTAAATTGAAAGCGCCAAACAGCATTGTGAAGCGATCATTTAATAATTATGCCCTATACCTTTATGTGGGAAGGCTGAGCATTAGCTAGGCTACAGGTGGGAGTATATACTTGCAGAGACCTTTCACCTTTAAGGGCTCTTTGCGCCCAAGGCTTTTCGCAAAACAGCTGTCATTATATTTACTCAACCGGTAAATTCAACATAGATTCGCATTCGACATTTGGCCCACCTACCTGTTCCCTACATTCTAGATATCAAAGAGATGCTTACTTCGTATAGTAAAAGTATTCGCACGTGCCATTTGTTTTGGAATATGTTTTAGGAAATAAAAATACATCCCATGACATAAAATACGAACCTGCGATGTTCTATTGGAATTTCCTCTGTGTTTTCAGGTATTGGTAAATTAATCTCTACCTTTAAAATCACATCATCCATACACATTTAAATATTAGGAGAAATAAATAAAAGTCCGTCACAGTGGCTGCGTAAACTAAGCAGATTTCCCACGTGAAGTTTTACAATAGAGAAATCTGCCTAATAACAACAGTAGTAGTAAGGAATTTCTAAACCTATTCACGAGGGATGGATAGTCACGGAAACAGCCGCACTAGCTCTCGGCGGATAGTCCTGAACATAGCCGACCACACACACACAATACAAATGCAAATATCTCGGTTAATATTCATGATATAGAATAAATGTATAGAGCAATATTTATAGTACATTTAATTTGCAATAAGATTGATTCTATATACTATTTCGATTCGACGCATAATAACGGAGATATTTCGAATTTTCAAAAATCCCCCCTCTAAACCCCCCCCCCCCTCCCACTGGTCCGATTTCAGCCATTAACGAACTTGATCTTTCCTTTTACATAAAACGCTTACATATGACGTTTGGTAACGATCAAACAAAAATTGCGACCGCTAGAGCGTTAACAGACAAATATATATATAATTTTGAACGGACCTCATATTCGTCATCTCCTGGTTAGAATCGATGGACATTTGAGGAAATTTTTCAAAACTCGCATCATGAGTACGACCTCAATTGCTGATTTCCCTTAAGGGAAATCTGCTAAAATGTATTCGACATATTACTGGTGGTGAGGACTATACTCGTAGGTTACATTCAGGATTTCACCCTTTGTCCATATCATTTATATTCAAGCTTAAGCATTTTCGACACAACACTGCCATCATCTAAGTTTTAATGAACGCTGAAAATTCTGTCTGTTCCAAGGTTTCATATCCACTTTTGAAAGTGCATATTGGTCTCCAGGAATCGCCTCCCAGAATAACACTAAGAATAAGATACTCAAATATACAGATTTCCATTGTACAGTGAGATATCTAAGCTTCCATCTATGGCCAGGAAATACTTTAATAACGTTTCTTTTGCTCCATTCTGATTTTACGTCAAAATCAAATTAACATTGCTCAGATGTTATAATTTATTTACCTTTTCTTTTAAAGCTCCTCCATGTCAAAATATATAACGTGTTTCTCGCTGTCTGAACAATTACTTAAACAACAACTGCAACAACTACTATTTCTTAATAGGCCACACATGGAAAATGTAGGCTCTGCTTAAGAAAAGTAATTATTTTCACTCATCCTATAATATCTAATGATTTTGAGTATTGCTTTTTAATGCTAACTCGCATAACAATAGAGTGGAAAACGGGAAACCTTAGAAGAAGTTTACATAAAAGCAAAACTTACAAAAAAATAAAATAAATAAATAGTACATTCTTCAATTAAAGTAGCAGCCATTACAAAATGCAGTTAAAAGAATGTGCATGAAAGACGACGGGTCGCGTTACTGAGGAACAATATGAATAAACTAATGTATCTTCGTATATCATTTCAGCTGGTGTACCTTAAAAGAAATCACCTTGTAAGATATCATACATGAATCGAATTTTGAAAAAGTTATTTTAATGTCCACCGCCCCTGCCTAGCAGATGACCATAAATGACTGGTAACTATTACGCGCCCATGTATGGACTGATTGCGACTAATATCTATATATAAATATTTTCTGTCAAACTGAAGAAGAAATTCACTAATGGTAAAAAATGATATTGGGTAAATAATAAAATGTGTCATTTCTTGTAGATCGGACCGAAACATTTTAATTAACACACCTTATTGATAAAGCTATGTGTTACAATTAATGTCCTGGTCGTTTTCTTTTAATTGATTTATTAACGGAGTTATATGCGTTTTTTCCCCCATTCGATTTTCAGTTAAAGCTATTATTATGTTACATAAAATGAGTTTATGTTATAGCTAATATACAAATAGGCGTTGGAATGGCTAGATGCTATCTGTGAATCAGCCCGGTGGGTGGCAAATCTTCTTAGTTGAACAGCCTCAGAATGACAGAATTTTCCTATTTGGATCGCAACGAAAAATTTCAAAAATCTATCAATAAAACTGTTACTCACAGGCTGCAGGAAACGAAAATATTTACAGATCTCGTATTACTTTCTCGACTTTAGGTAGCCTACGCATTCTGATTATAAATCAACGTTTAAAGAGATGTAACATTAAGAAATGTTTTAGATCCTCATGGATCACAGTTAACAATTTTCAGTTCACCGACCTAGGCTGGTGGGAAGAAAGTCCGGCTGTTAGTAAAAGATTGAGAATACTTAGACGTGTGTCATAATCCTTGTTGTGCAATCTTATTCAAGGCAGTTTGATGGTAAATGAGAGAAAAGTTTGAAAATCGGGATGGGGAGTGATTAGAGCAGAGTAGGTAGGACCTACGGGTCTCGAAATCTACAACAAGTTGGTAGATTACTGGTAGGAGAGACAGATGGCGGTTGTGAGGGCCATATTTCGGAGTCCCGGGAAAGGAGGTTATATTAGAGGACGGATCGTGACCTATCAGGCCGGCCTCCCCTGAGTCAGCCGGGCTGTCTAGGGGCTCTCATAACGTGTCGGTCCATCTACGTCACTTGGCCACCATTAGTAGTGGTTTGGATCCCTACACTATCTTGATAGTGGTCTCCGGCTAAACAGAGGCTTAGAGTTCCTTAATGAACAGACAACGTGCTAGGCCATCCCCTCTCAAGGTGTGTTTTTGTTCTGAAGGCCTCAACACGATTCGGTTACAACTGCATTTATATAGTATATATATACAATACATTACATATACTCATGCTAACAGGTAGGTTTTAGTCCTGTTTGAGGTTCATTTTTGAATCGGATAATTCCTAATGAGGTATATATTAGTTGGACTCCTTCACCTTTATGAAATCATTATAGTAGTTCAATGTGCTGTATGATTCTAGTTAATTTTGTGGCTGTAATTCAAGAGGAAATATCCCAATGATAATGCAATGAAATATTTTATTTTATGGTCTATAAGCATTGGGTTCAGCTATAGAGCGCGGCTATTACTCTTTATGCATTGGTCAGACCTATATTGCAATTCAATTAAATCTCAGTGGTATCTCACAAGCATTTATCTCATTTAAAATTATTTTTCCTAAGCATTTTCGACGGTTTTAAAACCTTAAAATAAAATAAAGCTTGGCTACTGCAGGTCTACTCCTGCGAGCTGAATCGTTCTAAGCTTCGAAGATAGAGGTTTGAACCCATTAGAAATCGTTGCGTAAAAATCAGGAACCACTTTTTTCAGCTTGAATGATTCATCTCCGGTCATCTGAAAATGAAATTCATAGTAGGTTATATATTTTTTGTCCTCTTTGATGTTCTTTCCTGAACTCGTAAAAATCGCTAGCTCTTGAGATTTTCATTGCTAGCGCAGCCATTTTACCAGTTAGTCTCACAACTTTACCTGTCCTGTGATGGCAATGTAGGAAGATGTCTTTTAGTTTTAGAGGTTTTAAAATTATCAGAGCGTCGCTATGAAGTTCACGGAAATAACATAATTGCAAGCAACAAATGCTCCAAGGTTTGTCAGAAATTGTCATAGACAATTTGACAATAACCCTTTTTCAGTAAACTTGGAACATCAAGTGATGGGAGGTATAACACTCATCTTAAGAAGTCTAATTGAACAGTCATTAAAACCACGGACGTTAAAAGAGACGCTGTCTTTGCAACAGTTTATATCAAGATTTTCTTGGCCTATATACAATTCATAACAAAAAAATAATATTTTTTGGCAAAAATACTTTGTATTGTACCTGAAAAATTCAATTTATTTTTTTAATGGATTTAAGTGAACAGAAATGTTGGGCTTCATTATGAGACGTGGGTTTTTAAGTTCGTGGAGTGTAAGTTGACCAAGAATTTTCGGTTAAAATCTAACAAGGTCTTGGTTATCTTTGAAGTGCACTTGGTTGAACAAAGATAACTCTCTTTAGGCGCTTTCTTGGACACACTATCTATATTAATTGATTCCGTAGTTTTAGTAGTTTGATGATGTCATTAATATACAACTCCAGTTAATTTTAATGGCTAAACATTAAGGGAAAATATGCTATCTTTTGATATAAAGAGGTTCTGATTTTTAATGAAGGATCAAATTTCGGCTTGAATTCAGTTTTCGTTTGCAGTTAGGTTCCATATTTACAATAGTAAGCTCACTTTATATCCACATTCTTAGGTGTGTATTAGCTGTCCCATAAATGGATAGTTGTTTTTAATATTTTTTGCCAATTCGAACAGTCTGCATTAATTAGGTACTCAAGCTGGTATGGTATCAAAATAATGTTTATTCTATAGTATAATAATTCAGTATATTATAATAATATTAATATATTATTGTAATTTAATATATATTAGACGAAAATAATATAAGATTATATACTATATTATTCTATGTGAATATATTATTATTATTAAGGCGTCTTAGTACAATATAATATTCAATAATATAATATTTTCAGGTTCATTTCTAAAGAACAGTTTCCAAAGCTAATGATTCTGTGTTACATCCATGGGTTTAAAACCGATGACGTGTGTAGGCAATTCTTTCTTCAAAGATACTGAGGAATCTACAAGATACGCCCAAGGTAATTGTATTTGAGCCAAATAGGAAGTGTTATCGACTTTACCAAAACATTTGAGAGGACCAAGAAACGCAAAGGATGTTCTTGAATAAGGAAGATACGTTATATATAAGAAACTAGCTAAGGTGCCCGGTGATATCCGGGAAATCATTGTTGACTCAATAATGATGGCATAGCAAGGCTTCTTGAACAATACTTTAAACCAAGGACAATCTTTGACATGTTCCGGGCAAAATTTTAGTGTGCAAACACGTTCGCGAACCGCTTTTCAAAGTAGTGCATTTTAAAGTAGTGTTCATAATTTTTAACGATTGATATCAGACATGAAATTATACGACTATGTAATTATAATACAATTTATTAAAATAACAAAATGAAATGAAAATAATAGGTACAACATTATAATTAAATCGTAAAATTTGAAACGAAAGTTAAATAGCGACACAGAAATCAATGAAGCTGCTTGAGCTTGTATTTGGAAAACTAATCCATCGATGTTTGAATTAATTCCACTGATGCAAAGACGAAAATAATTTTCCAAATTATCGCCAGTCAGCCTTGTACGATGATTTGATTAATTAACTTTTCTTATTGAAAATAACTGTTCCCATTTATAAGCACTGCCAAACGCACAAATCTCTCCTCATATTCCTCATTTGGAGAAAGTAGTGTAATATTTTTGTTTTAACAGATTTCCCTCAAGGGAAATCAGCTATTGAGGTTGTACTCATGACGGAATTTTCGAAATTTATCTTCAAATGTTCATCGATCCTATCTAGTAGATGACGAAAATGAGGTCCGTTCAAAACTGTGTATATATATATATATATATATATATATATATACACACATATATATATATATATATACACACACATATATATTTATTTGTCTGTTACCGCTCTGGCGGTCGCAATTTTTGTTTGATCGTTACCAAACTCGATATTTAGTCGTTTTATGTAAAAAGAAAGATCAAGTTCGTAAACGGCTGAAATCGGACCAGTGGGAGAGGGGGTTTAGAGGAGTGAATTTTCGAAAATTCGAAATATCTACATTACTATACGTCGGATCGAAAAACTGCACAGAATCAATCTTATTACAAATTAAATTTACTATAAATATTGTTATATACATTTAGTCTCTATCTTGAATATTAACCGAGGTATTTGCATTTTTATTAAATCCGGGCGGCTAACGGAGGAGAGTGACTTTCCCGCCAAAAGCTAGTTCGGCCGTTTCCTTGAATGTTCGGCTCTCGTGGGATTTCTCTATTGTAAAACTCCACGTGGGAAATCTGCTTAGTTTACGTAGACCTTGCTTGACAGACTTTTTTTTTCAAAATGACTCACGAGCCGGTGGTTGCCCACATATGTTTTAAACAATCATATTGATTTTAAATGCATAATGTCTTTAGCCATAATGACATTGCCAAGTTATTGACTTTACCATCGCATTTGAGAGGACGACCATGCTCAAGGGGTGTTCTTGAATAAGGAAGATATTTATAAAAAAAAAAATGTGTACCTTTCCATAAAGACCAAGAGGCATTTGATAAGGGGGTTAACTCGTGACATGCACTTTATGAAAGAATGACTATTTCTTTCAATTTTTCGGAGAAGAAATGGGAAGTAGAAGGCTTAATTGTGGAATTTATAATTCTGGTTTCATTAGGGGTCATTAACATCCATATATATGACCAGGTACTTAATTTCTATGTTATACTTTTAATTAGTACTTCTATTTATATTTATATTTTATTTATATTCTCAAATTTATTACATAATCTTAAATAAATAGTATAATTATCTATATATACGTCAAATATTGTAGGGTATTTATTTAAAAATTGAATATAAGTCGCTGAGAGTATATATGGTTGTTGAGACAGTAGATACATTTGTATTGGTCTGTGACTCGGAACTAACATCAATCCATTTTAAACAAGCTTCCTCTCTTTCTGATTCGAATTGAGCGAGTGGCCATCGCCGGGCCCTATTGTTGCAGCTCCCTCTGTTTCTCTCTATTGTGCCAGAGGCCTCACGGGCCCCGCCTCGTGATTCTCTCCTTCACGTTACCCTTCCACATGGGCCACAGCGAAATACGAAGGACAGGCAAGAAATATAAAGGCGTGGGAGGCATTTTTAAATAGACACCTCTTTCTTTGCAAGGCAATAAATAGAACGTAAGCGATAGTGCCGCTCAGAAACTGTAGTTGCCACGTGCAGGACGTCTATAAGCATTTTGAGTACAGCTGTATACTTATACCCCCTTAAGGTAAATCAGCTGATGAAGTAGTACTCATGACGCGATTTTCGAAAAATTTCCTCAAATGTCCATCGATTCTACCCAGGAGAAGACGAAAATGAGGTACGTTCAAAGCCGATTAAGTATATATATATATATATATATATATATATATATATATATATATATATATATATATATATATACGTATATATAGTTGTCTGATCGTTACCAAACTCAATATTTAAACGTTTTATGTAAAAATGAAGTTAAAGTACGCTAACGGGAAAAATCGGACCAGTGGGATGGGGGTTTAGAGGAGAATGTCAAAAAATTTTCATATGGGCGCTGTTATGCGTCGGATCGAAAAATTGAATATTTATTTATTACGTAGAGCTCTGCAACTATGGTGACTTGGCTCTTCTTAAACATGAGAGACAAACAAAAGTCCGTCACGCAGGGGCTGCGTAAACTAAGCAGATTTCCCACCTGAAGCTATACAATAGAGAAATCTCTATACGAGAGCCGAACAGTTACGGCCGAACTAGCTTTTGGCCTGAAACGTTCGTTATCGGCCAAGATTTAATAAAAATGCAAATATCTCGGTTAGTATTGAAGATAGAGAATAAATGTATAGAGCAATATTTATAGTAAATTTAATTTGCAATAAGATTGGTTCTAATACAATTTTTTTGATCCGACGTATGGTAACGGAGATATTTCGAATTTTCAAAAAGCCTCCCCTCTAAACCCCCCTCCCACTGGTCCGATTTCAGCCGTTAACGAACTTGATCTTTCTTTTTACATAAAACGACTAAATATCGAATTTGGTAACGATTAAATAATAATTGCGACCGCTAGAGCGGTAACAGACAAATATATATATATACTAGCTAAGGTACCCGGCTTCGCTCGGGAAATCATTTAAGGCTGAATGATGATAGTATTTTTTTGGGCAAGGCTTCAATGTTTACAACTACACTTCCCGTTGGCGCGCATTGTTTTGCTGTGAGGGTCAGGCAGGCGACTTATAAATGAGAAATTTTATATTTGAAGAATAAGTAAAAATGAGTTCCTAATCTATCCATTGCCACTTTTTAACTCACCTTTTTGAATACTTCAAACCATAATCATGGATAGTATTTATTACAATTAAATATCGTCTATAATGAAACTTATTTCCTGCCAAAAACCAATCCGAGCACATATAGTTTAAGCATAGTTTAGCACGTAAGGTTATATTGATAATAGTAGATCTCAGTGGTAATCACTTCCCGTAATGCCCAGCATTTCACAGGAAATTAGTAAACTCAATTAACTCTATTAGCCTCCGTCTATTTCCGCTCTCGCTTTAGAGCTATCAACACACTTCTCCTTAAATTATTAATTCAAAATATTATTGTAATAATTTATCTTCCTGATGGAATTAAATAATTGTGTTACCCTAAAAATAATTTCAATTATATTCAAAATTCAATGCCGTCCCTGCAACCTAAGTAATACTTTAAACAATCATATCGAGTTTAAGAGCATTTTGTCTTTTGTCATAATGACATTAACGTTTAATTGTTATGATAGTACATATTTGTTTCAATAACATGAAGATATCGGAAATAATAAGATAGTATATAACCAAAATCAAAGAGTTTGATTCCCTACTACTTCCCCCATCACTCCTTGAGGAAATTCAGCACGATTTTTTTTTTTTTTTTAAATAATACATTATACAAATTAAATAATGGATATGCTCTTATAGTTTAAATTTCTATTGGAAACAAATAATAAAGTTATTTTCTAGGGAAAATAAATAAATGAGGCGAAGGGGAAGGGGGATTTATAATCTCACTAATCCGAATCATACTTAGTACTAAATAATCGAAATAGATAAGGCTAAAACATAACATCATTTGTCATAATATGCCTATATTAAAAACACTTAAATAAGTACTAATAAAATCGTCGACTACCGCTATAGATTTAGCTTATATCCTGTATTTACTTCATTTTACGACATAAGTGAATGAAACAAAAGTTGCTCTAAATAACAAAGTAACCAACTTTTGTTATGTGCACCTTTGCCGAAAAACAAATAGAAAATGAAATATCGTGAATTTTTAATTCAGGCCTCCCTTACAACCCCCACTCCTGCCCGTCCCTAGAAATGTTAGTATGGCTTATTATAATGAAAGCGTTAGTGCTAATACACATACCAAGTTTTATTCATTTCGGTTAAGTCTTTCGTCTCAAATAAAATTGTTCACATTCGTTATAGGTTTTTGCGTATATCTCGTTTATAATTCAGTATACGAAAAAGTGTATAAAACAAAAGTTACTCTAAATAACAAAATAAACAACTTTTGTTATGTTCATATTTGCCGAAAAACCAATAGGAATCGAAATATCGCTTTTTTTAATTTCAGGCTTTCCTTATAACCCCCACTACTGTTTGTCTCAGAGGATATTAATATAGCCTAAAGTCTAAGTTGGGTTAGTAGTAATATACATACCAAGTTTCATAAAATTCGGTTCAGCCGTTTATGCGTGAAAAGGTAACAAACAAACAAACAAACAAACAAACATACACGAAAGAAACAAAATGCAGTTATAGTGTCTATGACATGTGAAACGAAAAGTTATCGTGAAATTTCGCCAAAAAAAATCAATGTACAGACAGAGGTTACAATTATATATATATATATATATATATATATATATATATATATATATATATATATATACAGTTTTGAACGGACCTCATTTTCGTCATCTCCTGGGTAGGATCGATGGACATTTGAAGAAAAATTTCGAAAATCGCGCCATAAGTACAACCTTGATAGCTGATTTTCCTTAAGGGGAATCTTCTAAAAACACGCCTCACTCACTCACTCACACACACACACACACACACACACACACACACACACACACACACACTCACACACACACACACACACACACACGCGCACACACACAGACGCAAAAAATTGAATTGAATCAATCTTATAGCAAATACAATGTTCTATAAATGATGTTATATACATGTTTTCTCTATATTGAATATTAACCGAGATATTTCCATATTTTAGTTTTCGGTCATCAGTACCCTCTCCTACTCTTGTCATATTTACTATAAGCTGTTGTACATGAACCAATTCATTTCAAGGTTAAACACCAAATATGGTTTATATTGAAATATTACTTTGTGAGACGCATGCAAATACGTTATGTGATAATGACGTCATCACTTAAGATTTTTCGTTCTTTAGTCAAAAATGTTTATTTGTTTTATTCCATACTCGAAATTTAGCCGCTTCAGTTAACACTATTTGTAATTAGCTGAAATCAGAACTGAAATAGTGGTGGTTTAGAAGGGGAATTAGAAAATTCAAAATATCTTCGTTACTATGAGTCGGATCATAAAATGTTATAGAAACAATCTTAATAAAATTTTGATTTTTACAATTGTTGTTCTGTTTTTTTTTTGTTTTTTTTTGGTAACTCGAGTATTAAGTGAGTTATTCGTACTATCTTGTTTTCTACTTTCAGTAAAATTGTACCCTTTTTAATTTTACACGCTGATTCTGATTAAGTACGACTGAATGGATTCTGAGTGGATGTTGTAAACAAATTACAAACAAACAAACGTGCGTGTACAAGCTGGATGTAATCATGAAAATTCAATGAGTTGAACACCTAGCCAATATAACGTTCCATTTTACAGTTATGAGAAGAATAATAAATTGAATTAATACTGTGGAGTATAGGTATGAAGTTTAATTATTCGTGCGCCATACATGCTCCGAGGTTTCATCAGTTTATAGCTAGCCACCAGGGACAATGTTGACGAATTTAGAACACGAGATTTTACAGGTGAAAAGGTCATTCGACGATCATCGTTTACCACAACATAAATGATTTACCTACTCATTTCATAATCATTGTCCTCTGACCAAGTTCTTTAGTATTTCTGCAGCTGTGCAGCGCATTAGCAGATTTCCCTTAAGCGAAATCAGCTATTGACGTGATTTTAAAAAAATTTCTTCAAATTTCCATCGATCATACCCAGGAGATGACGAAAATGAGGGCCATTCAAAATTCTCTCTCTCTCTCCCCCTATATATACATATATATATATATATATATATATATATATATATATATATATATATATATATATATATATATATATTTATATATATATATATATATATATATATAGTATATATATTTATATATAAAAGAAAGTCGTGTTAGTTACACTATTTATAACTCAAGAACGGCTTTACCGATATGGCTGAAAATTGGTGAGGAGGTAGCTTGGAGCCAGGAGACGGACATAGGATACTATTAATTTCTCTGAGACGAACAGGAGTGGGGGTTATAAGGGAGGCCTGAAATTAAAAATAGCGATATTTCGTTTCCTATTGGTTTTTTTTGGGCAAATATGCACATAACAAAAGTTGTTTATTTCGTTATTTAGAGTAACATTTGTTATATACACTATTTTCGTATACCGAATTATAAACGAGATGTATTCTAAAACATATAGCGGAAGTGAACCATTTTTTTTGGTACAAAAGACTCAACCGAACTAAATAAAACTCGGAATGTGTATTAGCACTGACGCCTTAATTATGATAAGCAATATCAACTTTTCTAGGGATGGTCAGGATTGGGGGTTATAAGGGAGGCATGAAATTAAAAATAGCGATATTTCGTTTCCATTGGTTTTTGGCAAATATGCACATTGCAAATGTTGTTTATTTTGATTTTTAGAGTCACATTTGTTATATATACTTTTGCCGTATACGGAAGTATAAATGAGTTATACGCTAAAAACTTTAACGGGAATCAACAATTTTATTTGGTACCAAAGACTCAACTGAACTAAACAAAACTCCGTATGTGAATTAGCACTAACTCCTTCATGATAATAAGGTGTTCCATTATTTCTAGAGACGAGCAGGAGTGGGGGTTGTAAGGGAGCCCTGAAATTAAAAATAGTGAAATTTCGTTTTCTATTGGTTTTTCGGCAAATATGTACATGACAAAAGTTGTTTATTTTGTTATTTAGAGTAACTTTTGTTATGTTTACTTTTGCCGTATACCAAGTATAAACGAGATATACACTGAAAACTAAAACGGTAGCTGACAATTGTATTTGGCACTAGCGATTTAACGGAACTTGACAAAACTTGGTGTATTAGCATTAATTCTTAAACGATTATAAGCTATATTAAATTTTATAGGTTCAAACGGGCGGGAAGGTGTTATAAGAGAAGCCTAAAATAAAAATTCGCTATATATTACATTTTCTGTTCGGTTTTCAGTCACTGTTAGTCTTTGTAACGTATCAAGGGAAAGGAAGTTTAATTAAAACATAGTTTGGCGGACAGAATACTTTCTATGATTAAGAATTATAAAAAACTACATGGACAGGAGACGGGAAATATAAAAATATTGTGGACAGTGAAACCTTACATAACAAATACTTTTATTATTAACAAATCCACGGCAACGACGGGTATATTTGTCTGTTAACGCTCTAGCAATCGCAATATTTGCTTGATCGTTACCAAACTCGATATTTAAACGTTTTATATAAAAATAATGATCTAGTTGGTTAATAGCTGAAATCAGACCAGTGGAAGGGGGGGGGGTTAGACGGGAGGATTTTCGAAAATTCGAAATATCTCCGTTACTATAGGTCGGATCGAAAAAATGTATAGAATCGATCTTATTGGAAATTAAATGTACTATAAATATTGTTATATATATTTATTCTCTATCTTGAATATTAACCGAGATATATGCATTTGTATTAAGTGTGTGCGGGTAACAGATGAGATCGGTTAACTTCGGTTCTACTCGTCAGTTTCCACCAAAAGCAAGTTCGGCCGCTTCCGTAACTGTTCGGCTCTCGTGAAATTTCTCTATTGTATAACTTCACGTGGGATGTTGCTTAGTTTACGCAGCCCCTGCGTAACGGACTTTTTTAATTGAGTTGACTGGTTGAAGACGAAACAGCTTTCCTAGGAAATATAGTAATCGAGGTACATGAAATATCAAGGATTGATTATCATTGCAGTACTTATCAACACATAGAGACCATGAGAATAAGCCGGACATTCAACAGCCCTTCTGTTCAACAAGGAAAATTAAAAACCGAAAAAAAAAATTTGGGAACCTCCACTCCCTATTATATAAAATGAATAAAATGTTTTAATGCACTTTATTTTAAAGTATTAAATATATGATTTATCCGTTGCAATACATCGTATGAAAAAATATCATGAAACAAGATTTATATATCTTTTCATGATAAACCCGAAATCCCCTCGCACCCCTTTTAGTCGATTTTGATTGTAGGCAGGTGCACTTGGGAAGATTGATTTATCTCGGTTACTAACAGAATGAGTTTGACAAAAAATGTTTAGTTAACCTTAGTTTTAATTTACTTGAAATGTTGTTAAACACATTTTTTTTTTCTTATGTGGAATATTAAGTGAGATATATGTATTTTTATGTTTTCAGCCTTAGCAGACCTCCACTTATAATCTTCTGATTTATACTGTAAGTTATGAATAGATTCAAAATTCTTTCTATACGCAAGGTTTCTTGCTATGAGAGAAATAGTGAATAGATGGTAAAATGAGTTCAGTAATGTACCATATCACGTGGGAAATCGGCTACATAGCCTCCCCGGAATGGACTATTTTTTTTCTTGCTAATGGTGGAAGCAATATTAAGAAAATGTATAAGCTTTAATCAATTTTTAAGAGAAATTTGATAAATTTGAACAATGCCCACGGCGGTTGGATGGTGTGTATTTTGTCGTAATTGGGACACCCACACGCCTGCCTACGATATGATTCATCCCCACATTAACACAAAGACAACCTCACACACAACACCCACCTAACCGACCCACACTCAATATCATAAATTAATTTGGTTTGTAAACCTCATTTCTAATAGTGGTTTTTCAGATACAGATTTACTTTTTACAATTGTAAGTACAAATTGTAACGATTTAAACAGTCTGCATTAATTATGGACTCAAGCTGGCAAGGTATTAATGGACAGTTTCTTTAATGAATGATAGTATTCGTAGACGATAAGATTTCCAGGAGTATGTGAATTAAGCAATATTCAAGGAACAGCTGATGACTTAACGGAGCCTTTCTTTCGCCATATTTATTAAACATGTTTAAAATGAATTAATAAAGCAAAAAATACTCATGATGGATAGGAGGACACTTCTGATGGAATGGATTATCGTAGGAACTTGTTTCTCAATGCCCACAAACGAAATTATATAGTAAAACGCATATATTAAAATAATGATATCAGAAAGAAATAACTACAAGTTCTGATACTAAATATGGTTTCTCCTGGTTATGAGTACAGAAAATAATATTCCATAGTGTAATAATTCAGTATAATCTAATAATTTTAATATATTATTGTAATTTTTTGTATTATATGAAAATAGTATAGTATTATATATTATATTACACCATGTGAATATATTGTATTACGACGCATTAGTCCAATATAATATTTTCAGCTTTAAATCTAAAGAACAGTTTCCATTGCTAATAATTCTATGCTATCTCTTGGGATTTAATCCGATGATGTATAAAGGCAATTCTTTCTTCAAAGATATTGAGGAGTCAACTAAATACGCCCAAATAAATGTATTTGAACCAAGTAGAATGAACGCGTTATTAGCGAGACCAAAACAGGAGGTGGTCTTGACTAAGAAAGATATTTACAAGATTCCTCGGTGATCCTGGTGAAATCATTGTAGGCTGAATAATGATGGTATTTTTATAGCAAGTCTTCTTGAACACAACACTTTAAACAATCATATTGATAAGGATCAATAAGAAGGCCAAGTCCTCTACTGTTTTTTAATATAATGAGAGTGCACTTTCGGAGTCAACGCTCCATCCTCAGTGCCTGCTGACAAACACAAACCTCGAGTTAATTTAACATTCACAGCATGGCCAAAGGCAAAATAAACAACAGTCATAAAAACAAACACAAAATAAAGAGTAAAAACAATGGAAATTCTTAAAACTAGTCAACTAATAAAAATCTAAAATCTAATGACTAGTCAACTACTAAAAATTAAAGCCAAAACATTTTTTAGTAGTTTTAAGAATTTCCATTGTTTTTACTCTTTATTTTGTGTTTGTTTTTATGACTGTTGTTTATTTTGCCGTTTGGCCATGCTGTGAATGTTAAATTAACTCGAGGTTTGTGTTTGTCAGCAGGCACTGAGGATGGAGCGTTGACTCCGAAAGTGCACTCTGCATTATATTAAAAAACAGTAGTGGACTTGGGCTTCTTATTGATCCTTATCAATTGGTTCCTCTACCATCCAGCATATTCCAGAGAAATCATATTGAGTTTAAATGCATATTGTCTTTTCTCATTAAGGCATTACCAAGTAACGTTTAATAGTTATAGGTAGTACATATTTATTTCAACGTCAACATAACGGAGAAATAAGATAATGTATACGAGAAGTAAAGAGTTTGATTCTGCACGAGGCTTTGATTTCGCTGTCATAGGTTGTGCAAATTAATTATGAAAATACGGAACGAAGTTATTTTCTAGTGAAAATAAGTAACACATTCGGAGTGGGGGGGGGCAGAGATTTATAATCTCACTAATCCGAATCGTACGAATTTTTAGAACTATCGTATAAGTCTCTATCTATTAATTAATCTCTCTCATAGAAAGTAGCCAATATAAACGGAATGTGATTACTAAATTTTGGGGTGGAAAGTGTTCCAAAATTCTAATTACAAGAAATGATAGTGGCCTTGTAAAGTATTTATGGAAGTAAAATAGTATATATAGCACCTACCAAGTTTTACGTAGAAACAATATTGTATATTTGGTATATTCCTTTATCTTATTTCTTCCTAAGGATCTACAAACATAATTCTGGACTTGTTTAGTAGGGTATTATTTCAAAATAATAGTGTTTATATTTACATTTAACTGTTTTTAAAAGGGCAATTACTTGTAATCTAGCTGGATTACTTGCTATGAAGATATGGTAATACAATTTAATGATATTTTAAGGTTTAGGGTATAAAAGAATTCTCCTTTCGTCTGAAGATGCTTAGTCCTTTTTACACTATAAATCACGTGTTTTTTCAAGACAAAATACTGTGCACAATACAGTTAATTATATTAAACAACAGATAACATGGCTATTTAAAAATAATTTGATTAATAATTATTTACTGAAGATGTATTCCGTTCTGAAAACAATTGAATAAGAATTAGTAATTTGGTTGTTTCAGTTGATACCGTACTGGCCAATGAAAATGGAGGAGGAGTAGGGGACAGCCATGGGTACTAACTAGTATATATACAGTTATCTAGATTAGTGGGAAGCAAACGAATAACTCCTAAACAATAAGAGATATAAAGTATTTCCCTTGAACTAAATATGAAATTAACCTATTGAAGAACTCAAAGAGCCCTTCAAAGAGTGGGGTTTTCTTTTGACTGTTTCACATCGTTTTATAAAAGAACAAAAGAAAAACAAAAAGGGGACGGGAAAGAAGAGCGAAAAGATATTTTTGATGTGTCAAGTAGTTCTTGGTAAAAAGAAAGTTTAAAGTTGCACGTTTCTCTTATTCTGTAGTACTTTAATTTCAATTAACTTTGCATTCAAGTTTCACCTCTGTTGTAGGTGTGGGGGGGGGGAGATTTCTGCGTTGGGGGTAAAATGAATGAATTTGTAATAGGTGCCTATATAAGTTGTAAACTTTGTTATATCCTCATTTATATCGTTATATCCATTTATAATTTAACCTCTATCTTAAATTTGATCTATTTATTATTTGGCAATTTTTATATCTGTTCATAGGTAATCTTATATTATTAACAACGGTAGGAACATTTTTTTTCCCCATCCAGATATATACATGAACTTGCACTAATATGCCTATTTACATTTACTTATATACTTCATATTTTATGTTCAATGTAGACTTATATTTATTTATAGAAATTTATAATTTAAATAAAATTAAATACTTTATTATATATATAAATATATAAAAGCTCTTTGGGTCCATCCTCAATGGCAACTGCTATATTATTGGAAGTATTGCAATGACTTGAACAAGGTGGAAGCAGAGCATTAAGGAAAATCATCGTCGTTTATGCACTCGTTCTAGGAAGGAGTAGGGTGTTTGTCAATCAACTTCCGATATAAATACACACACATACACAGATATTTTTCTACTATCTTTTCACGCGCACACATGTTTCTTTTTCTTTTTAAATTAATAAATAAATATTCTTATATCCTATTATGCAATACCTAAATTTTATTGTATAGAGATAGCTTCTTTGCTAACGAAATGATTCTATCTACAGCTTGTGAAGTGTCTTGTAAGGCGAACTTTATGTTTCTAGGAATGTCTAATTCGTCGAAAATTATTCGCACAGATTGACATTCTGTTACTAGATGGAGTATTGTGAGTGGAACATAACACATTTCGCATTTTTGTTGGGAATCATTAGTTATTAAGTGTATATGCGTAAGATTTGTGTGGCCTATAAGCATCATGGCTGTTACTAACTCTTCTTTTCTAATGCCTCTGAACGCACTGTGACATGTCACTGGAGAACCGTTGGGTGGAATGCAGTTTGGTGGAAATGAACGATGACGAATTTTGGAAATTTTTGAAAAAATGGCCGCGAACTGCATTTTCACCGAATCGTTTATATTTCGTAATTTGTTTGTGAGGAGTACTTCACATTTAATCAAAGTTTTTTATGGAATTTGCTATTAAGCTAGGTGTTTATATCATTAGCTTCATATACATGAAGTTTGGTCCCTCCCATATTAGCTGCTTCTTTATTCGTTATAGTGCAGTAGTTGGATGTCTATTAGCCCTGACAGGTCTAGATATTTCTTAAACGTACTCATATCCTAAAAACATGCAGTCTGGTAATATATGTTACTTCTGAGTACATAAGGTATAGTAATGTGTACTCACCTTGCACTGGTGACACTGGAACTTGACGGAATAGGGCTGGGGGCAGTCGAACCTCGCCAGAATCTGGTTGAAGTCTCTGAGGTACTTTCGGAGCTGGGTCTTGTTTCCGTCAGGTTGAATCCAGGTGGGGCAGTCCGGCCCAGTCTGGTTGGGGAAGGCCTGGTCGGTAGAGCTAGCTGTCAGCATGAAGGCAAGCCAGAGCAAGACGGGCCAAATGGGACGACTATATAGCATGGTCCAGCCCGGGCTGCCGTTTGATTACCACCCGCTTCTAGCCCACGCCCCGACACCGGCATTTCTGCTGATACCTAAAAACACACGTGAAAAAAGACACAAAATATATTCTTGTAATTGTTGGACTAGGCTAATTATTATTTATAGGTTATACTCTTTCCTCGCTGCTTTCTGGAGAAATACTGTTAGTTATAAATGCATTGTGCTTAGCAATACCATAAATCCAATTTCTGCAGATACCTAAAAACACACGTACAGAAAGACACAAAATGTATTCTTGTAATTGTTGGACTAGGCTGATTATTGTTTATAGTGTAGTGGCAGTGTTCGTTGCTGTGGAAACGTAATGAGCGTTGTCATGGCAACAGAGCCAACCAGCTGTGAACAACAGAATGTTGTGAAGAATGCTTTTTCAGTCTCTTCTTTGGTTATGAGCTGATGATTAATCAAGCTTATAAATTATTTTAACAAATTGTAAATGTGTATATTTAACTTAGCAAAGAACGTTAAAATGTTATAATCTTTCCTAGCTGCCTTTTGAATAAATAAATACTGTTAGATTATAAATGCAGTATGTGCAGCATTATAAGGACGCCGGAGGCCGTGTGGGTTAAAGCGTGGGAACATCATCCACTACCGTTAGTAAGCTGAAGGAAATAATAGTTTCAAGTTCGATCCCCGCCAAGGGAGAACTGTGTGGCAGTTACTGATTATAATATTAATTAACCTCTACTTTTCGCTACTATGACAAATCAGGACGAGTTATCTACTAGCCAAGGTGGGATTAAGGATTCAATTTAGTTAAGTTTGCCATTAAATAAATTACTATTACTCACGCGGGAATCGAAGACACTACTCTAAGCTCACACGGCTAAACTGAACCCACCTAGTTACTGTTTCAGTTCCCCATTGGTGAAAATCTGAGGCCCATGGGCGTAGAGTCATTCCAAAACTCCATTCAACATACATTTTGTGACCTCACAAGGAATTTAACCGGACTTGAGCAATTGTGTTTTCTATTAATTCTACAAGGCCAAAGAAGAAATCATTTCTGTTTATCGATAAACATAGAAATTAAATTCGGTTCAAGTGTGTGTCTCAATTAAGGAATCAGTAATAAAATATTGCCAATAGAAGAAAAAAATTAAAAACAAATCATGGAGTAGAAAAAGAACAATATACTTCACCAGTAAATAATCTAGGCATTGTCTGTGATTGACTGTGGCAACTAATTTTATGATTGAATACAGTAATTAAAATATAAGAATGCAGTATAAAATATAATGAGCTCAGCTCATCATTGAAATTATTAAGCTCAGAAATAAGTATAATTCTTGTTTTTAAAACATAGATATTTTATTAGGAAACATGAATTAGAGGTAGGCTTTTCTCGTTATGTTGGTATTCGTTAATTTACAGTTTAGAGATTTGATCTCTGTTTTATTATTGTGTCAGGTATGTATGATTATTTATAATTAAAAAAAAGTCCTTATAACCGGTGTTGCTTAAATGTGCAGATTTCTTGAGTGTAATTTTACAATGGTTATACTTAATATGTCTCAATTTTCATGAGACAAGTGTAACACATAATTAAAAGGAGAAAAGTCATTCTTTGAAATTCAAAATTGTAATCCTTTTGCTGAGAGACAACTATTACCCAAACCAACTGATCTAAATTCAAATGAATTGTACACATTTAGAAAGAGGTTTGTTATTAGTAAATTATTATATTTTGTTCTACCTACTTCTATCCATTTTGCGGGCACATGACATGCATTAATTTTGAGAAAAAATGTCATATTGTGTATAGTTTTAAAATTTAAGAATTGAATATTTTCTAACACACATCGATATGACATCAGTTTTCTGCTATTTAAGTTTTTGAGGGGAATTAATTTATTAAGAGCCTATTTTTGTAGAATATAACTGAAGTCCTTAGATCGATTAGAAAATTAGAAGAGCATTTTATAAGGATTTATTAAAATTTTATTAATATAATGTTTTAATGAAAACAAGGTAACAGGTGCATATTTACGAATTTGGGAATAAGCGAATTACATGACATGCGTTGCAATGGTTGTGTGTGTGTGTGTTTTTATATAATAGCTGAAATCGCTGAAAGCCCCCCCCCCAAATACGATATGATGGAAATATGAACTTAGAATAATATATTTTTCTAAATATATAGGTCCATCTATTGCAGGGTCAAGGGACAATGCTATTAAGCTGAATTCTGTGTTGTACCTAACTATGAATATTTGGTAAATGATAATATAATTTCTATCGTTGCCGATGTTAGAAATTATTGATTAAAGCTGAGCTAAGGTGATGAAGTAAGAAATGCTGGAAACAAAACAGTACGAAGAACTCTCTGAATACTTGAGTTACGAAAAAATGAATAGCGCAACAATTGTAAACCATCAATAGATTAACATGATTGGTCCTATAACATTTTCCCTTAATAACGACAGTATTTTAAATTTTCGAGTCCTCCCTCCTCTTTACTTTAGCCAATAACAAATATGATCTTTAGTCTTGACTGAAACAGTTAAATATTGGGTATGGTGTAAAGAATAACGAAAATCTTAATTGATGACGTCATCACGCAACGAATTTGCATGAATCTCGCATATCAAAGGTATCTTGAAAACAAAACTTGGTATTTAAGCTTAGAATAAAGTGGTTCAAGATATAACTGCTTATTGTTAATTTACCATGAGTAGGAGTGGCTAAAAAATCCAAATATCTCTATTAATATTCATGCTAGAGAAAATATGTATATATCATCATATATAGAAAATTAAATTTGTAGTACCATTCGTTCTATGTACTTTTTCGATCCAAGGTATCATAACAATGACAATTCGAATTTTCTAAATTCTACCCCTCTTACCCCCCCCCCCCCCTCTACAATCCTACTTCAGCCGTTAACAAACTTGGTCTTTCGTTTTGAATAAAAAAAGTTTATATATTTATATCGTGTTAGGTAACGATTAAACAAACATTTTTTGTTTAACGAATATATATATATATATATATATATATATATATATATATATATATATATATATATATATATACTAGCTCAGATACCCGGCTTCGCCCGGGAATTGATTTGAGGCTGAATGGTGATGGTATTTTTTTTGGCAAGGCTTTACTTTGCACAATATTTTGACATTTACACGTCCTAGTGTTTAGGTTTAATACACGTTGTTGGCATTTGTTATTAATAAAATTAATTTTTTATGTAAGTCTTCACTGACCTCCAAATTGTTGACTCCCGCTATAATTTTTAGCGTATAACGCCTTTATACTTCGGTATACGACAATAGTGTATATAAAAAAGTTTCTCTAAATAACAAAATAAACAACCTTTGTTATGTGCATATTTGCCGAAAATGCAATAAGAAACGAAATACTACTATTATTAATTTCAGGCCTTCCTTATAACCCCCACTCCTGCCCGTTCCTAGAAATGTTAGTATGGCTTATTATAAGGAAGGCGTTAGTGCTAATTCACATACCGAGTTTGGTTTAGTTCGGTTGAGTCTTTTGTGCCAAATAAAATTGTGGACTCCCGCTATAGTTTTTAGCGTATAACTCATTTATACTTTCGTATACGGCAAATGTGCATATAACAAAAGTTACTCTAAATTACAAAATAAACAACGTTTGTTATGGGAATATTTGCTGAATAAGCAATAGGAAACGAAATATCGCTATTTTTAATTAAAGGCTTCCCATATAACCCCCACTCCTGCCCGTCCCTAGAAATGTTAGTATGGCTTATTATAAGGAAGGCGTTAGTACTAATTCACATACCGAGTTTGGTTTAGTTCGGTTGAATCTTTTGTGCCTAATAAATTGTTGACTCCCGCTATAGATTTTAGCGTATAACTCATTTATACTTTCGTATACGGCAAATGTGCATATAACAAAAGTTACTCTAAATTACAAAATAAACAACTTTTGTTATGGGCATATTTGCTGAAAAAGCAATATGAAACGAAATATCGCTATTTTTAATTTCAGGCCTCCCTTATAACCCCCACTCCTGTTTGTCTTAGAGAATATTAATATAGCCTAAAGTCTAAGTTGGGTTAGTAGTAATATACATACCAAGTTTCATAAAATTCGGTTCAGCCGTTTATGCGTGAAAAGGTAACAAACATACAAACAAACAAACAAACAAACAAACAAACACACACGAAAGAAACAAAATGCAGATATGGTGTCTATGACATGTGAAACGAAAAGTTATCGTGAAATGTCGCGAAAAAAATCAATGTACAGACAGAGGTTACAATTTTATATATATATATATATATATATATATATATATATATATATATATATATATATATATATATATACAGACGTTTTCGTCATCTCCTGGATAGGATCGATGGACATTTGAGGAAATGTTTCAAAAATCGCGTCATAAGTACATCCAAGGGAAATCTGCTAGTTTGGTCCAGGAGTGTACATTAGTTAAATTGATTGTTTTTATTATTTAACTATTTGACTTACCGATCGTATCCTGGAGTCCTGACTGGGAAATGGAAACGAGTAGATAAATCACTACGAACGAATGCACAACAAAGGAATTCCTATGAGTAGGTGATTTATATATAACTTTTGTTTTATTTGTAGTGTAACAATATGGCAGTGTGTTTTACAAATGGCAAACAGTGTTGTTCCCACATTGAGTATGGCATTGCCTAGATGAATATAATATATTCGTCCAATCTTGGTAGTTCTTGATTTAATCGCAGCAGAGTTGCTTAGTATCAAAGCCCGTACACAGAGCACCTACACACCGGTGAAGCACGTGACAAGGGCTGCGTTAACTAAGCGGATTTCCCACTTGCGTCACGTGTTTGCATTTATGTCATGACGTAAAAGTTCAATGAGAACAATTTTTTTTATTTAGGCTTCAAATAAAGTGCTTCATAATATAACAGCTGATTGTTAATATGATATGAATAGGAGTAGGCGTTTACTGAAGGCCGAAAACTACAAAAGTCCGTCACGCAGGGGCTGCGTAAACTAAGCAGATTTCCCACCTGATGTTTTACAATAGAGAAATCCGCCTAATAACAGCTGTAGTAGGAAGGGATCTCTAAACCTATTCACGAGGGACGAATAGTTCTGGAAACGGCCACCAGAGCTCTCGGCGGAGAGTCCGGAACATGGCGGGGTTCCGTCGACCACATACACAATACAAATGCAAATATCTCGGTTAATATTCAAGATACAGAATAAATGTATAGAGCAATATTTATAGTAAATTTAATTTACAATAAGATTGATTCTATACAATTTTTCGATCCGACGCATAATAACGGAGATATTTTGAATTTTCAAAAATCCCCCCCTCTAAACCCCCCTCCCACTGGTCCGATTTCAGCCATTAACGAACTTGATCTCTCTTTTTACGTAAAACGCTTAAATATGAAGTTTGGTAACGATCAAACAAAAATTGCGACCGCTAGAGCGTTAACAGACAAATATATATATATATATATATATATATATATATATATATATATATATATATATATATAATTTTGAACGGACCTCATTTTCGTCATCTCCTGGGTAGGATCGATGGACATTTGAGGAAATTTTTCAAAACTCGCGTCATGAGTACGACCTCAATAGCTGATTTCCCTTAAGGGAAATCTGCTAAAACGCAAATATCTTGGTTAGTTATCAAGATAGTGAAAACAATGTACATAACAACATTTATAGAATATTACATTTGCAATAAGATTGGTTCTATACAATTTTTCGATCCGACGCATAATAAGAGATATTAAACATTTTTGGAATTCTCACCCTCTTTTCAGCCGTTAATGATCTTGATCATTCATTTTATATAAAACGATTATATATCAAGTTTGGTAACGATAAGACAAAAATTGCGTGGTAACAGACAAATATATATATAGATACTATTTTGAACAGACCTCGTTTTCGTCATCTCCTAGGTAGATTGATGAACATTTGAAGAAAATTTCGAAAATCGCGTCATGAATACGATCTCTATAGCTGATTTTCCTTAAGAGAAATCTGCTAAAAGTCTATCAAACAAGGTAAAACAAAACCATTTCCCACGCTAGTATGGTACACTATGAATCTCTTCTCAAAATCGATATTGTATTTCTAAGTAAAAATCGGATGAGGCAAAGTCGGGGTTTATTGTAGGAGAAAACAGTATTTAGTAGAGAGGAGTATTTCCCTTAATGTTGACAATATCACTTTAGCCAACGTCTCCTTGCCGAAATATGACTGGACACTGTAAAGCGTCATGAAATCGATTAGTTGATGACCAGAATTTCTGCGATGAAGGTAAATGCCTGCTGAACCAATTTCCGTACAAATTGTGACAGTCCACTCCTCAAATACATGATTTTGAAAGCTCCTAAAATAAGGTACTTATGACTACAATGTCATCTACAGGTTAGGATATGTGACAAAGCAATGATTGACAGGTAGTTTAATATGCCCTTAGGGCAATTTGCCTCTCGTAAAATGTTTTACATTTAAACACCATAACATAATTTGATATATACATTCTGTCATTATTAAATAGTAGTTTTGAGTTAACATTAGAGCTTTGGATACGGTGAAAAGTGTATAATAATATATGTTAACAACGAATGGCAAGTAATGAAAAGGAAAAGTCCGTTAGACCAGGGCTTCTTAAACTATGGGTCGCGACCCCATTTGGGGTCGCGTAGCAAAATTCTGGGGTCGCGAGAGATAAAAATACAATTTATGTTTTATCTTCAGTTACAACTTATTCGTCGATTAGACGAATATGCTTTATCTACAATTACAACTTATTCGTCGATTCGACGAATATGTTTTATCTACAGTTACAACCTATTCGTCGATTCAACGATGCTTCGTTTACAAAGAAATAATATCGTTCAGCGTTAAAAAATGTTGAAGAGGTCTTATGTCCAGCAGTTTCAAACATTCCACCAAGATTTGATTTGTTATGCAATAAAAAACAGGCACATCCATCTCATTAAATTTTTAACTTATACTTTAATTTAATACTTACCACGCAACTACTTGAATATATTCGAGAGAATTAAGACGTCAGAATCCACTTTTATTTTTGAAACTATAATAAATACAATTTTATAATTTTTTGTGCAATTTTTAATTTTAGATTTTTGTATGTTTCAAAACGGATTCTAAACTTATATATTTTCATATGTATATGTATATTGTTACCAAATAAATAAATCATCAAAAAATATTAATTTATTTTTCTTTTATATTTGTATGGGGTCGTCAAGAAACTCGCAATCATAAATGGGGTCGTAAATTACAAAAGTTTAAGAAGCCCTGCGTTAGACTAAACGGATTTCCCAGTTAGATCATATTTTTCATTTCTATGCATGTTGATGAGTAATCTATTTACGTCACAAGCATTAATGAATATGATTTTTTTTTATTCTTGTCCCGTGCCCCATATAAAACATATGTCTTCCGAGATGTCTCCTAAGCCACACTCAATCGTCCGGCTGCTATGGAAAAGACTACACAACTCTAGATTAGAGCAGGCTCTCATGATGGAGCTTGGCCTCTGAAAGTGCACTCTGCATATAATAAAGCCCTTGTAGAGAACAAGGCGTTTTTATTGATCCTGACAATATATTCTTCATACTTAAATGGCAAGCATCACCGAGAAAACTTACTTTTTCCACACTATTTCAAAATGGTCCTACATGTTAGGTGACATATAGCCACTTCGTTTCAAAGAGTGTGAGAAAGGACGAGTAATAGGATTGGCCCCAGAAAAGGTGGTATATAGGTCAGGAATCATATAAGGTATATTTTAATTAAGTCTACGTGGAAAAGGGATATATTGTTGATGACCCTTGCTATTAGATTATGAAGAATATGATTCTGTGAAGTACACGAAACGTACAGAGCTACAATGAATAGTGCTATTTATTTACGTCCATTTTTTGCTAATATGGCTAATTGGGACAGGTTTTCCACTGGATACCACTCTTTTGTTGCCAGGGTGGGACTAATGATTTTATTTAATGAATTCGTCCCTAAATAAATTCCAATTGCCCAGGGGAGAATGGAACTCAATTTTAATTTTTTTAACGAAGTTGACGAAAGATAAAAGTTGACTTTTATAAATTCAGGAAACAAAAATGCTTAGTTCTACGGAAGGTGTAACATAAACGGAGCTTTCTGAGGGGCTAATCAGGTTAGTCATCTGAGTTAAAAGTGATGGGCTTAGTCTCACATGGTAAACCTAGAGTGGCGAGTTCGATTACCGTCTGAGCAGTAGGAATTTATTTAGTGTCTCATTAAATGAAATCCTTAGTAATACCATGGCTAGAAAAGGGTGGTAACCTGTCGCAATTAGCCAAGTTAACAAAATGTGGAATTAATAAACAGTAATAAAAACCAAAAAAAAAACTAAACTTTCTGAAAAGTATCCAGCCTTGAAGGTCAACAGACAAGTTCGCATAATGGAGTTTAGTTAATTGGTGATGTAAGTAATTGCAAAGAAATATTTATTGACTATCTGAGTTTGACTAATACCAGTACATATAATTTGAGCCAATATTGTAATATTGTACATTCAATTTACGGCCAAGGTGTTTCAAAGGGTATTGGTAAAATGTCAGGTAACGGAGTTTATTTTAAAAATGAAATATCATTTTGTTGTAGAGAATTTCTTCAATTAAAGAAGATATTTTTCTAAGTCGTAAAACGGTTTTTGAACTACATTCTCTAAATGATCCCGATTGCGATAGCTAAAGGAACAACCCATTCCCTTTACGGTTACATTCTTTTTCCAAAGAGTAAATCTACTATATACTATATATATATGCATTACTATTGGAATTTTATGCAAAATGAAAATTCAGAATTAACTCCGAAAAAATCACTGTAGGATTCTACACTCTGATGTCATTCAAGAACTATCTCCGACTATCCTTCCCGGAAGGGTGGTTTATTTTTTATATTATTGACAATTCTTTTAGCATTTAACTCAATTGCAGTATTAAGATCTTGTACACCATTCAGTTTGCCTTGACAAAGATAATAAATTGTACAGAAACGTCGGCAAGCTGAAATAGGTTTATGCCAACCTTAGTGACCGAGAACCACATATCATTTGGATAGCCCGAAATAAGTATTTTTAGAAACGGTGGTAGTGATCTTGGGAATTAAGGATAAAACTCAAGGCAGAATTAATAAGCGCAGTACACACTTAACATGCATGGCTCCAGATGTTGCTATACTGTAGTGAAAAACGTCACGCTTGTACTAAGCACAGCCACTAAAAGTTAACTGCTGACTGCGTTAACTGATATTACCTATATACACATATTTTCTACCTATATATGGACTGGCGTCTATTGTGAACAGAGCATATCGCTTGCTAAATGTCTAAGCATAACAACACTTCTTCTTCGATCATTGTTTACCCTACTAAATTGAGACAAAGCAGCATTAGGCATACTACAAAATATCGTGCCCTGAGATAGTTGGGAATGCTTGACAGAAGAAGGTGACATCAGAGCACAGTGAATAAATTTGATGTCTATTATGTGTGTGGCACACATCCTGTAGGAACCTCCAATCTGGCTTCCTTCTCATACCACGCACTCGGAAGAATCTCGTCTCCTCTCTTCAGAGATAACGCTTGTCACCTCGTATGTAGTAAATATACCTAACCATCGTCGGTTCTTCTGCTTACTTCCGATGTATATTTAAGCTCGAAGAAATATGAGCTTGTGAATATATATAGACTTCCTACAGTAAGTGAAGTCACTATAGTCTCAATATTATTTACCCTGAAAACCTGATTAGAGTTTTTTGCAGATCATAAATATTGTAGTGAATAGAGGATCGACAACGAGTGGAAGAATGTTCACCTGCAGAATTTTGAATGGTTTCTACCCCTTCCCAATATTTGAAAGTCCCTGATTTTCCACTTGCGTGACATATGCATTAACTTCAAAACGTAGAAGTTCAAACAGAACAATATTTGGTATTTAGACTTCTAATAATTTTCTCAATAATACAACAGCTTATTGTTAATACGACATGAGCTGGAGTGGGGGGTTCACTGGAGGCCGAAAAATAAAAAAGGTAAATATCAAGTTAATAATCAAGATAGTGAAAAAATGTACATAATAACATTTAAAAAATATTAAATTTGTAATTAGAATTAATTTTACAATTTTTCGATCCTACGAGTAATAACAGAGATATTAAGAATTTTCGAAAATCCTACCCTCTCAGCTCCAACAATTAGGAGGGGCCCCCTCTACTTCTCGGATTTCAGCCTCTAAAGAACTTGATCTTCAGTTTAAATATCGAGTTTGGTAACGAACAAACAAAAAATTATATAATATATATATATATATTTATATATAATGAATAGTTGAACGGGCCTCATTTTCGTCATTTCCTGAGTTGGATCGATGGACATTTGAGGATTTTTTTCGAAAAAAGGTGTCATGTGTACGACATTAATAGCTTCCCTTAAGGAAAGTCTGGTAATATCCATTCGAACTCCACAATATTAATAAAACTATTGAAAGAGAATTACGGTAATTACAAGCAGTCTTGCAATTTAATATCCATTGTGATTATATTTTTTTTTCAATTACAAAAAAAATTAGATAATATTAAGGCCTTTAAATCTTGATATTGAAAATGTATAGCACATTAAACTTTAATATCTCACAGTAGGCCCTGAATGTTTTATTCAAAAGTGGATGCGTGACCATGGTAATTTTTCTTTCTATAGCCTCTAAATGAGAATAACACTATTGGTCGAAATTGTTGGGAGAGAAAACAATTCTTCTTAGTTTTTTTTTCCAATGGGATTTTAATATTTACATATCTGTGTGCCCATAATTTCTGTACGAAACATCCAATATCCATTACACTCGTCCATGTGGTTTTTCTAGAAAGTTATAAATCTATGTTTATTAGCTAGGGGAAGGGTTTTTATTGGTGGGGAGAGGGGGTTGAAATACAGGATTGAAAATTTCTCCATTCCCTTTACGGGCACAAATGATATTTATACAACTTTTTCTGCTAATCGTGCATATGCCCTCCAATTATTTACCAGAACACTTTATGAACAGGTAAGTGATAATAATAATATTAATAAGTATAATATATATATATATATATATATATATATATATATATATATAATACTATCCAAGACCTAGTTGTTTTTACTCCAGCTTTTAGACGCCACGTACTGAAAGACAATAGTGTCTCCGATAAGTGTAGAATGTGCAATAAAACATACGAGATATATATCGCTGTGCATATGGATCAGCGGGAACCTAAAGAGTAAATACATCTGACATCGGGCACAATGGGGCCAGAAAGTCGACTGGAGTCAACTCATTCCAGGCCCACCTTGGATAATGGAGGTTGTACGTCAAGTTGATTACTTACTAAGTAAAAACTCTGATCTCTAATCCCTCGATTCTCGCTCAGGAGTGGCTAAAAATCCTGAAGGTCTATAGTGCCAACCGAATATATATATAAAACTATGGGTTATAATATTAGTCATCCCGGCGAGCTGTCAGGAGTACGTACTCGTTAGACTCCCTCTGATTCAGAAGTACTGCGACACTCGTGCTCTCGTAGAAAACTAATCTGAACTAATGATCTTCCATGGCGGGAATCCTGCAAGTATTTCTACTTTCAGCTTACTGACGGCAGCGATAGATATACCCTTGCCACTGCCCGGACCACCATACACACACGCACGGCAGCGATAAATAAACCCATGCCATTGCCCGGACCACCATACACACACTGACGGCAGCGATAGATATATACCCACACCATTGCCCGGACCACCATACACACACGCACGGCAGCGATAGATATATACCCACACCATTGCCCGGACCACCATACACACACTGACGGCAGCGATAGATATATACCCACACCATTGCCCGGACCACCATACACACACGCACGGCAGCGATAGATATATACCCACACCATTGCCCGGACCACCATAAACACACGGCAGCGATAGATATATACCCACACCATTGCCCGGACCACCATACACACACTGACGGCAGCGATAGATATATACCCACACCATTGCCCGGACCACCATACACACACGCACGGCAGCGATAGATATACCCACACCATTGCCCGGACCACCATACACACATGCACGGCAGCGATAGATATATACCCATGCCACTGCCCGGACCACCATACACAGACTGACGGCAGCGATAGATATACCCATGCCACTGCCCGGACCATCATAAACACACGCACGGCCGTATGGCTTAAGACGTGGGTACATATATCCACTACCCCTCAGCTTAAGATAAAAATAGGTGCAGGTTGATCCCACCCAAGTGAGAACATTAGTTTACCAGTTTGCTATCAGAGCCGTGCTAGTATCACGACGCTGGTGGATCAGAGGGAATCTGACGAGTATATACTTCTGAATCGCAACTGATATTTCAGGTTCAAGTGTTGAAATATTAGTTTTAGATACATGATTTTCAAATGAATGCAATTTTTTATAGTAATATGTAAGCTATTATTACTGTATTATACATAAAATTAATAACAAATAAGTTTGTTAGCTGAAAAATAGTTAATAATTATGCTCATCTGTAAGTAATGTCCTAAATCTGTGTGTGACACACGGATATTTAAAGAATGCCTTTTAATCGTTGGTCTTCAAGAATCAAAGAAATGCATTGTGGATTAATTTTGAAAACCCAGAATGTACGTTCCGAATTCATTAAGAAGATGGCATACACCTATAGAATTAAATGTATTTTCAAATTTATTCATATTGAATAAAAGGCATACGATAGATGGAATATTAACTCAAATTTTATTTTGTCTCATATTGGTTTCATTATTAAGTTTATGCGAGTTACATTGCACTTGTTAATAATAACTATGGATTTATAAAATTAAATTACGATTTTTAAAATTACTGTAGCAATTGGAATGGTTTGCCTTAGTTTTTCCAATACTGCATCTATTTTCATATCCATATAGTCTTGTTCTATAATCCACTTAACATATATTCTAAATAAAGATAAAATAGATAAATAAATATGTTGTATGAGAAAAGTACATTAAATAATTAATTAAATGTCAAATGTTTTTATTCTAATCTTACTTAGTTAATTAGCCTATAATATTTGAAATTACATGAGTGTATATTTAAAAAATATTAAATGGTGTTGGTAGAAAAATTAAATTATATTTTTATAAATATTTTTAAAACAATTATAATTAAAGGCTACGGTTTTCTAGAACTTTACAGGTCATTGATAAATAATGATCAATGAAAATCTCTTGTTTTTGTTAATGGAAACAAGTCTGGAACCTTTTACTATTACTTCAGGGGCTGGGACTTTCTCTGATTATTTAAAACCAAAGAATCCTTCTCCAACTAGTTATTAATACTCAGTTGTTGGAAAGTGAAGTTCAGTGAGCTTTTTGTCAAGTTGGTACTCAGTTGAGTAAGTCTGTGGGTGAAAAGTTTTTTTATATTGTTCGAAGTCTAATTGAGCGTCGTTTGATGGTTGTATTTCATCAACTTATTTTTAGTTCAAGATAACTAACTTCTTGAAAAGTGAAACTGTGGAACAAGTAATTAATGGAAACCAATAATAAATATGTATTTGTGATCGTACAATTAGCAAGCAAAATTACTTATATTATATTTAGGAGGAACTCTAAATTTTTATCTGATATTAGTTTTGAAATCTCATTTATATTGTACTCTCAATGCACAAAGTTCAATTATTTTGATGAAACCTGTGTATTCTAGGATGTAAACATCAGCTGTTCCTCTAGTTGCCAGTACTTATTTTTTTGTCGCTACCGAATACCGTATTCATAAATTGGATAATATAAGGGGTAAACTGTAATATCATAAATATATACACTGATGCGGTGCCAAGTTCAAACCCCGGGAAAGCTGTATTTAGCTTTATAATATCCGAGCTATGAGGTTAAACTCCTGTCAGTTTTAACTCAGCATCTTGAGGTAATTGAATATCTACATTAGGTCTTTATTACACTAAAATACGCCATGGAATGCCATTAAACCTTTCACTAAAGCTATGTTGTACCCTTCGTGGTATGTTGACTTAAATATCCAATTTGTCATTCGTGATTTAAAAAAGAAAGTCATATTGCCAATGTTGATCATAAATTATTTCCTGCAATTGCCTTATACATTTTTTTTTTTAGAGTTCCGTTATGAGCCAATCCAGCTCATGTGATATTTACTATAAACAAGTATGATGCTAAACAATCCAAATATTTCCTATTCATATCCAAACCCACTCACTGTTTACACCATTAACTACAGGAGAAATGCGAGTTGAAGGAGATTTGCGATGACTTTTAGTGATATAATATTTCATAATGTAAATTCATTTAACGCTCCAGTAGGAGTGTGGTTTAGTGAGGACCGAAAATTGTAAAATGCAAATAACTCCGTTATTAATCCAGATAGAGGAAAATTTAGAGAGCATTTGTATCGTAGGACATAACTTTTGTGTAAAGATCGGTTATAGAATATTTTGTTTCATATCGATTTAACCGACTCATACAAATCTAAACTACCACTGGCGAAGGTCAGATTACGGTTATTAATGATAACCTTGGTGTAATGTTTTAAATGAAACAATTAAATATATATTGTAGTTTCCCAACTATTAAATAAAAATTACGCCCTCTCGTGCGTTTGCATATATATATATATATATATATATATATATCATTAATACATTTCGTAGTCGTCATTAGAAGAAGCTCAAGTTGTTAACTATAGTATTATGGCAGCAATACTGAGGTTGTTAATCACGATTGTGAAGCCTATGGGTTCTATAGAGAATTTTTTAGTAACGATATATTCATCGATACTAGTCAATTTGCCCTCCCTCCTTCTTTGAGATCATCACTATTATTAAAATTGTACTATTTTGAAATGCCCGTGGTATAAGTGATGGACATAAAACTGTAGAAAACTTGACATTGGAATAACTACATGTAAGAAAGCTTTGACATTTTCTATTCACTGAAAAAACATTGTGAAGTGCATTTTTTTTTTAGCAGATTTCAAATAACGAAAATCAGCTATTGAGGTCATACTCCGACGCGATTTTTGAACAATTTCCTCAAATGTCCATCGATCCTACCCAGGCATTTTTTTCTTATACCGAATTATACGCTATATATACACTCGTATTCCGCAATAGCGGAAGTGAACAATTTTATTTGACACAAAAGACTCAACCAAACTAAATAAAACTCGGTATGTGTATTAGCACTAACGCCTTCATTATAATAAGCCATACCAAAATTTCTAGGGACGGTTAGGAGTGGGGGTTGTAACGGAGTCGTCAATTTAAAAATAACAGTATTTCGTTTTCTATTCGTTTTTCTGCAAATATGCACATGCCAAAAGAAGTTTTTTTTTTTTATTTGAAGTAACTTTTGTTATATAACTTTTGTCTTATAACAAAGTATAAACGAGATATACACTAAAAACTAAAGCGGGAGCCAACAATTTTATTGGGCACTAACGATTGAACCGAACTTAACAAAACTCGGTATGTGAATTAGCATTAATTCTTCCATGATTATAAGCTATATTAAAATTGGTAGGTTCAAACGGGAGTGGGGGTTATAAGGGAGGCCTGATATAATTATTCGCGATATTTCATTGTCTATTTGTTTTCCGACAAATGTGCACATAACAAAAGTTGTTTACTTTGTTATTTAGTGTAACTTTTGTTTTATACATTTTTTTCGGGAACAATGTATGAAGCAAGTAATTTGCGTAGAAATATTGATATGCTCAACAATTCTTTCCTATTGAACTACCAGGTACCAAATCTCAAATCTATGCAACATGCACAGGACACGGGAAGTATGACAATATGGAGGAGAGTGAAGTCTTACATAAAAAATTAATTTATTATTAAAAATTAATTTTTATTAACAAATCCACAGCAACGATGGGTACAAACCCTAAATACTGGGGCGGGTAAATGTCAAAATATTGTGCAAAGTAAAGCCTTGCCAAAAAAATACCATCTCCATTCAGCCTCAAATGAATTCCCGGGCGAAGCCGGGTATCTGAGCTAGTATACATATATATATATATATATATATATATATATATATATATACACATATGCCTGTTAACGCTCTAGCGATTTGTTTTTATCGTTACCAGACTGGATATTTAAACTTTTATGTAAAAATAAAGGTCAAGTTCGTGTACGGCAGAAATCGGACCGGTAGTTGAGAGGGGGAATTTCGTAAATTCTTAATAACTCCGTTATTATGCGTTGGGTCGAAAAATTGTATAAAACCAATCGTATTGTAAAAGTAATGTTCTATAAATGTTGCTATTAACCGAGATATTTGCATATTTTTGTTTTCGGCCTTCAGGAAACCCCCACTCCTGCTCATTTCATACTAACAATAAGCTGTTATATTATGAAGCACTTTATTTGAAGCCGTGGGAAATCTGCTTAGATTATGCAGCCCCTGCAAGACGGACTTTTATTTTCATCATTTATCTACCGACTGAAGGTAAACGACAGATCTCTTGCAAAATATTTTCCACTCCTAATTGTTTGTTATTGTAACTATGTAAGTATGGAATTGTATTGCACCATTATTTTTGTTTTTGAATTATTTCAAATCAATATTAAATATGTATATATTTTAATCTACCTAGTGCCCTCTACGTATTTATTCTAATCATCTCTTTCAATTCGTACAAATGCATTAGGTAAAGCAGGAGTGCACCAACGGTGCACCAATAACATTGGGGCTAAAGTTACAGTGTGGAGCCAGACTTTTTACACGAGTGTCAAGAATTGTACAGAGCAAACCCAATGATCCGGGATATTCTTTGGCAACTTGACAGCCACAGCCATCGTCTGAATTGACTCCAGGCTCCAGGGTTAATGGGTAAACAGCTTCTGAAGAAACTTCAATATAGACATTTCTGAAGAAAGTTCAATTTTATCATTTTAATGAGATTTCCGCTCTATTGGAATAAAGTTACTTCATTGCCTTCATCTTTTTTCTTCAAATTATAAATAAAATGTGGCAGTTTTATACAAGTGAAGGTCAACTCTATTTAACCCTTAAACCACATTGGATACATATTTTAAAACAAAACATTTCATTTTTAGCGATTTCCATATTTAAAAACGTCTTGATTATCAAGAGAGGTCCTAGGATTCACTCGTTTGGGGGGGGGGTGCATTTTAGCGGATTTCCCTTGAGGGAATTCATTTATTGAGGCCGTACTAATGACGACATTTTCGAAAACTTTCCTCTGATTTCTCAAGAGCTGGTATAACACACTTACGATCTTATGTGAACACGTATTCTCTATTTATATGTAAAAAAAACCGGTGAGTAGAAGGGGGGGGTTGAGGAAGGCAGACAAATTTTATATAACACATATTATTGCTAATTTAAATATCCTATTTATATAATGAACAACTTTATTATAACCTTAAATACCAAATATTGTTCTTAAGAGACATTTATTACGAATGATACTGACAAATCTTCATCGATTTAGATTTTACATTAATATTTCGCAAATGCTTATTTGATCTAAACCATACTCGATATTTGACTGTTTCAGTTAACACAAAGATCATATTTGTTTATAATTCAGACTTTCCGTTGGGAGGTTTTTAAAATTGACTGAAATATTTATCATTACTTTTTGTATTTTTAGCAGATTTCCCTTAAGGGAAATCAGCTACTGAGGTTGTACTCGTGACGCGATTTTCGAAATTTTTCTTCAAATGTCCATCGATCCTACCTAGGAGATGGCGAAAATGAGGTCCGTTGAAAACTGTGTGTGTGGTGTTTGTGTGTGTGTGTGTGTGTATATATATTTATATATTTTTGTCTGTTACCGCTCGAGCGGTCGCAATTATTGTTTCATCGTTACCAAACTTGATATTTAGTCGTTTTATGTAAAAAGACAGATCAAGTTCGTTAATGGCTGAAATTTGTCCAGTGGGAGGGGGGGGGTTAGAGGGGAGGATTTTCGAAAATTCGAGATATCTCCGTTACTATACGTCGGATCTTTAAGGGCAGATCAATTTTGATAGATTCTATAGAATGATTCGATTCGACGTTTTGAACGGATCTCATTTTCGTTATCTCCTGGTTAGGATCGATGAACATTTGAGAAAATTTCCAAAATCACGTCATTGGTACAACCTCAATAGCCTGATTTCCTTCAAGGGAAATCTGCTAAAAAGGGGAACTCCTCAACTCAAAAACAGTCTTTAACTGCATGATCGTTACGAACTCCATATTTAAACGTTTTATGTAAAAATAAAAATCTAGTTCGTTAACAGCTGAAATCAGACCGGTGGGAAGGGGGGTATAGGGGGAGGGCGAGGATTTTCGAAAATTCGAAATACCTCCGTTACTGTACGTCGGATCGAAACTTTGTATAAAGCCAGTCTTATTGAAAATTAAATGATCTATAAATGTTGTTATGTACATGTTTTCATGATCTTTAATATTAACCGAGATATTTGCGTTTTTTTAGTTTTCGGCCTTCAGTAAACCCCCACTCCTACTCATATCAACAATAAGCTGTTATATTTTGAAGCACTTTATTTAAAGCCTAAATAACAAATATGGTTCTCATTGAACTTTTACGTCATGAGATAAATGCAAATACGGGACGCAAGTGGGAAATCTGCTTAGTTAACGCAGCCCCTACGTGACGGACATGTTTAGCTTCATCACTGGATGTGTTGGCTGGCTGGTTGAGGTCCTTCATCAAGTTGACCTTTTCTAATTTAATCCTGATGACTGTCTTGCAACAGCCAATCAATAAGTCAAGCTACGAAGTGTTTAAGATTACGGCAGTGCCTGAGGCCCTTGTGGACTATAGCGCTTAAGTGTAAGTAAGCGAATCATGAAGCATGAAGCATTGTTGAAGGACGGAAATTCGCCAGAAGCATTCACAAGGGAGCCGAGAGCTGAATGGCCCATCCCCTTGCCAATGTTTAAGTGGTCCGTAGAAATTATGGATCAGAATTCCTCCCACCGCCTCTCGTACTCTCTCTCTCTCACCCCTTTCTCTCTCACTCTCTCTAACCCCCTCTCTCTACTCTCCCTCGCTCTCACTTTCTTTTGCTCTCTTGCTTCTCGCCCCTTCTCGATCTCTCCTTTACCACTTCAAAGCTGAGAGTTATTTTCGGGAACCTATTGTCTTGTCCTGAGCACGTCTTAGCTCATATTTTCTAGATTACAGTTTCTTAATACTGATGTAATATTATTTTTATTCACTGCATATTTTCCCTAATTAACTCCCTTCATTTAATAATAAAACGGAATAATAAAGTCGGCGGTATCACGTTCTTTTTGTGAGAGGCAACTTTCAGTTCAACTATCAGCTGGATAGGCATTTCTAAAAATGTCGACGAAAAAGATTAAGACATGAAATGTATCTAAACTATAAGTTATTAGGTACTGCTCCTTTCGCAGAATGTCTATGGCATTTACTTATTATCATTTTTTTTTATCCATTTGCATGCATGTAATTTTTGTCGAGCGTTTTGAATATACGTATTCAGGTTGTCCCAGTTTACCGGCCACTGCCAAAACCAACCAAAAATTTGTGGTACATTTTTTAAAATTTAATCCAGAAACTTTTAATTTCACGACGACTTCTTTTCTGACATAAATGCTCTTGATAAGCAAAAAGAAAATTTCATGTACCAGAGCATTAAAAAATTGGCTAATTAAGAAACAAAAGCTAATAATGAGAAGAGAAACAGAAACGACTAATTGTAAAAAGAAAAGGTTTACCTCAATAACAAAGTTCCTGCTCTTCATAAATCAGAAACGGACAAGAGTCAGTAATAAACTGACACATTCTACTGAAAAATAGTGACATACAATTAGAATAGAACTTTCATAAAATAAAAGTACAACCATTTAGGTATCGCCCAAAAACATTTAGAAAACTGAAAATGATTTTACTAGGGTTTGTAATATTGCTTAGAAATATGAAAATAATGTTCAAAACAATTTTAGTAGATTAACCCTCCAGCCGCGGGCCGATTTTCATTTTTTCTTTGAAGAAATACGGGCAATTTTAATACATTATTTAAGTTGATAATATGACTTGTTTGAAAAAGACATAGAAAAAAATTTAAAAAAAAATTGGACTTAGTGAAATATTTATTTTTGAATTGTATACATATGCGGGAAACGTGTTTCACCGCATTTTTAAAATTTTTTTGCGTATGGTATATTTTGAAACATGGCTCCATACATAACCCTACATTACAATAAATAATAAACGTCTTGATGGTAAATAAACGTTTCCCACTGACTACATTCAAACAAATTACGTGCGACGCGGATATAGCGTGGCCCGCAAAAATAAATCAAATAAGCAAAACGCTATTTCCACGTCGCCCGCGGTTGGAGGGTTAAAGGATAAAATAATCTAATCTAAAACTAATTAATACGTGAAATATGTAAGTCGCTTGCAGGGGATCGAATATAAGTGAATCATCGCACGTTATATGTTAAAGCAAAAATTAAAAAGTATTGACAATAACTAAAATATAACTGCTTCGACGGACCACTCTATTTCTAAATAACTTAAAACATGCAATATCGAAACAATTAATATTAAAGAATAAATAAACCTTATATATGTGAATAAGAATATGCACATAATGAAAATAGTAAACATAACCATGAATAAAAAAAACGGAAACTACACACCTTAAAAATATATTCTACATCTTTTCATCTCAAAAATAAAATTATCGTTTTTCGAAATAACCTGTTTCGGAGAAACTCACTTTCTACTTCACGTCCGAAATTGTAAAAAAATCGTACGTTTTTTCGTACAAAACGAAATACGTCTGTCACTTTTAGATAAAGATAGGAATAACACTGGCAATTCCCGAGGTAATTTAAATTGATGAAGTGACAATAACAAGGCTAGAGTTGTAGGACTCCTAGAGTTCTAAGGCAGGGATTTCGCCTCTCATTCCGCTGACTCAAGCGAGCAATAGTAGAAGTCCATCACGCAGGGGCTGCTTTAACTGAGCAGATTTCTCACTTGAGTCACTCAAAACTTAAAAGTTATAATGAGATTATATTTGGTGTTTAAGCTTTAAATAAAGTAATTCATAATATAACAGCTTAATGTTAATATGACATGAGCAGGAGTGGTGGTTTACTGAATGCTAAGAACTAAAAAAATGCAAATATCTCGGTTAACACTCAAGATAATGAAAACACGTACATAACAACATTTATGGAACATTACATATGGAATATGGATTGTTTAATACAATTTTTTGATCTGACGCATAATAACGGAGATATTTCAAATTTTCTCATTTCCCCGCCCCTCTCACAGTAAGGAATGAGGAGGACCAGGGATGCCTCGTTTTCTATAGACTGACGATCCTCATTGTACTCGGGAGTTCTGTGGTCCGTTCAACCTGCGTCAGCCTGCCAGTGGACGGGATCTAAGAGAGCCATAATCATTAGTCATCCCGAGGCGCTGTCAGGCTTTACTTGAGGGAACTCCCACCTCCCACGCACAAACAGAGGAGAGAAATTTCGGAAATTCTTAGTATTTCTGTTATTATTTGACGGATCGAAACGTTGTATAGAATCAATAATATTGCAAATGTTATGACCTATAGATGTTATGTACGTTTTTTCACTATCTTGATTATTAACAGAGATATTTGCAGTTTTTAGTTTTCGGCCTAGAGTAAACCCCTTTTCCTACTCATGCCATATTAACAATAAGCTGTTATATTATGAAGAACTTTATTTGATGCCTAAATACAAAATATTGTTATCATTGAACACTTACATTTCGAGATAAATTTAAATACGTGACGCATGTGGGAAATTGCTTAGATAACGCAGCCCCTGCGGGATGAAATTTTTTTACCTTTTGCTTACTGAGGCTAGTGGCAGATGTACCCACGCTTTAAGCCACGGGCGTTACCCTATATATATATATATATATATATATATATATATATATATATATATATATATGTATATACGTAGATATATAGACATACATAGACCATTATTCTCTAAAGCGAGTTTATTTAGCCTAAGGTCTGTCCTAGGGCACCTTCAGATCTGTCTTTTCAGATTAAACTGTACTCATAATACAACTCACCAACGAACTCCTCGATGTGATGTGCAAATTGAATTAAATTAGAAAAAGGAAACAAAAAAATGTTTTTTCAAAAATAAATGGGTAAAATGACCTGGACAACAAACAGTCATCTATATACACGTGTGTGCCCCGACATTTTGATTGTCGTTATAATTAAAAGTCATCGGAGGTCAATTTTTTTGTTTTATTTTTCATAAACATCTGAAAAACATTTTTTCAGGACAAAAGAAAGGATCTTTAGCTCTCAAACAGGTGTATTTATTCTCCATGTTAGCAGATTTCCCTTAGGGGAAATTTTTATTCAAATGACCATCGATCCTACCCAGGAGATGACGAAAATGAGGTCCGTTCAAAACTGTGTGTGTGTGTGTATATATATATATATATATATATATATATATATATATATATAACTATCTATCTATCTGTCTATCTATCTATCTATCTGTTTATCTATCTATCTATCTATATATTTGTCTGTTACCGCTCTAGCGGTCGCTATTATTGTTTAATCGTTACCAAACTCGAAATTTAGTCGTTTTATGTAAAAAGAAAGATCAAGTTCGTTAACGGCTGAAATCGGGCAAGGGGGAAAGGGGGTTTAGAGGGGAGGATTTTCGAAAATTCGAAATATCTCCGTTACCATAGGTCGGATCGAAAAATTTTATAGAATACTATAAATATTATTATATACGTTTATTCAATATCTTGAATATTAACCGAGATATTTGCATTTTTTAGTTTTCAGCCATCAGCAAACCGCCACTTCTACTCATGTTACATAAAAAATACTCTGCTACATAATAAATTTCATTATTCGAAGTTTAAATACCAAAAGTTGTAATGAAGAGACCATTATTTTACGAGATACATGCAAATATGTTCTGGTGATCCCCCCCCCCGTCTTAAGGTTTTGGACTATTAAAATTTGATTGATTGAGATAACAGTTATTCTGACTCATTATTAAGGTCTCTAGTACAGTACTAGACATAGTAAATAGTTCTCAATAAAATTAATATGTTATATTCTGAAATATTTCAGTAATTGTTTTTCTTTCCGGTGTGAGGCGGGCAGACCCGTTTGTTTACATTTCTAACCTAACGCTCCCTGTCGGCAGTTTATTGAAATTGGATGAAACATTTCTTATTTCCGTTTGTATTTATTCATGGTGGTGTTGTGTTAGCAGTATGTAGATTTATCTATTACTAAACTTTACGTGGGAAATCTGCTTAGTTTACGCAGGCCCTGCGTGACGGACTTTTTTAGAAACGCAGACGTTTTACCCTCCTAGGTATTAACATTGCTAAAAACATACATATATGCAGGGTAAAACTTTTTAACCTCACAACCATTAAGGCAAATTATAATTCTCTTAGATACATAGAGTTCTAACAAACCTTATAAAATTATTCCTCTTAGTCAATTTTGTACTGACTAATGAGTCCACATAATAACAATCTTCTATAATTTAATTTAGCCTTGGCAAGAGGTAATTTGTCAATATCAAATAATCTGATAATATCTAATTTCTTATCCTGTGGGTTCTATAACCCATATGTTTGCAGACACTAGTATTTCAGCGAATATAGAGCATTAAGAAAAAATTGTTTCTACAAAGCTCTGTAATGAAATGAAAACAAGATAAATCACTGAATTGCCTTTAGAAGGACATGGGTCGATAAAAATGAAATGGAGAAATCCACTGGGAGAAGACCAAATTGCGGACAAATGACCAGCCGGAGAGGCCACTGATCTCGGGACCGTCTACACACTCAATGCACTATCTCTCTCTACTTCCGACAGATCGGCCAGCGGTCTCTTTCTCTCTACTGGAATCTTTGATCACTCTATTCGCTATTGTTCCGACCTAATAGTCCCATACAATAGCTCTTATTTTCAACAGTATCTCTAATTAAGTGACTTCTTTGTAATGGTATCTTTAATTATGGGTTTTAGCAAATTTCCCTTACGGGAAATCAGCTATTGAGGTGCCACTCGTGTCGCGATTTTCAAAACATTTTCTCAAATGTTCACCGATCGATACTAGGAGATAACTAAAAAGTCCGTCACGCAGGGGCTGCGATAACTAAGGAGATTTTGCACGTTCGTCACGTACATGCATTTATCTAAAAAAGTAAATGTTCTAGGAGAAAATTATTTGGTATTTAGACTTCAAATAATGTGCTTATAAGATACTCAGATATAACAGCTCATTGTGAATATGGCATGCGTAGGAGTTGGGGTTTACTGGTGTCAGAAAACTGAAAAATGCGAAAATCTCTGTTAATAATCAACATAGTGAAAAAACGCACATGAAACATTTATAGAAGATTACATTTACATTATGATGGGTTCCATGCAATATTTCGATCCAACGCTTAATAACGGGAAGAATTTTCGAAATTTCCCCTTTTAATCCCCTCCCCCCAACCCACTGGTCGGATTTCAGCCGTTAACGAACTTGATCGTTGGTTTTACATAAAACGTTTAAATATCGAGTTTAGTAACGATTAAATAATCGCTAGAGCGTCAACAGACAAATATATATATATATATATATATATATATATATATATATATATATACAGCTTTGAACGGACCTGATTTTCATCATATGGGTTGGATATATGGACATTTGAGAAAATTTGTCAAAAATCGCATCATGAGTACGACCTCAATAGTTGACTTCCCTTAAGGGATCCCCTTAAGCTTATTTCCCTCAAGGGTTTGTTGACGTTCTAGCCGGCGCAATTGTTATTATGATCGTTATCAAATTTGGCGTTTATAAAAATCATGTAAAAGTAAAGATCACGTTCATTGTTGGCTAAAATCGGACAAGTGTATTAAACTTAGAATAAGTCTTAATACCAAATATTCTTTTCAAGAGACCTTTATTATTCGAGATACATGCAAGTCAGTTGTGTAATGACGTCATCAATTTAGTTTTTACGTTCGCCTCGAAAATGTTAATTTGATCTATACCATTCTTGACATTTAACCGTTTCAGTCAACCCTAAAGATCATTTTTTTGTATTGTCTGAAATGGGACCAGGAATAGAGGGGGGTGGAGGTTAGTGGGGGAGATTTCGAAAATTCAAAATATCTCCGTTATTAAGAGCCGCATTTCTATTCGTTGTCATAGTCAATTTTTCGATGTCTTCATTATAATCGAGACTCCTACTTAACTCGTATTAACAATCACCTGATATACCATGAACCGCTTTATTCGAAGCTTAAATAACAAATATTGTTTTTATTAACCTTTTACTGTGTGAGTTACAAGGATGTTTTTAGTGTGATGGCGTCATTAATTAAGATTTCACGGTCTTGAATCGAAAATGATATTGTTCTATACATTTTTTCGTAACTCAAATATACTCGTAAAACGAGTTATGGGGGCACAGAGGAAAGAATATAAAAAAAATAATCAATGTATATTCGCTATTATGAGTCTGATGAAAAATAGTTTATAACCAATATATTATTTGTACTTTCTTCTTTTTAGTCTTCATTAGTCCCCTACTTCTGCTAATTGAAATTTTATTTAGAAAAGCATATCATACTAACAGGTGGGTTTAGGCAGCGCTTGCGTGCCGAACTTTATACTGTCGTAGTAAAAACTGTCAACAACAGACATCCATACACTACTAAAGGAAGACAATTAGATAAGTACATACCAACTGTATACCAGAGACAAAAAATAACACTTAGCAATTCTAAACAAATACAATTTATATCAGGACATGGACCTACGAAGAGTTACTTGTACAAATTTAAACTAACAAACACAAATACATGTAAATGTGACAATGAGACTGAACAGACATATGACCACCTCTTATATGACTGTACATTACTTGACAGACCAAGAACAAAACTCATTAAGTACATTACCTTACAAAACGAAACTTGGCCGACGGACAAACCCAAACTTCCACTCAAATTCAACAAAGGATTTAATGCATTTATTCAAGATTTGGGCACCATTTTGTAAATATAAACCTATTGTTGTACACATATGTAATGTAATGTTACATATGTTTTATTTTATTTCTTTTTTTTTACTTTATTTTTATCTTTATTTAATTAATTTATTGTTCTATAATGTTTACAATTATTATATAAGAAATATTATAATGTAATGCTGAAATGTGTGTAGTATCCAATGGATGGAGCACACAACATGTAAATAAATTCCCACGTTAGAGGGATACTCTGCGTGGAAAAAAAAAAAACAAAAAAAAAAACAGGGCATCCAGTATCAATCATAGCCAGGAAGTGGGTCTCACTTATTCATTGGTAGTAATATCACCTTGACTCTTGGAATCGAAGCCATCGCTGCCGCAGACAATAGACTTTGGCTAAAAATATGTACGGAAAATATCTGATATGGACACCATATGACTTCTTTGTGAATTAAAAGACAAAGTGTTTTGGTGCATTTGATTTTAACATGATTTCATTTGAAAGTTATATATTGCATCTCCGTTCCAATGCATTAGATCAACAATGTCCTAGAACGTAATTACATGTACCACTTACAGGTACGAACAAATTTACAACCCCCGCCCCCCACTAATCTCCCTCCTGCTATACCTTAGTCAATTTTGATCATAAAGGAAGGAGCCCCGTAGATGGTTACAGTCATAAATATGAAATTTGAACTGAGATTCAAGTTCCTATAAGTCTAGAGAAATTCACCTTTTCTGTTTGTTGCACTTTGTCTATGAGATGGATAATAGCGGGAAACAATAGCCTGGACCATCTTCAGCGATTGACAAGAACAATATAACTGTTCCTAGAATTAGTGAACATTATAAAAATGTCCATTTAAAAATCGTGGCTAATACTTTCAATAAAATGAAATCAACATTTAATATTTCTTCCATGGGTTTAATCTTCTAAATTATATTTACTCTTGTTTCATTGAAGTTTATAAATTTCGAAAATATGAGAAATGTTATTGACATTGATGGACCGGATTAAAGGCAGAAGATTCAAATCTAATTAGGATTATCCAAGAAGAAAAAGAAGGGGCCTTGAAGTACGTAAAGCCTGGGAAAGTAGCTGTTATGGGCGGATTAGCAATAGAATTATTTAAAATTGGCTAGAAGAAAACACGCATATTAACGAAATTTGCTCATTACAAATCAAAAGCTAATGGCGATAAAACATCAGACAACCTTACGAAAGAAAATCTTCCATTTACATGAAGGTTAATAGAAGAATTATCAGAAACTTTAGGGGATTCCCTATATTTAAAGCTTGCTTTTATCATTTTTAATTAGATGCAAATTATAATAAAGGAGATATTTCGAATTTTTGTTTCCTCACTCCTCTTGATTCAATCTCAGCGGTTTACGAACTTTTATTTTTACACGAAAGGGTTAAATAAAACAAAATGAACAGATTTTATTTTCGTTATCTCTTAGGTAGGTTCGATGGATATTTGAGGAAGCGTATGGAAAATCGGCGAGGAGTACTACACTAATAGCTGATAAGACGAAAGAGCTTCACTTTCAGCCCCAAAGGCAAAGTAGTGCATGAGGCATTAAAATACGGATGTCGGGATATGACTTCCTGGTACTTTTATTAAATTAAATAAAAGGCTATGCTGCCCCTGTGTGAGGCTATGCGAGATATAAAGAAGTCAAGGCCAGATTAACTCACATATATTAAAGCAATAAAATAAAATATGAGAAAGTTATTAAATCAAATCGAATGTCCACGTCCGCACTTCAGACTCCGGTATTTCACAGGTTACAAACACGCACTAACCAAAACGTGGCTCACAATTCGAAAGCTGTATGGAGACTGTTCTTAACCTCGCTAAGTTATAGGGACTTCTCTATAGCAACGAGATACTCTCGAACACATGAAAATTAAAAGACTAATTGTCAAGGTTATTCATTCGCGAGTACCTCGCCGCTACACTCCATTTAAGATTATTAAATTCGCCAGCGATATACGTATATCTGTTTCATTTCTTTAAGAAAATTCCATAGAAATTAATTTATAGACATTATTAAGACGAGCAAAAAAGGTCCTTTACAAATCTCGCATATCTGTCATAGGTACGGCAAAAATTATAATTTTCTATTCTTTTCTCCCTTCAACGCCCTCTACTTAAGTCGATTTCAGACAGAGCACCTGAGCTGTAAAAATTCAAATATGAAATATGAACATTCTAACACAACTAAAACTAGTGAAAATGGTATCCGAGAGTAGGTTTGGGGGGGGATATAATTCCATAGATATTTGAAAACCCACATTTTCGCAATTACTTACTTCATTTACTTCGTACGATTAAGTAAAAGTGAGAGTAAAAAAAAAACTTAATTTCTATTTGAGGATGCAGTATATGTTTGGGAGGAGGCTTGTAAAATGAAAACTTTAACAAATTTGGAGATGTTTCTCTGAATTAAATGTGTAAATCACTACGAGGGCATTAAAATACAGACTTAACCTTCCGTCGGGCGCAGCTACCCTGAGAGGCCAGGAAAACATACTTTTTGATACCACGCCTCATTCTGTTTCCCCTGTGAGGGGCCATTCCCAGTAATTTCCTGATTTGTGTTCATGCTTAGAATCCCCTACTTTAGTCTATTGCCATCCTTCATCCAGACCGACTGGTCCCTAGGTGGCATGTGAGGCCGACTGCGCCCAATTGGCCCTTAATTTCGAAGATGATTTTTTTTCAAGATATATCTATTGCAATCGTCCCTTTTACTCAGATTAATGATATTCTATATGGAAGTTCGTCGATATCTTGAGAAATAAGTGCTAGTCTAACTCTGGCCTCTCAGGCCGAATGCGCCTTATCAATTTTACTTGTTTTAGTTTAAGCTTCATTCTATTTTAATAAAGTTATTATTTTACGTACTAAATAGCATATTTGCTTTCCTTAGATCCTAGCAAATTCTGTCCTAACAGCGTTTTAAATTAAAATTAATTAGATGGGGAGTGGGGGGCTAAAATATGTGGGTGGCCTCTCAGGCCGTGTGCGCCCGATTTTGTTTCGTCCAGAGGTGCGCCCGACGGAGGGTTAAACTAAGGCCAAAATTCTGCACAACGATTCTTTCTCTTAACTATTTTGAATATTGGGATTTTGTACGCTATTGGGGCAATGCAGTTCATCTGTGATTTTCTTAGTGGTTTGTGGAATATTTCCTAAATACTGGACTCATGAAGCCTGTGTTCCATCTTGATGATAATATGCATTCCACCCTGCAGGTCTTGAGGATTACCTGATGCTTCCCATACACTCTTCTCTGAATTCAGTCTAGCCAACTGTCAATATCAAAGATTTTGTCCATCATGATTTAGTGAAATTCAGGGAACAACCCCCTGCATTTACACACCTTACCGCTCTGCCAATTGTCCTTGATGCTCTCTAGAAAGATATTCTTTGTTTTATTAACTGCCTTTTCAAAAGGCTAGTTTCTATCTTTGGATTCTCTGTCATTTTTGCCTATAGGGTGAGGATCTTTAATTTCCCTCTTCCTTCCACAGCTTTGCTACATTTCTGTGTGAATCATTTCTTGACCCACTTGAAAAATTCAACAGGTCATGAAGATGTAATGCCCGTCTCACAATCGCATAGTGGAAGAAATCAGCAGTTACATTATGAAGTAATACTGACAAATTTGTTTTAACGGATATATAAACAATTTCCGAGCATTTGAATAAAATATTCAATTTCCAGATAAAGGAGTTATTTAAAAAAAAAACGCATTTAATTTAAAAAAAAAAAAAACAATATTATTTTAAAATTAACATAATGCATGTATTGTATAGTAAAAATAATATGTTTTTTAGAAATATTTAATTTTTTTTGGCTTGACATGAATATTAGCTAACCCAGAACAACATCGGGCGTCTTCTTAGTTCATTTCCGGATGTACTTCATTACAAAAGTGGGAGCGGCAAACCTATTTTTTATCCAACTAATTTTGTTATCATAGTTGTTACGAGATGCAAAAATGAATTCCCCGAATTGTGTTTTTAACGACATCATTTTCCCAATCGCGTTTTCAAATGTCTTATTGGCTGCTTTCAAGCAATGAAACAGTCAAGTTCGGAATGAATGACGTCACGGAACAGTAAGTGGATGAATCTATCCCCATTGGAAGGAGAGGCAATAAATCTGATGCTTTCAGTGAATGAAAGTCTTAAAATTCCTAAATGAGCGATAGGAACGGATTGTCAGGCTAAGAATAGAAAAATCTGCTGATAAATGTTAATCTATAAGCAGTGCAAATTCCCACAATCCCAAGAAGGGATGTCCTTATTGCAGCCAGCACGGAACATTTCCTCATCTACCTGGTTCATTCCAGTACCGAAAGATGGAGCGTGATACACGCTATCTTTTCCGAAATAGTAACCCTCTTTAAAAATATATATATAGGCTGTTCAGACATATTTCGAAAACATTTTTGGTTGTCTGAAGAAGGTTTCTAGTGACGAGAGTTGTAGTAATTAAAAATGGAAAATTCCTTTCTGATATTACAACAAGAGATTCTCAATCAGTATAAGTTGACCAAGAAAAAATAAAAACCATTTTTAATCTTGTTAGCCCAGTATCTAAAAGAAAATGTGTTGACACTTTTCCGAGCAAGAGTATTGTTTCATGGTAACTATGCTAAAGAAACCTGAAGAGAAAATTAATTAGGCCAAATGCCTGTAGGAATTTTGAAATTCGCAACTGGGATTATAAATTAACGTACATCTAACTTGGATTAAAATTAATTTGACATTTGCAACTTAAATATCCCGAAGATATTTCGGCTAAAATATCCCGAAGAATTGAACTTGTGTTTCATAACCCTCCTGAACATCCACACATAATCATTAATTCTAAATATATTGGTTAATATTATTACATGCATTAACGGACATACAAAGGGTGAACGGAAAATGCTCTCAAAAAATTACATAAGTGATTTTCCTAAAAAATCATAAGTGGTTGTCCTAAAAATTTTATTCTGCGGAGAAAAGAAATTAATTTAAATTTTAAGTTATTTCAAGGATGTCACTTTTTTCATACGATCCTGATGGGATAACCAAAGAACAATAGAAGTTAGGTAACAGAAGTTAGGTAATACCCAACTGCAGCGTCGTAAAGTAGTGCTAATCATCTTTTTCTTAGGCTTAGCTTGAAACGTAAATTACTGTAGTTGTGGTAATAAAATCAGTAATTGCGGCGAGATGTTAGCTCTTTTCATCTGTTAACCTGTAATCTTATCATATAATGTGTAAATTCACAATCATAAAAATAATTTCGGCTTTCCCACCAATGGCCAAACAGCAATTTGTAGTAAGCCTTCAAACCGATCTCTTCCATGCATGAAAATATTTTGATCTTCATAAAAAGTGACAATTTTTATAAGAAAAATAATCTGTCTAATAAATATGAGATTTTATACACTGAATTAGATCATTATTATTTTATTACAATGTCATATTCTGACTTGACCTCGTATTATGTTTGATTAGTTCAAATTTAGGAGTTGTTTTACAAAAAAGGAGTCGTCGTCCATCAAATAAGTAAATAAGAATCAGTTCATACTTACTGTTGATTTAAGCAGAAACTACAGTTTAATTATTGACATTAGTTATAGTTTAATGGTTACAACTCAGCATGGATTTAAAAATTTAGAAGGGGGAGGTTAGAGAATGGAAAAATTCATAAATTTCAAAATATCTCCTTTATTAATAAGTCAAGCCGAAAAATGTAAAATTACTACTCTTATTGTAGATTTAATTGAAAATATGATGCAGACGTATCATACATTTGACTCTCCTTTACACCCCACTAGACTTCTCATATCCATAAGTGTTTTATGGAATTGATGGTATATTTGAATAAATTTCTTGTCAGCCAGTACAGGATTATTGGTGAATGCAGGTAATACAGCAAACGAAGGCTAATTGATCAACAATATGGACACTGTATGTTTTAACCATAGCCTGAAGTGTTTATTTTGCATTTTTTCAGCTCTGGTTAGCCACGTGTGTAAAGGCGTTGGACTTATTACTCAAGGATACTCGATCTCATGTCTCGGGTACTCGATCTTGAGATCTACTTACTGAACAAAATCAGTAGTCTCCATAGGCTAAAAAAGTGGGGTAATGAAGATAATTTTTCTCGAATGCCAAGTTATTGTAATTATTTATTAACGCCCACTTTTTGTAACTACGGCTAATTGGGAAGTGTTATCTACAGGTTACCACCCTTTTCTAGCGAGGGTGGGACTAAGGATTTTATTTATTGAATTCCGTCACTAAATAAATCACTATTGCCCACGCAAGAATGCAACTCGCCACTCTAGGTTTATCATGTGAGATTAAGGTCAACGCTTTAACTCACATAGATCACCTGAGCCCTTCGAATGTCATAGTTGCGTTAATTTTATTGTAACTTTTTTTTTAAATAAATAAGGATACCAGGGATTCCAAACGAAATGATTTAAAAATAGAAATGGTAAAAATGGAAGGTTTATTCTGAAACCATTGGTTGATCATAATGGAATGGAAGAACTAACCATTACTCGTTTACACATTGACAACCGCTTTGACACTGCGTAACCTTTGATGAGAATTCTAATCTATGACGTGGGCAAAGCTGTCTTGAAGAGATTTTCCTAAATTTATTACAGATTCTGCGAAGAAATGGAGAAAATCAATCTTCCAAAGTGTTGCAAGTTCTCTAAATTTAGAGCCTTTAATAAAAAACGATAATGTTTTTATAGAGACAAGCACAATTTACGGAAGATAGTTAAATTCAATGCTTTATGACCTACCAGTGAAACAAAAGAGCATGATAGTAAATAAAATAAGTTTACTTTCTAAATAGTTAATATAGACAATAAAAAAATATAATTATGTGTCTATTTGTTAAACGGATTAGATTTTAATTGTTCCGTACTTTTCAATAAAATGAAACAAATTTCCATTTACATCTATTAATTTTTCGATTTTATGGGGTAATTATAACTCAAGTGTTATTAATAAAAATTATGTCAATAATAGCTACTGAAATATTCAATGAACTATGATAAACGTTTTCAATAATTTATAAATCAAAAGAAAATACTGTAGACAGTGGCATTACACGTTGTTTACTATTTTTTTTAGACCTTGAGTCGGAATAATGTAAAATAAAATGAGAAACTTGAATCAATCAAGGAAATTTTGTAACGGGAAGTAAATTACAGTAAGTACGGCATATAACGTGTGAACATCGCCGATTTATAGAGGAAGATCTCAGACGATGAGGCATATCATCGAAAGCTGGCTCTGAAGTAAAAATCTAAAACCTTGTGGAGGTGTTGCCCATTTACCATGCATTAACACAAATAGCGTTTAAAGAACAGATAACACGTTTTGATAAGACATAATTAATAGATTTGAGCGATTATATGTGTAGATAGGAATAACCATGCGAGGATATTTGGAGTCGTAAATTATCAGCTAGAAATAAAAATTCCTTCTGGAATTCAGAACTAATGGATTTGCACTACGAAGCTGAATAATATTTACTATTATAGAGAACGAAATTCAACGATTTGAACATTACTGTATGCCAAGGAAAATTTAATAAAATTACTCGTAATGCGAATAAAATTGCCAAGGCTAAGCATAAGTTGGTTGATGACCTGTCGAAGGACTTGAGAAGGATAGAGTAAGGAATGAGGGTAACCTAACTACTGACATCACTCATTTGGGCAGAGGGTTCTAGCGTCTGGTTATTATATTATTTAATTAATTAATACGTGATGTATAATATTTCTTCAATTAAAACATACCAAAGGCATCCATATGAGCCATGGTTAAAGTAGTTCAAAAAAGGTTCCGTCCATTTGATACATCTGAAGGAAATATTAGAGCCGTGAAAACCTTTGAGATGGTTCTTTTGGCGGGCTTTTAATTTGGAATCTAGACCACAGCCTTAAGTAATAAGTCTTCAAATCTTTAAAGGCCTCAGATCTCAAAGGGAAACAAATCAACGGGACTTAGCTCTCAACAAGATCACAAGGCAAGTAATCCGCACTTGGGAAATGTTTTTTATTTATTTCTATTAACCTCAATGTGGGATACCGATATAAAAATCTAAATATTACACCTTTAATTTTAAATTGTTTTTTTTTAATAAATCAATTTTTAATTACTAAGTTTCAAGAATATTATGTTCTAAATGAGTAGAGTGCGTTTATTGAAATTGACATAAAAGCTTATTTCAATATAATTCGAAATACGAAAACTTGTATGTAGACACTCCTTTTTAATGGGCAACTCATTTTATGAGACAATGGAACCGTTGATTTTAACGTAGTCTACCCAGAATTGTAGACGTTCGCTGTGCTTGAATGAGCGTTGGCTTGCGAGGGTGTGTTTACTACACAAAGTTTACTAAAGTAAGATCGAAATCATTATTATACTTGCTACTCAGAAACATAACTCTTACTTCCTTGTCTATGAAGTAAAGGTAAAATGCAAATCCACGAAACATTTTAGTTTTCTGAGCTTCATGAATTTTCCGTGTTAACCCTCCTGAACTCATTTGACTATCACGCACGACTTAAAACTGACTAGCCTTAGAATGTTGAAATTTCATATTTCCACTACGTGTCCATTTGAAAGTGATTTTGTCGTCCTTATTTACCTATGCACTTAATATATTCTTTTTTATGATTATACTGTTCAATTGAACCTCCTTCTTTTTTAAACATTGTCGAATAGGCATTTCACCGACATTCACAGTATAAATATTCATATTTGATCACATCAAGTTGGCATCCATACGAAGATGGAATCCCAAGTACGAATAAATAATGCAAAAGACATTGTTTATAAGGCTGTTTTCATTAAAATTTCATATTTAGAACTGTTGAAACATCTAGTTGTACGTTTAATTTTTTTAATTGAATCCAAATAGTAGGTTGAGGCAAAGAAGTGCGATAATAAAGAAAATACAAGTTTCTCTGTACCTATTTGAGATACTGGAGGTTGGTATAAGAATGTTTCTTCTTAACACGAAAATATATGTTAATTATGTTCTATTAGATATTTTATCCTAAGCATTAGAACGGATACCGTATATCAGTTTCAAATGAAATAATTTTAAATCGTGTGTAGGAAAACATTTAGTTTATTTAATTTAATAAGCGTACAAGGATGTTGAGTAGTGCCCACAGTAAATTCTTTTGAACATGTACGAATCAGCAAAAGCAGTAAACAGAAAATCTCTCAAGAGAGTGAGGGGATGTGTTGGATGTACAATATTCCTCACTAACAGACACAAGGCGTAGCCTTGAATTAGTCAATTTCTTGTAATTAGTGGTTATTGAAATAAAGGCTTCTAATCAAATAAACTTGTCTTAATAGAAACAAATATGATGTCTGAAGGTAAAATTCTATTTATTTAAAAAGAGTACATTTGTGCTCCTCTGAGTTTTTTGCAAATTGTGTAATGAGCAATGCCTATGGAGCGGCGCAATCTTCAAATCCAATCAAATAAATATTTAATCATTTGTGGAATATATTTTTAGACATGGGGAATGTATTAGAAATATAAGGAATACAATGGTGGGGGCGGGGGTAGAAAATTTGGGGTTTGGAGAAATTTTATTTTTAAATTTTAAACATTGTCCGTAAAATATACATAAGTATGGAAGGAAGGTAGGTTATCAGGTGAAGAAATATGGAAATGTACAGTAACTAAAATATTTGAGAGCGAACATTAAATTCTAGTTCGTATTTTTTTCGATTGATTTATAAACTTTTCAATCAAATGTTCATGATTATTATAACCGCAAATAAAACATGTGAAGTAAATTACAAAAATTTGATGGATAATTGGGATTTGAGAGGGGAAACCTGTGACGGTTGTGGTGGCAAGTATTAATGAACAAGACTAATAGGTCGGGGGCAATAAATCAAATTTGACAATCATTTTGATGAAATATATTCTAATAATGTATTATAGAATTTCTTTTTTCCCCTCCTCACGGATCATTTTGATTAAAAGTGATTAATAGTATTCATCAGAATATCAAAGGAATCACTTCAAAGGCACTCATTATCTACCTCCAGTCCTGTTTCACTGAATTGGTAACCCGAAGAGGAAATTTAGATTTGGCAGTACTATCTTGCAGAATACACTGAATTGTTTGGTGGAATATAAGTTTATGGGGTAGGCCAAAGGTCTGCATAACCTAAGATGAGACAAAGAAAATTAATTTAATACATACCTGGGAGGCAGAAAAAAAATCGTTTTGAGAACTTAACATTTGTAACATAAATTTGTAAGTACACAGGAAGGATGAATATGCAGGACTAATAACCATTGAAGTTGCCATTCGAGTAAGAAAGCAACAATGCCGGAACAGGAAACTCACATGGTTCTTCAGTAAGCTCATTGGTTTAGTAACCTCTTGAAAATAACGAGGTTACTCATCCAGTTAATGCTATTGCGACTTATCTGGTCGATATAAAACCCAGTGTTAGGCCTCCTTCAAGCATACGAGTGTAATTTAGACTCTCAGAAAGGGAAACCGAATGGAACATCATTCTGAGAAAAGGGGCGTAGTGAAAACTATTCTCAGCTTGCAAAGAGCACACTCAGACGCAACATCAGAATCATCCCCGATCCTGAAACCTTCTGTGCTATAAAGAACTGTGTTGCTTAGGACATAAAATCCCAGAACACTAGAAACAACCCCAGAAGGTGTCCGGAAATTTATGGAAAAGACTGGGCCTAAATCTTGTGATGGAACCTGTGAGTTTCCTCTTCCGGAAATCCTAAAAATAAATAGAGAAGTAGATAAAGGTGTCGCGATTCGCTGGGAAAGGTTTTACGAAATACTGGAATTACACAGGACTGCGAATAAAACAGTAGAATAGTTTAAGTTATATAATATTTATGTCACACATTATATTGATAAAAAATTGCTAATTACATAAATGTTCCGGCGAATATCGATGGTTGGGTGTCATGTATTATGGCCATATATTATAATTTGTTTTCTTTTTCCTCAATGAATTTCAGTTTAACTAATAGTGAAGATCTACAATTGCAGTCATTGAACTCCGGAAATTCCCTTTTCTACCACATTTCGCAAACCTCAGAGCAATTGGATTAATTTGAAACCTTTCTGGTAATTTATTTTTCTATTTTAGTACCTTTTCAATCATCAGATTTATTAGTACCAATAAACTCGGTCAACTGTATGAAAATTCAGGCAAAATGGAGGATCCTAGGATCTTCAAAACGGACTGCGTTTTCCTAAATTCATGAATCACAAAAGATAAATTAGAATACATCAGAAGAATGATGATGTTTGAAGAAAGGAACTGTTATCCAGTTACATCCATCGAAGAATTAAATTAAAAATACCTTCTAATATTATAGAAAACGGCTAACAAGTTACTTATATATGATTTAAAATCACATATGCACATAAAAATCTTCTATGATTACCGATTATTAGTATTAGCACATATTTTCTGAAGTTTAATAAAATGTAATTCAATTTTTGGTCAATGAAAATAAAAATGAAACCTTTGACTGAGTATGAAAGACCGAGGCTTGCTGTAGGGCGTTCCTGGGAAGGCCAACACTCCAGGTGTCCCTGCCGTATCGTGGAGGAAAGTCCTTAGATTGCTACTTTTTTACTCAAGTAGCTACCCTAATTGCCCCACAATGCTGAGTGACAATCGGAGGAACGAATAACTCCAAACTAGAAACCCGTAACCGTACAGATAAAATAAATTAGTATGAAATCCCCGCCCTCGAACTTGGTACACCTACAACACTGGTACTGCATTGGTAAATGCACTGGAGCTTTCATCTTTTATTTTATTTTTTTTTCATTTTTCCTTTGTGCACAAGAGCTTTCAATTTATATTTGATCGTACCATACTCGACATTTATTTATTTATTTATTAACGTCCACTTTTTGCAACTTAGGCTAATCGGGACGGGTTATCTACAGGTTACCACCCATTTCTAGCCAGGGTGGGATTTTAGGACGTTATTTAATGAATTTCGTCACTAAATAACTCGACATTTAGACATTTTGTTTAAGATGAATTAGAAATAGAAGACATAGAACAGACATAGAAGACATTAGGAATTTTTTTAAAAAAAATTGATATCACTTATCGCACTACATTTTTCTTCTTCTCTCACGCAATATTAACTTCTGGCTACTACATATACCATGAAACATCACAAATCGATTTTATAATTTAAGAATTAAAGAGGGTTCGTATTTTGGAAGAAATGAAACATAAGATGTGAATTGACGTCATAAATGGTTTATTCCTGCACTTGGGAAATCAGCTTTGTTTACGCATCCGCCCCATGACAGACTTTTATTTGATTCTTATAAATCCTACTAGTAGGAAGTTTCCTCGAAAGCAGCAGTTCCGCTGGTTGAGGTGGTGGAGTCAAGCCTCCAAATCTCCCACTACTATTTCCCCCACAAGCTGATAATACAGGATGATATTGGATAAAGGGGATCAGCTGACTGATAAGGGTGATAAAGCCCTAGCCAGAGGTTTCCGCTAAAGCAGTAGTTGGGCTTGGGGAGGTGGTGGGGCGAAATCCCCCACCCAACCCCCTACCACCCCTACTTGCCCCCCCTCCACAACCGACCCCCTCCCAAGTGATTCCCCGCCTCTCAGCCTATATTTACGATCCATTCTCTCCCTTTCCTCTTCCAATCCCACACTGGCATATCATATCAGCGGGCCCCATCCAGCGAGCTACTTTACCAGCAATTAATTGTCTAGTTCATCCTCCAACGTGATACAGTATTTGGGCTTTTAACGCCATCTACGGATACAACCTCGAATAGGCTGATTTTATTTTAAGGATAATACTGTAAAAATGCCATATTCTTTATGATTATGAAATAATACTGGCGAAGGTTGTAATGCGGATTAGCAGAAATAAACAATCAATACATTAGCCACAGATAGATTGCAGAGCTGTAATAGAGAGGAATCAACATTTAATATGTCCATAATAATAATGATAAAGAACATTGTTATTTATTTTAATGAGTTCCGCAATGGCGGCGATTCATTCATCACATTATTTCACATAAACAGCTGTACTCAAAAAGACAAGCAGAAAAGAAAAATGAAAGGAAGTAAAGATAGATTACGGTGATTCCTGAAGCCATTCATTGGCATACCAAAGTCCATAAGTAGGAAAAGATGTTGTGTACGAAAACATTGCGCATCAATACATCAGGTTAATGAGAGTAATATACCCTTATATAAAAATGTAAGTATAGAAGCGGGGAAGGTGAAAGCAAGAAAAGCTAAAGATTAAATAAATGTTTAGATCATGCTAATGTAGTAGAAAGATGAAGAGTAGTGTGAAGAAATTGTAGACTTACATCATGTTGTATATATTAATGTTTTTTAGGTGTGCAATGATTGTGTCTATGTAGTTACTGTTATCGGTCAAGATTACAAGATACAATTCATTTATCAAGAATAAAATTATAATAGTTCGGTATATAATTGTGAATAAAATTTCCATGCTTGTATTATATCTTACAACTTGGGTGTCAGGTTAGCTATGTGAGTTAAGGCATTAGTCTTAATAAGTTTGGTAAACCTGGAGTATGTGTTAGTTTCACATGAGGGGAATTGGATTTTCTTTAGTGACAAACTCACTAAATAAAGACCTTAGTCCCACCTGGCTAAGACAGGTGGTGACCTGTAATTGACCCGTACCAATTAGCCATAGTAGCATAAAAGTGGACATCAATATATCATACATACGGATAAGATTCCTACATATGGAACAAAATATCTTACAATTAAAAATGTATGTTCCTCTTAATTTGTCCGTTATGAATTTCTAATAAATTATAGAAAAATTCACCTGAAAGCGCTATTTCGTTTAAATTAGGAGGTATTTTGGTTTCTCTCTATAGTTTTATAGATTTACTTTTAGGTCAAATTTCAAACTGTCCCAAAGTTCAACTGAAAAATGATTTCATTATGTATCATAGAGGTACCGACGCTCGGATCCCGGGCAATATATTTAAACGCAGATAATTAGGTACAACAACAAAAAAAAAAGGTTAAAAGGTAAAAAGGTTTCCTTTATTAGGTATCGAAGAATTATGTGACAATTGAGCCAGTATCCTATACGTATTTTACTAATTTTTAATTTTTCGAATTATGTACTTTTTTATATGTAATGTGTTTTTAATAGGCAATATCTCATTTTTTGAACAACCCCTTCGTCCTAAATACGACTCGACTGATCTTTCTTTGTAATGATCATGTAATAATCGTATTTTCTTAAATTCTTGATGTTATATAGCTTTTAACACCCTCAACAAGTGAATCCGGTTCTATTTTAAATAACAAAATGTGGTGCATGTTTCCTCAAAGTAAAGAGTTTGAAGATCTTTTTGACAAGGAATACAGATCATCTTCAAAAATTATGTATTTTACAATCTTAACTTCATTACTTCTACTAGAGGGCGTTCAGAGTTAAACTGAGAATTGGTATGTCAGAGCTGATAGTCCAACAAATTGAAGTTTCTTTATTGACAGATTTACTACCTCTGTTTAGTATAATTGAAGTAAAATTCACCGCTGTAAATGTACCAAATTGACATTAAGTTAGTGACCTATCACATACAAACAGATTATCTGACCTATCACATAAAAGCAATTTATCTCCAATAATTCAATTATTCTATTGTTGCTTTAGACGTTTTAACGACTGGTGTACATACAGTAATTAAACTTAATCACCTATCTTAAAATAATAATTATAGAGGCAATAAAATCATTTAATTAACTCTGCACAGTGAAATGAGCTTATTTAGATCTCATTAGATAACTATAGAAATTTTAGTGTTCAATTTATTGCTTTTTTGTTTGAACACGATTATTTTAGTCATACATAAATATAAAATATTACTTTCATAAAATTCTACTTAATGGACATCCGCTATTTCATAAATACGACATAATTAATAATAATAGTGACTATATCAAACAGCGTACTATATTTATAGAGAGGAGATTTTATATTCTTTACCTCATATAGACCATAAAGGTCTTCAGAAACCATCGAAGCAGCCTTCAGGAATTCGCGATCAGAGTTTTTATGTAGTGAGCTATCCACTCGACGAACAACCTCCGTTAACCAAGGAAGGCAGGTGTAGTGAACTGTGGTAGACAACCAATTGAATTCATTCAGAAAAAATGAAAACAAATTATAATACCTGGTGAAAATTAGGTGCCATCGATATTCATTTATGTAATTAGTCATTCGTAATCAATATAATGCATGAGATAAATAATATGTTTGCTTTAACAATTATGTAATTATAAACTGTACTATAAAACCTATAATAACTGACTGTTACCTAAGGACTCACATAGACCTACTATACACTTTGATTGAATTACCTTAGCCAGTACAAAAACCGAGCAGTACACTATCTGAAACGTAACATTTTCGAATATTATAATGTAGGGTAATACTGAAAATATTTGCAAAAATGAGCATAACGTAAATATGATAAACTGATGATAAGAATTTAACAGATACGTTGCTCAACTGCCCCAGCCACGCAATGCGATTACTGTAAGGATAAATAAATAAATAAAATAAGCTATTCTATGTTTTATTCACGGTCCTGTCTAAGTACAGATGACTAACGTTTGCAAAACCTAACCCAGGTTACCGCGACAGCTTTATCTATTTCTCTATTTATTTGTAAGAATAGTGCGATGCCGGAACATAAAACTCACAGGGTCCTTCACAAGACTTAGACCCGGATAGTACTGAATTATCCAGCTTATATGGGAGTACTTTCAAAGTACATGGTGAAGCCAATACACAGTAAAATACATCAGATGGGAGAGAATGTCTTACCTTACAATCTCATCTTTGGTAATTGGTTGCTTCCAGTATTATACACGTGACGTAAATGCATAGCTCGTGAAGTTAAATAGTACATTCTTTATACATTTACTAATCTTATACTTTAGCAGTCTTAAGAAAGAGTTTCGGGATAGAAATTACTTGTTCAGAATACTAAATATACTGATTAAATTTAAGTATGTACGAAAAATCATTATGCCATTCAATTTAGGCAGAAAACAATAAGAATTACTGTTGAAGATAGGGTAGAATTCTCCGGTTCTATTGAAAATATTAGCGAACGGATTGTAAAATGTTATTATTAACGTCCACTTTTTGCTAGTAATTGGGACAATGTATATACAGGTTTTCACCTTTTTCTAGCCAGGGTGGGAATAAATTCCTATGGCCCAGGTAAGAATCGAAATCACTACTCTTGGTTTATCAAGAGAGGTTTAGACCAATGCCATTACTCACACGGCTAACCTGAACTGGTTTACGGAGGGACGGTTACTCATTGTAAGATGTTTTTACATTTTTTTGCACTCCCGTAAACTGCACCAAAAACAAGGAGCCAAAAGTTCCCAAAAATTCAAGAATCTGAAAATTATTTTGAACTGAGCTTTATTTGCAGAATGTGATACAACGGTTTGATAGTCCAGTGACAGAGAAAAGGTCATCTGCCAAATTTAGGTATCACTAATTAATATTATTATAGAAAAGAAATCCTTGCCAACAGAGAATCCAACCTCTTAAGTGGGTTTCTGTCACACAAGAGAACGAGGAAACATGCCAAAAAAAGTAGCAATACTCTAATAGAACTGTTTTGTAGAGTGGGGTGAGGTCTTTGAGTGTTGTAACACTTTAACAAGAACATAAGTTAGTTTACACTATTACCTTTGACCTTTTAGAACTTTATACGTATGGCAGACTCAATAATCACTCTTTAAACTACATCATCAATTGAAAAGAACTTATTTGCTTATACTCTATATTAAAACCAACTACAGAAACGTTTTCAATTATTTCTATATCGATTTTCATGTTCACGAAAACAACATTAAAAATTGGATAATTAATACTACATATAATAATTCGTAAGTTTTAGATGTTCGCCCCTAAGGAAAATGGAATTTTACAAGAACAGAGTTATATATGGGAAAGAAGAAATGCTCATGAGCCAGGAAGGGTGGAAACGATGTTAGACCGGAGATATCGAAGAGGTGTGTTACAAAAGAGACGCAACATCTACTCAATGAAGAAAACCTTTGTCTATCCATACTTGGGATACATTCCCTAGAAGGTAGGAACCGCCATAAATCAAATAGGCAAAATGGCCTATAAAAGTACGAGGAATCTGAGACTTTATCACCAACGTCTAGAATGGGGTGGATGAGATGGATAAGTCAGGAGTTTACCGTATATCTTCCTCAACATGATCTTCTACGTACGACAGACAAACTGGCCGTAAATAAATAACAGGTAATATTTATACGGTTCCTCATCAGATTATTGGAATAGGTTTATATTAGTAGGACCTTGGATTATCAGTATCTGCATAGCATTCGTAAAGGACGGGAGATGAGTGACAAAGAGGGGATGAGTATTATAATTTATGGGGTGAATAAAACCCAAGAGGTGCCGCAATCTCTGGTAGAGTTGGATCGGCACTTTTGTCGATGCTTCTTAGGTCCACCCTGGCTAGAAAAGGGTGGTAACCTGTATATAATCAGTCCCAATTCACCATAGTAGCATAAAGTAGACGTAAATAATAATAAACAAAAACAAACTTCTGTCACAGCCAGCTTGCTTCGAACTAACATAACTGTTGTGTCTTTCTCATTTAATTTATTAGTTAATTCTATTTTATATATTTTATTTGTGTTGATTTAATTTCTTTTTAAGTTTGTTTGCCTACTCAATTATCATTAGGATGAAAATGAAGATTCGAGTGAGAGTATTATGACTTTCAAAGTTATTTATAGGATTTCGCAGAAATAAACACTGATAGAACACTCAGCCATTCTTGTATTTCCAAATTAATAGTAGACAGTGAACAATACGAAGGAGAAAAAACACCATGATTCACCATCGGGGAAGATACAACACTGTTATCCCTTAGGTTAGCACCTTTTATCTTTCAATATCCCATATCCTCCTCTCTAATGAATTCAATGAAATTATAGACATTATAATTAATTCAATAGAACAATTTCGCGACTCAAATCAGTATTTGCTCACAGCGCATTGGTTAAACGGCTAGGAGCCTCTCGGTTGTGCTTAGTCGTTCCAGACCTTCATGTTCTGGTACCTAGCTCAGCACGCTGCATAACATCAGGTTCAGCTGTACTTTACTGCATACGTACTGGCTGGCTATTCTGACATGTAGTAGTTCTAGGGTCAGAAGCTTTGTTCCTCTTTGGTGAAGTAGTGGGCCATCCAAGACAAACATACGATTCATTGCTAACACATGACTTTTAGAAGATTTCCCTATGACTTTTTGTCTTCCGGTCTATCTATCACATCTATCTATCCATTTTCAGGATTGTTAGAATCTTCTACAGATACTCAGACTTGGATCACGTGGCTTTTCCATGTTTTTTCGATTTTGGGAATGCTAAAACATTCTCTAGGGCCAAAAGATTTAGTAATTGTCCCTTCTATGATTTTTTTCTCTCACTTTCTAAAAATTCTTTGCCCACAGGTCCTCTGATTCAACAAATTTGTCTTCCTACATTCTATGTTAATTCACTGTTTTTGCTTCTCTTTAACTCTGATAGCAGTTTTTGAAGGATGAGGGGGGGGGGGCATTTCTATAATATAATACGATTTTTGTGAGCTTTGTTGAGGTCAGGACTTCTTGATTCAACTAATGCAGTTTTCAACAATCCTTGGATTGTTCTCACGCTGTTTTCGGCGGCTCTGCAATCGGATAATCACTGTTACGTTAAATTCTATTTCTTCTTAGGAAATATTGGAACTCTTCTTATCAAATGACGAGTAATTATCAGACACATTCACCTTGGGATGCCCAAATCTGGGAAACATGTGTAGCAAAATTTTATTTTTGTCTGCTTTGTTGGAAAAGCTTCCAGTCATTTCGAAGTGGACTGTCTCACTGCTAACAAGTAATACTTACCAGCAACTGATTCCAAGTATGAAGGTTTTGCCATGGTTTGGTTTGCCACTTCCTTGGAATTAAAAATGCTTTCTTGGGGCATTGCCATTCACTGAGTTGCAGGGTATGCATTACCTCAGTTTCCTCGTTGTTCATGACAATTTTTGAATCTCTTAATTTGAAGTATCGGCAGTTAATTTGATAGTCAAATCTGGATTATAATGTTCCAAAGAAAGATTTTCTTGGTCTATCCTCTTGATCTCCGTGAAGGACTTTTGACAACTGGCGTCCCAATTCCATCGCATGTTACTTCAAAAGCTGGTGAAGGGGATCGGAGAGCCGACGGTAACGCGGGTTGCCACGTAGTTCACAAACCCTAAAAAAGCTTGAAACTGTTTAATATTTTTCGGATTCGGTGCCAATACTATCGATTTTAGTTTTTCACCAATTGAATGTAAATCTGAATCGTTAATTCTGGTTCCATGATATTTAATTGATGTTTTTCCAAATTCAGACGTTTTTTTGCGGAAAAAACAACTATGACTCGTTTTCTTAGTATTTTAAAGTTATGTGCGCCAATTACAATATCATCAAGTAGAGCTGCTATCCCCTGTGCTCCTGCTAACACATGGTCAACTTATTTGGACTATGGGCGGCCCAACGGTCATAAAGGTATATTGGAATATGCCCTTTCTTCTGGTGAAGGCTAACAGTTTGCGAGATCTAAATCCAATTCACACTGTTGGTAAGCGTGGCTCAAATCAACCTTGGCCAGAACACAATTTTTACTCAGTTTCAGGAATAAATCCTTAATTCTGAGTAAGGGATGAGGGACCATTTTCAAGCACAGGTTGAGGGTCAATTTGAAATCCCCACAAATCCGAATTTGGTCAATTCGCTTTATCACTGGAACAATGGGCGAACCAAATCCATTATATTCCAGAATCCATTCTTGCACCAGGCGGTTAATTTCCTGATCTACCTCGTGTCTTATGGCATACGGTTTTATATCTTTTGTTTTATAAATTATGGTTTGGCATCAGGTAAAAGCTCTAATTTGATTTGACTTTAGTTAAATTTGCCATGGTTTTCTGCAAAGTCTTGCTAAAATTATGTTAAATATTTTGAATGATCCGATTCTTCAGCAGGAATGCTGAACCAAGTGCTTTGAACGACGATGTACTCAACAAGGGTGGTCCTACAGTATCTATCACATAAAATAGTAAATTAAACAATATTGCACATCCACCCGGACATAGCCCACAGGAGAGGTTTTTCTTGAGGATATGTAGTAAATGCCTTTTTACAAGGAATAGGGGTGATTCTAGCTATTCAATCGGGAACCGATTTAGCAAGATCTTTGGCTGCGAAATAAAACTTATATCGGGATGCAAAAACTGACTCCTTACCCGAAAATGTAAATCAAACAATTTATTTAGTTCAGTATAAATATATTCTGGTTTATTAGGAACCGCTAGGCTGAAAATCATTTTATACATTTGATTGTCTAAAGAATTTAACATGAAAGCTCTCTTTTTCTCGTTCTTCTGCATTCCATTAGCAATGAAAGAATTTTCCATTCTAGACTTAGCGATGCCCAATCTTTATCGGGTGAAAACTCTCTCAAAGTTCCGAATAAACTTTTGGTTTCTTCCTCACTCATTTCGTCTGTAGTCATGATAAAATAAGAAAAACTCACAATAGTTTGATTTTCCCCAACGATAATGTCACGTGGGTTTTGGACAACCAAAAAGAAAACGAACTCCACACTTTCTTTAACCTTACTAATTTATCAAAAACGAATTACAAAGATAAGGATCAATAAAAATGCCTTGTCCTCTACTATTGTTTATAATTTTATGAAAAGTGCACTTTTTGAGTCAGCGCCCATCGCGATTCCTAGGATCGCCCGGTGGTTATTGTCCAGGCTACTCAGTTATAATCAGGCACTGAGGATGGAGCGTTGACTCCGAAAGTGCACTTTGTATAAAATTATAAACAACAGTAGAGGACAAGGCCTTTTTATTGATCATTATCAATTGGTTCCTTCTCCGTCCAGCATATTCCAGGGAATTACATAGACCCATCTTATCCTCTTAGCCAATATAGAATTTCGGAACAAATAAACACTGATAGAACATTAAGCCATTTATGTATTTTCAAATTATCAGTATACGACGGTCAAGACATAGTAATTCAGATTCACCAACAGTGAAGACGAAGATGAAAATCGGCTATCCCCCAGTTAGCCAATTTACATTTCATCTTTCAGTACCCCACATTATTTTAACTATTTAACTTATTGTGTTTCTTTCTGAATATTTTATATTATTTTTGGTTTCATGCCAGATTAGGAACGAGTCCGAGTTTTGGGTTAAATCCATATGGTATATGGGGTTCTAATATGTTTAAGTATTGTTTTTAATTTATTTATTCAATTATTTAGGTGTGTCGCGATTCACACTTTTCCTTATCATTAAACTAAAAAAGTCCGTCGCGCAGGGGCAGCGTAAACTAAGCATTTCCCTTAAGGGAAATCAGCTATTGAGGTCGTACTCATGACGCGAGTTTCGAAAAATTTCTTCAAATGTCCATCGATCCTACCCAGGAGATGACGAAAATGAGGTCCGTTCAAAATTATATATATATATATATATATATATATATATATATATATATATATATATATATATATTTGTCTGTTAACGCTCTAGCGGTTGCAATTATCGTTTGATCGTTACCAAACTCGAAATTTAAACGTTTTATGCAAAAATAAAGATCAAGTTCGTTAATGGCTGAAATCGGATCAGTGGGAGGGGGGGTTTAGAGGGGAGGATTTTCGAAAATTCGAAATATCTCCGTTACTATACGTCGGATCGAAAAATTATATAGAACTAATCTTATTACAAATTTACTATAAATAATGTTATATACATTTATTCAGAATCTTGAATATTAACCGAGATATTTGCATTTTTCTGTTTTCAGCTTTTGAGATGAGATCGGCTCTACTTCGGGTCTAGTCGTGAGTTTCCGTCAAGAGCTAGTTCGGGCCGTTCCCGTAATTGTTTGACTCTCTGAAATTTCTCTATTCTAAAACTTCACGTGGGAAATCTGCTTAGTTTACGCAGCCCCTGCGTGACGGACTTTTATTTATGATGTAAGGGTGGGTAAGGTCTTGTTGGATATTAGTCTGCAGTCTGTAAGTACGTGTTTCATAGTTAGTTGTGTATTGCACAGTGTACATAAAGGTGGTTCAGTCCTAGTCATGAGATGTCCGTGCGTTATTCGTGAATGGCCGTGCATCAAACGACCAAGAACTAAGTAGTTCTTCTATTCTAGTATCCCGATTGCTTGACTGCCATTCAGCCTTTTATTTCCCGTAGTTTGGCGTGTGTATGGTGCCATTTCACTTCCCATTTCAAGCTAACCTCTATTTTAATAAGTTTAATGGCATCGTGTACTGTAATGTAATCAGTGTATAATACGTGAAGTTGAGTTGCTAATTTTGCATGTTTGTCAGCTAAAATATTTTCCGTGATGTCTGAGTGCCCTGGCATTCAATTTATAGTTATTACTTTATCCATTTGTGCCTGTAAGTTAGTTAGTAGTTCCTGAAGTCGTTTTTTGTTGTTTGTTTTCGTCGTGAGTGGGTGAGTTGAGTAAAGATCAAGTATTGACTGCAAGGATCTGTAGGAGTCAGTAAAAACATGAATGAATTTTGTAAAGATTCATTTCTGAAACACTGTTTTTAACAGTGGCGGATCGCGTATAGACACTGTGGAACCGGCACCCCCAATTTCCACTTGATATCTGTAACATTTAATATAATGAGCCTTTTTTCTTTAATTCTTTCTTTATACTTGTATAATATATAATCCTTAAGCTTAGTGCAGTAACCATCCCCCAATTTATGAAAAAAGATACAAAAATCTTTGTATTGAACAGTGAGCTTCACAGTTCCAGCGGGGAGGTGTTTGACTGCTGTCACAGAGGAAGCTCCAGGCGAGTCTGCAAGGGAGAGAGAGCACTGTCGTTCCCGCAGCGCCGACCCTGTGCTAAGGCTAAACTTTTCTGGAGCAGCACCCCTACTAATTTTAGCTACGAGCCGCCACTGGTTTTTAAGAATATTATATGTAGTATTTAGTGTGGTATGAGCTAATGACGGGGACCTTCAGAGAAAGACTATGAAATATATTTACAGAGGCGTTTATTTGATGAAGGTATAAGATTGGGTATTTTTAATAGTTTCAGGAAAGATGGGCCTATGTTTGACTATTCCCATCGTTAAGAAGAATTTACGTATTCATAATGTTTATAAAAGCAGGAAGGCAAGCATACGAGTTCCTTTAAAGTCGAGTTACAAAATTCAACAAACAATCAGGTACTGCTTGTATAAGACAGCCGAAAAGCATAAAGAAGGATTCAATTAAAAAATAAAGAGAGAGAGAGAGAGAGAGAGAGAGAGAGAGAGAGAGAGAGAGAGAGAGAGAGAAGAGAGAAAGTGAGAGAGAAAAACAGTGGGCAGGAGGATTAAGGAAGGGAATCAGCTGACTGATAAGAGCGCTGATAACAGATGCCGCCATTGATAACCCTCTCTCGAATCCCTGAGGAGTGGGGATAGGGTGGTGTTGGAGTGGGAATTCCCCTCCCAAACAGTCTCCCCTCCCCACCCCTTTAAACCCTTCCAATTTACGGGGTTTCCATTACTACGCAGCCCCCCCCCCTTTTATGGCTCATATTCAGAATCCTGATTTTCTTCATGGCTAGAAATTCCTATATTGAAGTCAGTTTTGAGGCAGTTATGGTTTGCAGTGATAGTCTTTGAGTACAATAAGATCGATAATGTAGATCTTTTTTTTTTCTCTGTGATATGATTCAATGGTAACAATAAAAAAAATTATTACAATTTGGGTGTATCTGATATAAATAAAATTCCTAAAGCTTCCTGTCTCAGTAAGCCAAAGTTTCTTATTGTTCACGGTGCTAGCGTTAGTAAAGGGCCGTATTTAGTAATGGGACGACATCCCACAAAACGACCTTTTGTGAAAAAATAACATATCAAGTATGGTATAAAATGTTTTAATCATTCATGTTTAAGTGTTACTGTAAGAATAACTACCACTTTACGTGGTGTTTTTCTTGGGTAACAGACAGCATCTCTCTCGCTACTTACATTTTCCCAATCGTCAACAGGCAGTAAAAGAAATTTTCTTTAAAAGTAAAAAAAAAAATAAAAAAATCATCATTCGTCTAAAATGAATTCATTTCAATGAAATGGCTTCCTTCTTCATTATGAATGTATAATCAATATGTGAATTTAATAAAATAGTAGGATTGAATGAGCCAGAAGAAAGGTGAAAGAAGATACATTGGAAAAACTGTTTTATGAATGGCAGGTGCCCAATCATCAAATATATCTTTCTAACTTTTAAGTATATGTTTATTCAACATGCATGCGCTTACACACTTAATACACACACTCTCTCTCTCACACTCTCTCTCTCTCTCTCTCTCTCTCTCTCTCTCACACACACACACACTCTCTCTCTCTCTCTCTCTCTTTCTCTCTCCCCCCTCTCTTTCTCTCTCCCCCCCTCTCTCTCTCTCTCTCACACACACACTCTCTCTCTCTCTCTTTCTCTCTTTCTCTCACTCACACACACACATAATGATATTATTTATTTACACAGTTTTTGGAGTTTAGATTGATATGAACATTGTAAAACTAGTCGTGTGGGAGGTTGTCAAAACATTGTAGGCTTTAATACACACCATCATGAAGTCATTTTGTTTTCTTGAATTTGGAGGAGGAAGCATGAAAGTACTCTATTGACTAAGCCACAGTTGCTTTATGATTTTTTCTTCTCATACGAATATCACAGTAAGCGATGTTATTACTGCATTTCCCCGCCATTGCTTACACTGGGATTTGATAAGGGAAAATTAGAGAATAGATATGAAGTAGTTTAATCTTCTGTTATTTCAGGATATGGGAAGACTCCTTCCTATCCTGCGTAATGGACTTTCATCTTCAGATGTAGTAAATTCGTAGTATGATATTTCTTAAATACTTGTTCGGAGCAATGAATGTATGTTATTTGAAATTAAGAGTCATAATTGGTATTTTGAGACATTTAATATGTAAATATTTTTTCAGGCAAAACTGAAATTATCAATTATATACGAGGCGGCTTTTAATCTTTACTTTAAGAGGTTTTAGCCATGGCATAATGGCTAAGAGTAAATTGGTTTATTAAACGAGTTACTCTTACGGAAGATACACGTCATTTACCAATGATCTTCGCATCACCGATCAACGGGAATTCTCGAGAAAATATTTTAAAATTTCCTGGAAGAGTAGACTCATGTTTGCTGTTGAAGCTCGCATCTTGAAGCCTTTTGATAAGCGAAGGGTTTATGCAGCATTAGAGAGATAAGCTAATTTATTTATTTTCTATAACATAGCAAGTCCTGAGCTACGCTTGTCAATTTCAGGTATTGTTGGATATTTATCATTTTTTTAAAGACAATTATTTTTTAAGACAACAATTCTAGGATTATTATAAGATGTTTGAAGTCGGGGCCAATAGTACACTTAAAAGTCCGTCAAACAGGGGCTGCGTTAACTAAGCAGATTTCCCACGTACACCACGTATTTGCATTTATCTCAAAATTTCAAAGTTCAATGAGAACAATATTTGGCAATTAAGATTCAAATAAAGTATTTCTTAACATAATAGAATATTGTTAATAGGAGATGAGTAGGAATAAGGCTTTACTAAAGACCGAAAATTAAAAAATGCAAATATCTCAGATAATAATCAAGATAGTGAATAAATGTACATAACAACATTTATAGAACATTACATTTGCAATAAGATTGGTTCTATACACTTTTTCGATGCGACGCAAAATAACGGAGATATTAAGAATTTTCGAAATTCTCCACCTCTAAACCCACTGGTCCGATTTCAGCCGTAAACGAACTGGATCTTTCTTTTTGTATAAAACGATTATATATCAAGTTTGGTAAATATAAGACAAATATTGCGGTCGCTAGAGCGGTAACATATATATATATATATATATATATATATATATATATATATATATATATATATACAGTTTTGAACGGATCTTATTGTCGTCATCTCCTGGGTAGGTTCGATAGCCATAGTAGCATAAAGTGGATGTAAATTTAAAAAAAAAAAAAAAATCCATTTTCTTTATGCATTTTAAATGTCTGGATTAGTTTAGAATTCCTCATTAAATTTATCACTAGATTCATAATTTACTCAATGTTGATGAATAGTTTGCTTATGCGCCTTGCAATTTACAAGAACACCAACCATTATCCTCTTACTACATTAATTTATTTACAAATGTGAAATATCCAAACATGACGTCCTGAGCGTTGGGAGTTGAGGGCAGGGGAAAGTCTGACCAGACACGGGCTAAATCCATATCTACAACTGTGTGATGTCTGAGGCCATGGGATTGATCGAACTCTAGCCAACATCTGCTCTTCTCTAGAAATGACGTCGTTAAGGAAGCAACTCTCCTCTCAAAGATATTTCTTTTAAATCGTTCCCATCAAGATCAGAGGCCTTACCCCCCCCCTCTCTCTCTCTCTCTCTCTCTCTCTCTCTCTCTCTCTCTCTCTCTCTCTTCCTTCTTTTCCTCACTCTCACTCACTCACCCTCTCCCTCACTCTTTCTCGCTTACTCTCTCTTTCTCTCACACTTTCTCGCTTACTCTCTCTTTCTCTCACACTTTCTCTCTCTCATTAACCCTCCCTCCTTAAATCTCTCTCGCACTCTCCCCTACTCTCCCACTCCTTTACATTCCTGCTCGCTCTCTCATACCCTCCTTTAATTATTTCCCTCAATCTGTCGGTCTCTCACCGAGAGAGACTCTTTCTCCTCTTTAACCTCACTCTCTCCCTCTCCTACTTTTTACCCACTCTCTCACCCTCTCCCTCAAACTTTCTCTCTCTGCCTCTCACCTTCACTGTCTCCTTAAACTCTCCCTCTCACACTGTCACTCACTCTCTCTCTTTCACACACTATCTCTCTCTTCTCTCTCTCTCTCTCTCTCTCTCTCTCTCTCTCTCGGGCTCTCCTACTCATTATCTCTCCCTCCTTAACGAGGTTTAGTACTGTCCCTCAGATTTTCAACACCTCACTAACCTTATCAAATTCTACATCTTCTTTGATTTGCTCAGCTCTTTTTGAGATTGGAGTAGAATCCTTTGAAGTGAATTAATAAGAATTTACCGTTCCCACTCCGTAGAAGAAAAGAATGAGTTCCCTGAAAAATATAAATTTGTGTGTGTGTGTGTGTGTGGAGGGGGACACACACACAGAAAGACTTTGATAATATAGGTTTATTTAGAATATTAGTGAAGGTCAGTATCTTTATGAGCTCTATTTATCGTCATTGTTCCACTGTAAAGTAAGTATTCCCGTTTATATATCTATATATATATATATATATATATATATATATATATATATATATATATATACCCACAACTCCTCCCTCCACACCCACACACACACACACACACACACACCCACACACACACACACACACACACGCACACACACACAAAAACTGGAAGTCTTTGATATCAAAACGATAAATGAAGGTTAGTGGTTTCATAATGTTTATTTTCCAACATCTTCAGAGTTTCTTACATGGCTATGTGGTATCCTGAAGGAATGGTATTGACTTATTCGTATTGTCTACTTATGAATTTGTCCTTCAAATACTACGGTCCATCTTTTATTAGTTAAACTATTGCCGTGATGCGTATAGGCTGTCTAACAGTCCTTCATAATTTTTATTCCTTTTTATCCTATTATAAATGACGGTGTTTACACTCATAGTTTTAAATGGTACAAGCCTGAGATTGTACAAAAGGAAAACACCAATTGTATACAATTCATAAAATGCTGCTCTAAAATACGGTTTCTTAATATTATGAGTAGTTATGAATCTGAAACAAAGAGCATTTTTATTTTGAAAGAGCCGGTAGTTCTGTAACCTTACATGACCAATCTGATTGACAAGTGGTATAATTATTGGTCAGATGATATGAAGACAACCAACAGTGGGTAATGTTATCCACAATGGGCAGCAGGAGTAAAGTGGAACGCCGGTTAAGGACGTAGGATTGGTATAAAAAATGGGATGTATATCATAAGACTATGGGATCATTTAACCATTGCTGTTACATTTGTGGTTACATCTAAATACATCGTTTTAACTTCATAAAGTAGACCTTGATAAAAATATGAATGGACTCCTATGACATCACAAGACTTCCTTGTGCTCCGATTTAATTAAATAAACCAAATTTTTTTATGTACTGCAAGAAATATACGATATCTCCGTTCCAATACAAAGGATCAAAAAATGACATAGAACGTCTGTACATAGTTTTAGCAGCTCTAATAGGTACGAAAAACTTTGCAATATTTTTATTAATACTCTTTACCTTCCTTTCCCTTAGAGATGTCCACAACGAGGCGGTAAAACCGGCCATATATGGAATTTCGACATTCTAATATTAGTCGATTTTGAGTTATACGAGATAATTCTTCCAGGAAAGCTCAGCGGTAGAGGAACAAATCAGCATGGATGTAAAATATGTTTACTTAAGCATTGTACACTTTCAGAGCAGCAACTCCATCTTTAGTGTCATATTGAGGAAAAACGTTTTGATTTTCAAAAGGGTTTTTTGTGTCAACAGGCACCGAAGATGGAGCTGTGAAAGTTCACTATTTCTTAATAAACTCACTGCTGAGGAAAATAGACCTACTCTGTAAATCCTGATTTATACGAGATACGTACATACGCATTGGACGTCAAAATAGGTGCAGGGAAGGCCAAAATGGATAATTCCGCTAAAATCTGAAAACTGAATAGTTGGTGTAATAGCCACCATAGTTATCCAGCCGAGATACAGTTCTGAGAATGTAAGTAGTGCGTGAGAGATAAGCACTTTAAGTTCCTAAGATATGAAGTATTCTGTTATCATTTGTGCTTTATCTATATCTAAACCGTCATCGAATAAGTTCAGTCACCTTTCCTTTTGCTCTTCAGGACTGAATCAAGGTAAGGAGAAAACGATGGTATTATTTTTAATAATATTGAATACTAGATTAACGGTTAGTATTATAGACAAATTGCTATACTTCTTGTGGAACAGAACATCTCTCATATTTATACAATATATGAACAGTTTCCACTGGGTTAGAAGTCTTCTCTGCACTTAAAGTCATCTAAGCTCGGATTACAGAATATCTGTAAATGGACCAGTTCAGCCATCAGCCAATTATTACTGCCAGCCAGTGGACTGAAGTCTCTCTAGATTAGCAAGAAAAATCATTACTGAAATATCCACATTTTTAAGTACAATTTGAGTTAGGAATATAACAGTAAATTTTATCTTAGTTTTGGAATTATGTTTGCCTACATAACCAACCCCTGTTCACAATAGATACGTGCTTGCCTTGTATTAGCAGATTTCCTTTTGAGAGATCAGCTTTGAGAGTGTGTTCATGACGCGATCTATAAATTATATAAATATATATATATATATATATATATATATATATATATATATCTTACACACAACATCTAGTTTATTAGATATAAATTAGATATTGTGTGTAAAACTAAAGATCGAGTTCGGATTGAGGGGGAGAGGTAAGTTTAGAGAGGGGAATATCGAAAATGAAATTACCGCCGATATTACGAGTCGGATCGAAAAAAAAGTAAATAAATAAAATAAATTTTTTAATTGATGATAGAAATAAACGTTAGTGATCCATGGCCAAGCATAATGAAAGTATAGCACTAAAGCAGAAAACTGATGTGTAGAGCTAGAAAATTTTAAATATATTTTTATATATTTATATTTTCCATCATCTGCACGTATAATAACAAATATTTCCTTATACCTATTATATTTTTTACAGTAAGCATTCCAACATTCTTTAAATATATGGAACACGTTAAAAATTAAATACCAATAATAAAAAAAATCTTTTTGTTTATTTATTAACACTAAATAAATGCCCTACATACAAAAAGTAAAAAAAATAAAAAATAATAAAATAAAAATAGTCGCTCCTGGCGAGGATTCGATCTCGAGATCTTGTGATTAATTAAACGACACTATTCACTGAGTCACCGGAATCCTTTGAAGTACTGGTGTCACCGTAGCAACACGTCATGACTCTAGGTAAATCTTTAACACTTTTTTTTAGATGAGAAGTGCGCTCTCTCGCTTTAACAGAATTTGTTTTTCTTTAGGTACTACACACTAAAAAAGTTTCGTTCAAATCGGTGGGGGAAAGCCGTGCATTCTCCTTGTTACTAAGAACCATAAGTAATCAAATTTGAAACTGGACACGAGACATTGCGTGATAATATTATTTGTTATTATCCACTTGATCCTTCTAGGGCTAATTAGGTTGGGTTACCTACCGGTTACCACCATTTTCTGGCCAGGGCGGTAGTGAGGATTTTATTTAATGAGTTCGTCGCTAAATGAACGCCTATCACCCAGTAGGGAGTCGAACCCATGGCTCTAGGTTAACCAAATTCATTATTCTGTCAAAATATTGTATATGTACGTGGTAAATGTAGACACCATAGTAATTGCACGTTGGCGGACTTCTTTACCGTCTTAAATGGCTATAGAAAAGTCAAGTATACCCTATTCATATAGATGTCCTACATTTCTTCGGTTAACAAATGTTAAGCCTAGAGTGGCTAGTTCGGTTCCCGCCTGGGCAAAGGAATATACTTAGTGGCGGAATTCATTAAATAAAATCCTTCGTCCCACCCTGGCTAGAAAAGAGTCGTAACCTGTAGATAACCCGTCCCAGCTGCAAAATGTGGATGTTAATTATTAATCTAATCTGAGTTTAACTGAGGTCTTTTAAAAATTTGGAATATTGAGCCCTTATATGTAACTTATGTGGATATATAGTTGAATGTTATGACGAACTGAAATGCTGCAATGCATGGAAATGATGCAATCGGTTATGCTACCTCAAAGATATAGACGTAAAAAGACTTATTCTATATCAAGATTATTCTAGGATTCTCAAACCTCATGAAAGTTTTATCCTTCAGTAAGCAATAATTTCAATCATAGGAAAAGAAAAAATAATTAAATAAATTTATTAATTAAGAGCGCCGTTTATTAGGTAACAAATAGAAAAATAATATGAAGTTGAAGTCTATGTTCAAAAGAGTTATGTTAATTGTTTATAATAAACACTTTAGTTGAAGGATTATAAGTTAGTTTGATAGGGAAGTTTTACACAGAAATGCTTTGAAAGAAGTTTTTGAAGAGAGGCTGTTGGAAGGTTTCGAATCGATCACACGTGCAAAAGTCAGGGCCACACCGCTACCACCTCGGTTAGATCTGCTCTCCTTACATTTATCATTGAATTAACACTCAACACATACAGAATATAAAGTATATATATATATATATATACATTCATACATTTATTTATTTCCTCTCTGCAGTAACCTTTCAAAGGGATCGTTTTTTTGCTACATGTCCAGTTGATTTTGATACAATCCATACTTAATACAAATCATAGCTTAATTCAATTATCTAAATTTAATAAAAGAGCAAACGAAACATATATATATATATATATATATATATACATAAAATTATAACCTCTGTCTGTACATTGATTGATTGATTTTTTTTTTCTCGAAATTTCACGATAACTTTTCGTTTCACATGTCATAGACACCATAACTGCATTTTGTTTCTTTAGTGTATTTTTTTTTGTTTGTTACCTTTTCACGCAAAAACGGTTGAACCGAATTTTATGAAACTTGGTATGTATATTACTACTAACCCAACTTAGACTTTAGGCTATATTAATATTCTCTGAGACGAACAGGAGTGGGGGTTATAAGGGAGGCCTGAAATTAAAAATAGCGATATTTCGTTTCCTATTGGTTTTTCCTTCGCCTAGTTGTTGAAAAACGAACTTATATTAAATGAGATGTCATAATTTGAGTGAGCCATTAACGTGACATCACTATTGCGGTTAGAATGTAAACAGAAATAATGTAAGTAAACACATGTTATGACACATATGTTAAAATATGCCAATAATTGTAATTGTAATAATATTGAATAATTGACTTTTTCTTATTGTAAAATGAAATTTATTTTGTGTTTTATGACATACGAAGATAATTTGCAGTGCCTATTACTTAAATTGTAAATGTACACTTGGAATAGTGAATGGTGTAGAAAGTTTAAAGTATTAAAGATTTGTTTATCTATAAGTTTTGTGTTCATTAAAATTATAATACAAATTATAACAAATGCTAGGAAAATTAATAGTTCATGTTCTTAATCAAATACTGTTAGTAAAGGAGTATGGTTTTTTAAGAAATGTAGTAAGACATAGATTAGTGTAGAAATTTTAAATACCAGTCAATCACAAACATCTGGATATAAATATTAGATTAATGTTCAATAATGTACGATTAAAAAGTGATTAAATTGTCCTCGAAATAAAACCAATCTGAATAAAGTTTATATACTATATTTAAATACTAGTCCAAACATATTGCTCAGATCGAAGAATAAAATTGTTTAAGAGTAATTTTGAAAATAGTTATATATTTTAATTTACCTTATTTTTCTAATTGTTACTTAAATGTAAATATCTATGCAGTGATGTTCTAAAAGGTTTTCCTCTTTTCTTTTCTTTTTTAAATAATAGTTTGGACTAGTACTATATGTGAATAAAAATGTTAAAAGTTCCAACTGCACTCATAAAGGTTCATAAACAGATTTGTTTTCTTCTGGATACTAAAGCATCTAGTGTAAAGTTAGGAAAGAATTGCATAGACTAATAGACTTCACGCCCAGAGTTATTGTGTTGGAACTCTCAACATGATTAATAATGCATTATAAACACATTAAAAAATTGTACTCACATTGCTTTCATTGAGCGCGCTCATCATAATATATCGGACCACAGTTTGCAAATTACCTGAAACAGAAACAGTAAATGTGAAAAAGGTACAAGAGAATTAAGAATTATATTAGTCTATTGTAAATAAATTCATCCACTATTATCCTGGTCTGTAGAAGTATATATAATGTGGAGTAGGCCTCTTCCCTCTCTACTAGCCACCAGTAGTGGCCCCAAATCCGTAGCACTAGCATCTATTATACAGTCGAGGTAGGTAATGTGTTCAATAATTGGAATTATACCATAAGTACGGCTTCGTGTATAATATTTATATATTTGTTGAGGCATTATGTCATTTTAACTATATTTTAAATTAATTTAAATAATATTTTATTACTTTTTACGATTGACTCTGGTTTTAATGTTTAAAGCTAAGACATTGTGGATGGCTGATTTTAGTAATTTTATTTAAGTTGAAACATTTCGAATCTAAGTTTTTGTTACATCACATGGCCTTAAACATGTCTCCCTTTTTGTTTGGTTGTTGGCACCTGATGATGGAACGTGGTACCGAATGGCCTTGTGCATTAATAAAGAAATTGGTGGAAAGACTTCTCGTTATTAAGACCTGTTTCCCAGATCTGTCCTCCCAAATCCAGCAACATACGAATTATTAATTATATATAATACATTTGCCATCACAAGTCGATTTTGGCGGAATTGTGTAAGGGTTTTATGTATACACTCGCCGAATTATTAATATTGAACGTTAGGGGAACTGCGTTAAATTTAATCAATCGCCCCCCCCATTTCATTTCATGATTATTTCATGAACCTAAAATTACAATTTCATCCTCAACTGCCAAATAGTATAGTGTTCCATATATTAATCAATTGCGGTTAATATTCACAACATTTGACGACACTTTTACTAAAAAAAAAAAAAAAAAGACTATATCATTACCTTTGGGCGGAACAAAGTAGAAAACAATACATTTACAGCAGGACTTAATTCGAGTTTAGAAAAATTATTTACTTTTTCTAGATTTATTTTGATGTCGCAATCAAGAAATGGAATGCATAATGTCAAAAGGTTACAATTTTTAATGTAAACCATTTCAGAATGACCTGCCTGTGGAGCAAATCTATATTTTAAATATCTTTTTAGCAGATTTCCCTTAAGGGAAATCAGCTATTGAGGTCGTACTCATGACGCGATTTACGAAAAATTTTCTTCAAATGTCCATCGATCCTACCCAGCAGATAACGAAAATGAGGTCCGTTCAAAATTATATATATATATATATATATATATATATATATATTAATAATTATATATATATATATATATATATATATATATACATATATATTTGTCTGTTAACGCTTTAGCGGTCGCAATTTTTGTTTGATCGTTACGAAACTCGATATTTAACCGTTTTATATAAAAAGACAGATCAAGTTCGTTAATGGCTGAAATCGGACTAGAGGGAGGGAGGGGGATATTCGAAAATTCAAAATATCTCCGTTATTATGCATCGTATCGAAAAATTGCATAGAACTAATCTTATTGCAAATTACATTTACTATAAATATTGTTATATACATTTATTCTCTATCTTGAATATTAACCGAGATATTTGCATTTTTATGAAGTCTGTGGTCGGGTATAGTTCGGATTAGGTCGGCCATTTCCGTCATTGCTTGGCTCAGGTGGAAGCTTCTTCTAGCCTTACCTGTGGTTTCTAACCTTACCTTAGCTTCGTTACTTTGTCAGATTTATGCAAATACGTTCTGTTCATCCGCCCCCCCCTTTTTTAGTTTTTAGACTACTAAAATTTGTGTTATTAAAATATAAATTATTCTCACAATTCAGAAACCGTTTCAGTTGGGAATTTATTTTAATTAACTGAAAGATTTCTCATTACCGTTTGTATTTAATCACGGTGGTTTTGTGTTACCAGTATGCAGATTTCTCTATTGTAAAACTTCACATGGGAAATCTGCTTAGTTTACGCAGCCCCTGCGTGACGGACTTTTTTGATTTCGCAAAGTGAGAACATCCCTTCTATCCAGCCATTCTTGTTATACGCAGATTGGATGATATTGATTAATTTATGATAAGAATAGCTGTTCACTGCTGTAGAGGGGTTGAAATAAACATAGAGTTTGATTGAAATATTAAGATTATACAATATTGGCCTAGCAATTACTCAACATGATTCCAATTGTTTTCGGGCTAATTTTTGTAAAACTAATCAAGTATGTGACAGTTACTGAAATTTAGAAATTATTATGTTTAATAATATTTGTTAAATGTCTGAAAATGTTATGTTTCAAGTAGTGGTTACGGTCATGTAGTAATTCAGTCAAAGTGTATGGAAGGTCTTTAGATAGCAGTCAGTGAGTATATGGTTTATAGAAGTCTAATAGTTAGTGTTGGCAGTAGCTTTCCTCTTCTCCAGTAAGTGTGAGTCAGTCGTGAATAGCCAATTCTTAGACTCTTTAAAACTACTTATTCTCTTCTAATTCTTATATTTCATATAAGACTAACTATAGGTTACTAGGCTATTGATGAATTTATGTTTTTACTCCTAATATTTAAACCCTTATATCATTGAGTGAAATGAGTTCAGGAAGTATAACAACTAAAAACATATTTCTCTTCTTTAAACAGTTTATTATGTGTTACATGTTTCAGTTCTTTAGACGCCCCTCCGGTACTTTACAACTGCTAACCTCGCACGCACAAACCTGAAATAACATTTCCTTAGAGACGATGAGTCACCAAACATCCCATAACCAGCTGGCATTTTAGCAGATTTCCCTTGAGGGAAACCAACTATTGAGGTTGTACACATGACGCGATTTTCGAAATTTTTCTTCAAATATCCATCGATCCTACCCAGGAGATGTTGAAAATGAGGTCCGCTCAAAGTTTTGTATATATATATACAGTTGTATATATATATATATATATATATATATATATATATATATATATATTTGTCTGTTACCGCTCTAACGGAAATTATTGTTTAATCGTTACCAAACTCGATATTTAGTCGTTTTATGTAAAAAGAAAGTTCGAGTTCGTTAACGGCTGAAATCGGGCAAGAGGGAGGGGGGGTTTAGAAGGGAGGATTTTCGAAAATTCGAAATATCTCCGTTACCATAGGTCGGATCGAAAAATTGTATAGAACCAATCTTTTTACAAATTAAATTTACTATAAATATTGTTATGCACATTTTTTGTCATTGTTGTTGGAACAGGACTCGAATGGAGTCGGTTGAGTAAGTTTATTTATTCTTTACATTGTTACCAAACTCGATATTTAGTCGTTTTATGTAAAAAGAAAGATCAAGTTCGTTAACGGCTGAAATCGGACCAGTGGGAGAGGGGGGGTATAGAGGGGAGAATTTTCGAAAAATGTCCGTTACTATACGTCGGATCGAAAAATTGTACAGAATTCAATCTTATTGCAAATTAAATTTACTATAAATATTGTTATATACATTTATTCTCTGTCTTGAATATTAACCGAGATATTTGCATTTTTATTAAATCTGGGCGGCTAACGGACGAGAGTGACTTTCCCGCCAAAAGCTAGTAAAACTTCACGTGGGAAATATGCTTAGTTTACGCAGCCCCTGCGAGACGGATATTTTTCAATACAACCCCCTCGTTTTGATTATACTTCACGCGACTATTGGTTCATAGGGAGTATGTAGTATAAGTTCATGTGTATTAGGAAGGACGATGTAAAAACTAGATTAGGATTCTAGAGAAGGAATACAAGTAGGGATAGTCAATAAATACCTTAAAGAAGAGAAATGAGTTTTTTTGTTTTGTTTTTTTAAAAAGAAATGACTTTCTGCCGATCTATTCATAATAGTGTACATAGTATTTTTAAGCCCCCATTATTACTCCGGCGACAAGTCATGCTTGCATAGTGTTCTAACTAATTGTAAGACATAAAAAGTGAATTTATAAATTAGACCAGCAGTCAAAGCTTTAGCAGTAAAAAAAAAAAACACAATTTATTGATTAAAATAATGAAATCATCTCTGATTAAAGTAAAGTGATTTGAAAGTAGCTAACTCCATTTTGTTTGAAGTGGCAGATATGGAAGGGTTCAGTAGTTAAGCTAACCTTCAGATCCCCGGAGATCCTGGCTAACTTCCTAATAGCCGTTTATGAGGAATAGTGTTCACAGTTCCTATATAAACCCTTATCCTTGGCCAAATTGAATAGCTAATCCGAACATTTTTGCAGATTTCCCTCAAGGGAAATAATTTTAAAAATAAATAATTTCCCTTAATCAGCTATTGAGGTTGTACTCAATCAGGTTGAAAAATTTCCTCAAATGTCTATCGATCCTACCTAGTAGATGAAGAAAATGAGGTCCCTTAAAAATCATATATATATATATATATATATATATATATGTCTGCTACCTCTCTAGTGGTCGCAATTTTCGTTCAATCGTTATCAAACTCGATATTTAAGCGTTTTATGTTAAAAAAGTCCGTCACGCAGGGGCTGCGTAAACTAAGCAGATTTCCCTCGTGAAGTTTAGTAATAGATAAATATACATACTGCTAACACAACACCGAGAATAAATACAAACGGAAATAAGAAATGTTTCATCCAATTTCAATAGCCTGCCGACAGGAAGCGTTAGGTTAGAAATGTAAACGAACGGGTCCCGCCTCACACCGGAAAGAAAACAATTACTGAAATATATCAGAATATAACACATTAATTTTATTGAGAACTATTTACTATATCTAGTACTGTAATTAATAATAAGTCAGAATAATTGTTATCTCAATCAATAAAATTTTAGTAGTCCAAAACTTTAAGATGGGGGGGGGAGTCACCAGTACATATTTGCATGTATCTCGTATAATAAAGGTGTCTTGAATACAATTTTTGGTATTTAAACTTCCAATAATGTGATTTATTATGTATCAGAGTATTGTTTACGTAACATGAGTAGAAGTGGCGGTTTGGTGAAAACTGAAAAATGCAAATATCTCGGTTAATATTCAAGATAGAGAATAAATGTATATAACAATATTTATAGTAAATTTAATTTCTAATAAGATTGATTCTGTATAATTTTTCGATCCGACGTATAGTAACGGAGATATTTTGAATTTTCGAAAATCCTCCCCTCTAAACCCCCCCTCCCACTGGTCCGATTTCAGCCGTTAACGAACTTGATCTTTCTTTTTACATAAAACGCTTAAATATGAAGTTTGGTAAGGATTAAACAAAAATTGCGACCGCTAGAGCGGTAACAGACATATATATATATATATATATATATATATATATATATATATATATATATATATATATATATATATATATAGATATATATATACAGTTTTGAACGGACCTCATTTTCGTCATCTACTAGGTAGGATCGATGGACATTTGAAGAAAAATGTTGAAAATTCCGTCATGAGTACAACCTCAATAGCTGATTTCCCTTAAGGGAAATCTGCTAAAAAAAGATCAAGTTCGGATTGTTGGAAGGTGGGTCTAGAGTGGAGGACTTTCGAAAATTCGAAATATCTCCATTATTATATGTCGGATCGAAAATGTGTATTGAACCAATGTTACTACAAATTTAATTTCCTATAAATGTTTTTACACACATATTTTCTCTGTCATGAATATTAACCGAGATATTTGGATATTTCATTTTTTAGCCTTTAGATTTTTTGTTGCGCTATTCAATTTTTCCTAACTCAAGTATTCAGCAAGTTATTATTTGTTATGCCGTTTTTACTCATTTGTTTTTTTTTTTTACATAGAATAGGGAATATGTTGTGATATGAGATGAAAAGTATTACGTGGGAAATCTGCTTTGTTTACGCAGCCACTGCGTGACGGACTTTTTTATTTTCAATTTAAGTATGATGTTTCTAATCTTTTTGTATACAAATTGTAATCAAATTATTCCTTTTATTATTGACATAATCGTTTGCGTTGCAACATTTTATTGTGGTAAGTATAGTAGTAGTAAGGCACAAGAAAATACTAGAAAAAGTATGTCAACCATACGCTACTCAAGCTAGGAAAATTTCTCCCGACCCATTGTTAACCTTAATTCATTAATCCCAATTTAATATAATCCATGAATTTACAATGCCCTACCAGAAGTAGTAAGCAGTTCGTCACATTGACTGAAGACACGTACACAGGAGGAAAATTTTAATTTAATTCCATGATTCTTGAACGTTAAAAGTTTATTTACTCGCAAACCAACAGTCATAAATATTCATTAGTTCATAACACTGTTTGTGTTGTGAGTATACATCTGCATAAACACACACACACACACACACACACACACACACACACCACACACACACACACACAAACATACATACACACACATACATACACACACACACCCACCCACAAACACACACCCACACATATATATATATATATATATATATATATATATATATATATATATCTATAGAGAGAGAGAGAGAGAGAGAGAGAGAGAGATTAATGAATAGCCTAGGAAAAAATATGCTACACAGTTCAAAGAACTCTCATGAAAAGGGTTCATGAAAAAGACGCCCCATAAAAGAATTAAGGCCGACTTCAAGTAGAGTACTTAAAGGAGTAACAGGAAAAAATAAAGTTTAAAGATTAGAATTCTGTCCAGCCAATATAACCTAGTAGACGGGAGGCTTATGGTGGTTCCGCGATGGAGAGAGACATTCAGGTTCAAATTATTGTTAGTTCTTAGTAGTTGAGTGGTGTACGTATTTTCATTGCTTAGGAATACAGCTGAATGAGCCATTAAAATGTTCTATATCTCTTTCATCAGTGTTAATATATTTTCTTTAATGTCTGGAATCAGTGGGGCATAAAAACACTCTTTTCTTAGGTTTTCTTGCAACACTCTATTACCATAAAAAAATCTCACTCTTCAGTTACTCCATCAACAACAACTATAGAGTAGATTAGAAAGATGATGCAAATTCCCGATGTAAGGAAGTGATCTTCTTTCACAAAATAAATGGGTATGATAATGGAAAGATGAAACCTGAAGCAACTTGTGCAATTGATTTCATTCAGGAGGATAAAAAAAAGGGAAACATTTCGTAGCCGAAATGAAAATTCATGACAATCTGTTTAAGGGCAGTTGTTATTCAGAGCAGCATTAAAAGTCATCTCAATGGTTATGACGAAGTTTAAGACTCGCTGGGAATGTGAGCTCCTTTTTCTTTCTTCCTTTTTATGATAAAAAATATTATAACAAGACGTATATGAATTATCAAGATTCCATTTCGTCTTTGTTTTAGCAGATTTTCTCTAAAGGATATTTTTTTTTTCAAAATGTTCGTAAACTATTCACCGAGCCTACCTTTTAGCAGATTTCCCTTAGACATAGAAATCTGCTATTGAGATTGTACTCACGATGGGATCTTTGAAAAATTTCTTCAAATGGACATCGATTCTAACCAGGAGATAACGAAAATGAGGCCGTTCAAATAAATATATATATATATTTTAACGTTCTAGCGGTCGCAATTTGAGTCTGATCGTTACCAAACTTTATATTAAAACATTTATGCAAAGATGAAAATCAAAATCAGGGCTAAAAGGGGAAGAATTTAAATTAATAATGTTATTGTTGAAAAATTTTATTGTTGTACGTTTTGTAGCTTTATTGATTGTTTTTTATAAGTGGTCAGTTATGTACATTTTAAAGTTTAGACCAAACTCCTTATTTATTTCTAGCTTTTATTATTTGTAACTCTGATGGTGGTAATGTAAATTCCTGAAAGCACTAAGCTTTATTAAAAATAAACTGTAAAGGAGCCACAGCACTGTGTTCTGAATAAGCTGATCACTCCCTCACCACCAGAAAAAAATAAATAATTAAATGTGATGTACGTCAGAAAGCAGAAACAAATACAAGACATTCCAGAGAAATTATGGTATATTTCTATAAAATTACATCTTACCACAGAAAGCACATAATACTTATATGAGGTGGGTAGTACGAAACACATACTTGAAAAACTATATGTTAAGATATTATGGTCAGTAGATAGCAGAAATCACTGGGAGAAAGTCCTTGAATATTTATCTCCACAAAAAAGTATATAATTGGTTGTAAAGTAAGTTCGTATGGTTTTTATTTACTGATGAATTCAATAAAAACTTCGGATTCTTAGAAATAATTTTAATCAATTATATATGACCCATTTTGATCTTTTACAAGGTAATTTTTTTATTCCGTCCTCCCAGATATACTCAGATTTTTGCGAAATATATTAGAAAAATTTAATTTATTTTATTATTTTATTTCATTTATTTTAACTAAATATATATATATATATATATATATATATATATATATATATATATATATATATATATAAGGCACAGAAGATGATGAAAGAGGGCGGAAAGAGTTATTAAAAGGGCTGGTTCCTTATTTTTAGTGGTGTAAAGGGGATAATGGAGGTAGACGAGGTAGCTATTGAAATTAATAGGTCGGTTTTCATTGTATCCTAAATGAGATGGGAGGAGAGGATGGGTGTGGCCAGTGGCTCTTTCTCCCAGAACACGAGAATCCCTTCCCAGTTATCTTAGTAGAGCAGCCCGTAGGCTCTGCCCGCCTCTCTAAATACGTCACTAACTTCACTCCTCTGATATTCCCAGATAGATAAATTATTCAAATATCATATTATTCGGAGGTCTTTCATCAGTCTCAAGTACTGTGTGAAGGACTAATGCTTCCAGGAGGCATGAAACCTGCGTTCTCAGTGCGCTCTGTCACTTTAAATAGTCAATATGTAGATGAAAATTCGCTAAAAATAATTTAAAGGGTGTGGCATTAATAAAATTTGACATTTCAACTTATCTAACTATATCTATGGGTATAAAAGGTTCTGAGCCATACATAACTTCCGAACCTGGTCATAAAAAAGTCGTCGGCACGAAAGAAAAAGTCCGTCACGCAGGGCAACTAAGCAGATTTCCTACGCGAAGTTTTACATCAGAGAAATCTGCATACTAGTAACAGTAATAGTACCATGTCTCTAAACCAATTTCACGAGAGCCGAACAGTTACGGAAACGGCCGAACTAGCTTTCGCGGAATACTCAGGAATAGATCCAACATCAGCCAATCTCTTCTCCTCTGCTATCCACACACACTTAATCAAAATGCAATTATCTCGGTTAATATTCAAGATAGAAAATAAATGTATATAACCATTATTATAGTAAATTTAATTTGCAATAAGATTGGTTCTAAGTTTTCGATTCGACGTATAGTAACGGAGATATTTCGAATTTTTGAAAATCCTCCTTCTTAGCCCCTCTCCCACTAATCCGATTTCAACCATTAACGAACTTGATCTTTCTTTTAGCATAAAACGAGTAAATATTGAGTTTGGTAACGATAAAAAATATTACGACCGCTAGAGCCATAACAGACAAATATATATATATATATATATATATATATATATATATATATAATTTTGAATGGACCTCATTTTCCTCATCTCCTGGGTAGGATCGATGGACATTTAATGATTTTTTTCGAAAATCGCATCATAAGTATAACCCCAATAGCTGATTTCCCTTACGTTGACTATCTGCTAAAACGTGGACTAGAGTGTTGACCTTTGAAATTCGTCGGTAAAACTATATAAAAAAAAGAGATGCAGAGGCTGCGTTAACTTAGCAGATTTCCCACATGCGGCTCGTATTTACACTTTTCGCAAACGTAAAAGTTCAAACGGACTAATATTTGGTATTTAGGCTTCAAATAATGTGCTTCATAATATAACAGCTTATTGTTAATAAGACATGAGTAGGAGTTGGGGTTTACTCAAGGCGGAAATCTAGAAAGTGCAAATATCTCGGCTAGTAATCGGAAAACTAGAAAGTGCAAATATCTCGGATAGTAATCGAGATAATGGCAAAAAATTACATAACAACATTTATAGATCAAGGGGGAATGGAATTTGTCACTCGGGCAACGTTTTAACTCACCTAGCTACGCAGAGCCCCTCTATTAAATTAAAATAAACAAAACTTTTAGATGCACATCATTTAATATGATTTCAAAAGAAATTAATATAAAATATCACCCATTCCAATACATCGGATCAAAAAATGCCATAGAGCATAAATTAACGATCTTTTTATGATAAAGAAATGGTTCAATTTAAATTTGTAGTACCACTGTTCGGTGCGAAGAAATTTGCAATGTTTTATTTTCGCCTCCTCCAAATCACCCCCCCCCTAAGTTCTGAAAAAAAGGCGCACAAACGTACCGTCTTACAGTCCTACATATGACATAAGGAAAGAAAAAATATTTTAAAAATTCATCTAGTTTAAATTGAAATGAAAGTTCAAGTTTGGAAGCGGCCGAAATCAGCCTAAGATGTTTCGAGGTTTAGATAAGGGGTTGAAATATCTCGTTTTATTCCTTTTTTTTTTGCATGTTACAAATGGAATGACAGATAACTAGCCTTGCTAATCAAATTATATACTACAGTTGTAAGAAGATACTAGTTAACCATGCTACCAACCCAGGAGAAGGGTCTCGAACAATGATCAAAGAAATGTTATGATTTACGTGTGTTATAAGCGATCTAGCAGTCTCAGAAAAAAATAATATGTGATCTCGACACCAATTGTAATCTCATTAAATTAAGTAAACATAATGATTTACAGCAATTTACTTCAAATTATTTTATTTCAAAGAGGTATACGATGTCTCCGTTCCTATACAACAGAAAAAAAGTTGTATCTCTAATAAATAAGGATAAATTTTTTTTTTTTTATTTTCGCCCCTTTAGCCCCTTTCTTAGCTGAATTTTATTAAAAAAGGGGGGTTCTCAACTAGCTGTTACAACAATCATAAATATCAATTATCACTACCTTAGATAAGTAGTTTTAGAGATATTCCAGATTTGTGCAGGCGTCTCGCTTAAACTAGCCTAATTGAGGGTGGGTTAAATCATATAATTCCTTTGGAACAGAGAATTGAAGTTTTTAGGGGGTAAAATACTTCCTTCAGGCCGTAGTACAAAGAAGTTAAAAGCAAGATGAAGTGCACAAGCCAACTAGAGATGAGGAAAAGTGAGCCCCCAACTTGCACAGCAATCAGTTCCCAACTATGTGTAAACAGTACGAGAACTTACGAAACTCCCTTTGAATGTTGAAGGACCACACACGTGGAGTAATGTTTGACACATTTTAACATTAATAAACGTATTTATAATGTCCTTCGTCGTTTTCAATTAGTCAATAATTACTTGAAAGAAGACATGTAATTTTTTTTATGAAATGGTCTTCGTGCTATTTCTAATGTTCATTTTATTTGTAAATCCACATTATTACTGGGGCGAAAAGTCTTGCTTGCAAAGGGTTGTAACTGAGAGGAAAAAAGAGATTAGGATATGATAAGTGTGAGTCATTCCAACACGTGAGAAATCTGCTTATTTTAGAACGTTCCTGTTCTAGGGATTTTTCATTTTTATTTTATGATTTACTTTTAATACTAGTATCTTTTGCTGAATAAGAATTTGGGTTGGCAAAGGCGTTCTTTTCAACATAGGTGGAAAACCACCAACAGACTTAATAGATATCGGATGTTTTTAAATATTTACAGTCTCCTTTTTGTATAAAGTTAAATGAATAATTTGAGATGTTATAGACAGATTATTGATTTGTTACTAGCTCTTCGTGCCTTTTTTGGTTTATTTGCAAAAAGAGGAAATTAGATACACGACAGACTTATGAATGTGGTTGTAGAAATAGGAGGGGAGAGAAAATAAAATATGAAATAAACTGTAAAGAGGATGGCAGGATATGGAAGACGAGATGACAGTTAGGGGGATAGAGGTAGACCAAAAGAGTAAAGAGTGAAAGAAATTTAACCTCCAGGCATGGATAACTTGATCAAGAAAATACCTATTTGCTTTTCCTTCCATTTTCGTCTTCAGTAAATGCCCACTCTAATCCATACGGTATCACTAAAAATCTCATATCCTTCATAAATTACAATTACATTTACCCAGGGTTCTTATTAATTGAGAAATGTAGAATAGAATGCGAAATTAAGTCATTTTCGTGTAATTTCTGCACGTATGAAATTTGCTTCGCTTACGCAGCCAATAGGTGAGTATGGCATTCCACTAGGTAACATTAGTGGACATTTGAGGAATATTATAAAAAATGTAGTGCTCATGTATAAACTCAATAACTGATTTCCTTTAAGAGAAATCTGTTTGAATAAACTACCCTTTCCTAATTCCCTTTATTTTAGAATTCCTATTATTCTATGCTTACTTATAGATCAATCGGTATGTTAATGGTAGGCTAACCTCGCCAGGAGGGTTTGTAGTTGAGATCGAATATAGAATCATATACATATCTGTTATTCATTCTCATAGAAAAATTCCTTCCCGAGCGGCGATATGAAACGCTGATGATCTCATCTCCCTCTCTACTCTCTATTTCTCTCTGAGCAAGAAGTCTCTCCAAATGCTAATATAATTCTCATTAGGTTAATGTTTATGTCATGGTGTCATAGGGTACTTAGTGAATTCATTTAGCTTGGTTCTATATAATTTTTCGATCTAATTCATAATGAAGGGCATATATCGAATTTTCTTTCGGTCCCCTTCTTCTAAGCCCCCCTCTCTGGTCCGATTTTGGCCGTTAAGGAACTTGGCCTTTAGTCGTACATGAAACGCTCGACTTTGGTAACAATCAAACGAAAATTGCAACAGCTGGAGTGTTAGTTGTATATTTATAATTCTGAAAGGTCCTCATTTTTGTCATCTTCAAGGTGGAACTCACGGACAATTGAATATAAAAGAAGAAACTTTTCGGAAATCGGTTCTTGGGTACAACTTTAATTGCTGACTTCCCTTGAGGAAAATTTACTAAAATGTATTTTAATAGTTTTGTTAATCCAGTTATTTTGGATAATTGATGCTCTACACAGTTATTTCTATAAACATTCAAAATATTTCTATGTGGTTTTCGTTTACAGTTGTTCTCTAAATAAATAGAAATAAATCTCTAAAATGTGTCTCATTTTCTACTTAAATTCGGCGGGGATAAGTTTTTTCATGTTTCAGAACATTCGAAGAACAATGCCATGAAAATTGAAAAACTTGTCTTTTTATGTCCACATGATTGTTACTCAATCAATCAAAAACGGGTAGAAGGAATTTTACGAAATTTAATATTTGTGAGTCAACAACTATTTTTTTATTTAAATTTGTGAATTTTGCCTTCTGCCTTCTGGGCTCTAATGTCTTTATTCATGAAAATGCCTGAATAGAATTTGGACGTTAATTGTGTAAGTATTAAGGAACTAAATATAGTTAATATAAGCATTTTGATACTTTACTCATGATACTTTGGTACTTTACTGACTCCATTATATCAATTAGTTTTTGGATAACACCAATTCTAATCATAAATTTGTCTAAATGCTTATATCTTGGGACAACAATGAAGTGAATAGCAGCACTGTTCATTTTACAGGATGTATGTGTGATTGGATGATTTTTAGTACCATTTCTATTTCATCCCGTCAACGACGGGTAACAAGGGTTGTATGTAATATTCCACATATCGGTTATATTGGAAAAAGAAAACACGGAATTAAAGTTAGCTTTCTGCAGCTCAGTGATTTCATTAGTATTACCTTCCTGTGACTGCATTTCGAGTAATATTCCATTTCAACTTGGCCATTCTATAAGTTAGCAAATTAATAATTGGGAAAATCTGTCCTTACAACATAGCATTCACTTATTGCAATGGTGTCAATAATGGCCTTCTTATATTTTATATTTTCTTACCGGTAGGAATTCAAATTCCTTTGTGATGAAAAAGCTCCTGCAAAACTATTATTGAAGTGTATCAAAGGGGGCTTAAAATTTCGCCTATAACCACGATGTAGTTTTGATTTAATAAATTAAGCTTCATGGTGGGAGGGAGGTTATAAAAATAAAGGGGCTATAAGAAGGTTAAAATGAAAACCAGAGGTAGGTTGCACTAGCGGTATACCTAGATGAAAGCTCTCCGTTCTGACATCAACTCCAGAGACCGATAAAATTAAAAAGACATTTTTATGCCAGCTCTCTAGTTCCCTTCGTTTAAATCTATTTAATAACGATTAGAGTTTCAAATCAGCATAATTTGATTAAAAATATTCCTCCCAGTCTAAACAGAAACACATGCACTCAAGATTTGGTGATAGAAGTGCAATTTACTATTTTTTTGTTATATTCTTTTCATTTCAATGCCCTGTGTCTTGGATAGTCTAGTTCAATAATAAAGAAGCATTTACTTTACTTTGAGTTACTCGTCTTTTGGTCTTTTTTATTAATTTTTATTTTATATAATACTAACTGTAAGAGTAAACTAAACTCTATGAGGTAATAATAATGGGGCTCTGGTTAGCCATGCGAGTTAAAGCGTTGACCTTTATCTCACATGGCAAACCTAGAGTGGCGAGTTCGATTCTTGCCTGGGCAAAGGAAATTATTTAGTGACGAAATTCATTAAATAACATCCTAAAATCCCACCCTGGCTAGAAACGGATGGTAACCTGTAGATAACCAGTCCCGATTAGCCTGAGTTCCAAAAAGTGGACGTTAATAAATAATAATAATAATAATAAACTCTATAATTCTCTAACTATCGCTTCTTGGCCTATTGGCTAAGATCAAAGTGTTCTCTAACTTTATTATCTCCATAATATCCATTTTTTTTTATATGGAATATAATTTTTTCAATGCTATTGGTAGGTAATTATAAACCACTCCTTTTTACAATCAATTATATTTCATGAATGGATTACTAGCTTATAAAATTCGTATTTCTTGTCTTGAGGAAAATCTGAATCTAGAAAAAGAAATGGGGTAGTAGGTGAACGTAAGAGAAAGTGGATGAGAGAGAGGGAGTGTGTGAGTGAGTGTGTGAGAGAGAGAGAGAGAGAGAGAGAGAGAGAGGACACGATCGATTTTAGTCTAATTGTAGGCCAGGACTAATTACTTCAAACACAGTTTACTGGACTTTCTCTTTATTTATATATATATATATATATATATATATATATATATATATATATATATATATTGATTAGAAATCATTGAGTAGATTATGTAAATTAGTTTATTAAAGATACGTTATTACCCTAGTGTGCTATACATGATACAATTAATAGAACAACTCATGGCTGAATAGATAAGAATCCAAATTTATAAAAACAATATGGAATATTATAGTTAGTTAGAATAATAATAATAAATGATAATTAAAAAAGTCTGTCACGCAGGGGCTGCGTAAACTGAGCAGATTTCCCACGTGAAGTTTTACAATAGAGAAATCTGCCTAATAACAACTGTAGTAGTAAGAAACCTCTAAACCTAAAACATTATTTAGGGCGTAATAACCCAGTAGTTTCTAGCCCCAAAAAACAGTTAACCTAACCTCTAAACCTATTCACGAGGGACGAATAGTTATGGAAACGGCCGCCAGAGCTCTCGGCGGAAAGTCCGAACAGCCTACTGGTGACCACACAATGCATATAACAATATTTATAGTAAATGTAATTTGCAATAAGATTGGTTCTATACAATTTTTCGATCCGATGCATAATAACGGAGATATTTCGAATTTTTGAAAATCCCCCTCTAACCCCCCCCCCCTCCCACTGGTCCGATTTCAGCCGTTAACGAACTTGATCTTCCTTTTTACATAAAACGATTAAATACCGAGTTTGGTGAGGGTTAAACAAAAATTGCGACCGCTAGAGTGTTAACAGACAAATATATTCATTCATTTTATTGAGAACTATTTACTATATCTACTAGTGTAATTTATAATGAGTCAGAATAATTGTTATCTCAATCAATAAAATTTTAGTAGTCCAAAACTTTAAGATGGGGGGGGGGTCATCAGGGCATATTTGCATGTATCTCGTATAATAAAGGTCTCTTCAATACAATTTTTGGTATTTAAACTTCCAATAATGTGATTTATTATGTAGCAGAGTATTGTTTACGTAACATGAGTAGAAGTGGCAGTTTGCTTAAAACTAAAAAAATGCAAATATCTCGGTTAATATTCAAGATAGAGAAAAAACGTATATAACAATATTTATAGTAAATTTAATTTGCAATATGATTGGTGTTATATACAATTTTTCGATCCGATGCATAATAACGGAGATATCTCGAATTTTCGAAAAGCCCCCGTCTAAACCCCCCCCTCCCTCTGGTCCGATTTCAGCCATTAACGAACTTGATCTGTCTTTTTAAATAAAACGGTTAAATATCGAGTTTCGTAACGATCAAACAAAAATTGCGACCGCTAGAGCGTTAACAGACAAATATATATATATATATATATATATAATTTTGAAGGGACCACATTTTCGTCATCTCCTGGGTAGGATCGATGGACATTTGAAGAAATTTTTCGAAAATCGTGTCATGAGTATGACCTCAATAGCTGATTTCCCTTAAGGGAAATCTGCTAAAAGATCTTTAGGTCTCACTTAATGTCACTCTTACATCATACAGGTCATTACGAGGTAGGATAAAAATGTTTGGCTATATTATTTGTTCATATAAATCGAAATCAAAAAAAAAAAAAAAAAAAAAAAAAAAAAAAAATATCCCAATTTTATCATGTAGGTACTGCTTTCAAAATATACAGGTCCGCCACTTTCATTCAAGCTAATATGGCAATGCTGGCACGGGCCACTGGTTAGTCAGGTACTCCTAATTGTAAGCTTGCCATACAAAATTTGTTCATGACTAGTTTGTTCTTTCTTCCTCAGAAAATTGAATTAGTTCAATAACTTGGCTTAACCCATAAGATTCGTTTATAGGAAATTCTCAATAATTGAACCACATAATGAAATGAAATAGGTCTGTCACGCAGGGGCTGCCACGTATTTGCATTTATATCAATGTGTAAGAGTTCAATGAGACTTTGTATTTAAGCTTATAAGCCACCCTCATGTAAAAGCGGCCCAGCTCGACAGTTAGTTTGTTCTCAGTTCTCTTCTAGTGAACGACCGGGCGTTCTGTGCAGCTTTAGTGAACAGGGCATTTTAGTTTCAGTGCGGAACAGTGTTCTATGTGAAGATCAGTGCAGTGCCGTGTTTTACGATCTTCAATGATTCTCGTGATCGTGAGTTATTGTACTGTCCAATAAGAAGTGAAGTTATCAGTGCATACTGTGAGTAGAAGTTAAGAATAATTTACCAAGTGTGTAGTGTATTGTCAAATAAATTGTGCAGTGATAGAAACTCTAAAGCTTGTATGTTTAATTTTGCAATAAAAAAGAGCTCTAATGATCGGCGTTTATTATTCTTGTAATAAACGTAAGAATATATATTCAATTTTGAACGGACCTAATTTACGTCATATCCTGGTTTAAGATCGATGGATATTTGAAGAAAATTTCGAAAATCGCGCCATGAGACGACTACAATAGCGGATTTCCCTTAAAGTAAATCTGCCAAAATGTTGGTACAATATTCTTATGATGTTATACGATATAGGCAGTGACGTATTAGAAATATCATTTCTTTGTAGTTGTGGACATAAGAGAGAAGATGTGGAACTCCTCAATATCTCAGTCACTTAATAAGTATTTCAAAAGGCAAAAATATATACTTCTAGATATTTTTCAAGGGGAGCTTTCAAAATGATGTGCTCTGGAGGTTATAAACAAACAGGTTTTAAGCCTCTTTTCACAGATTTTTCGAAACAGACTATCCGGTTCATAGAGGCAATAAACTTGCAGGAACTGTCGGCTGTACTGTTTCATGAATTTATTGCTACCAGTATAAAACGATGTGCAAGGGATTTGTGAAATTGCAACCTTGAAAGATGTCTGTTAAATTTTGAAAACAGAGGGTTTTATTTTTGATATACGTTAGCTTTAAATCAATTTGAAAGTTCTTCACTCTCCAAGGGTGGAGTGTAAGAGTAATGCTACAGTGCATTTGTGTATGAAAAACATGGCCAGTCTGGCTGGGCATCAGCAACACACACAAAAATAAACTACAGTCCTTCCAGAGCAAAGTACTTCGAATAGTGGTAAAAGCTCCCTGGTTTGTTAGGAACAGCCAAATCCACAGGGAATTGGAGGTTGCTCCTATTTCAGTCATCTTCAACAACTTGTAAGGAAGTATCATGGCAGCGACGTCAAGTGGAGCCACTCATTATAATTTAGGTGCAATGACTGAAGGACGACTACGTCCGAGGTTCCAAAATCTCTTAATTTTGTAACAAATCTTATAATAACCCTCTGTGTATAATACTTGTGTATTGGTCCAAATAAATTTTCTTTCTCTCTGTATGATACAAATTATGAATTTCTTTATTTTGAAGTATGCGGTGTAAAGAAGTGGTTCTGTTTGGGAAAGTTTTTAGGCACGAACAACAAAAAACGTTGAAAACTGTGTAGGCCTTTGAAATGGGTCGGTAAAATGATTAAATGTACTTGAATTTTAGGATTTTATTTCCAACTTAATAATGCTTATTGAATATATATGTATGTGTGTATATATATATATATATATATATATATATATATATATATATATATATATTGAGGAATATCAATAGTAGTACAAATAAAAGAAATCAAAGTTCTTGAGAGAGTTGTCGAACAAGGGATTCTCCTTTTCTCCCACATTAACTCTTTCTTTTTATGCTGGTCGTAACAGTATTAGAGTGTGAAATAAAAATTGTAAGTAGGGTAAGGAAAGGGGTTCGGCTGGTAGTCACATGTTGCACAGCCGGTCGGTATCGAGGGCTTGGAGGGGAGCTACCCCCACCACACTACCTCCCCTCCACTCCTCCCTGCTCACACCCCGGGGACGGTGAGGGTGGATCCGACCACCCCCTAGTCCCGTAGCCTCACTTCTCTCTCTCTCTCTCCCACCCCCTCCTATTCCCTGAACCCACTCCCTCTGCCCGGCCTTTTCGTCTACAGCAGCTCAAGTGTATAGCAGACTTCCCTTTAAGGGAAATAAGCAATAAGCTATTTAGATGGCTAGTAATGACGCGATTTTCGAAAAAGTTCCCAAATGTCCATTGATCCTGTCTAGGAGATAAGGAAAATTGAGGTCCATTCAAATATATATATATATATATATATATATATATATATATATATATATATATATTCACCCACTCACAGTTGTCTATTATCAATGCCATCTCCCAGAAAATCTGTTTAGTTTAGACAGCTCCTCCGTGAAGGACGTTTCAGTTTTCAGTTATCCCCACTCAGCAATCAGTTATCCCCCACTCCTGTCCATATTAAGAATAAGATGATAAATCTTTTTTATTAAATGCTAAAATGTATGAGATATTTAATTTTTACGTTCCAGACTCGAAAGTGTTTACTAGATCAATCGTTTTTGATATTTAACAGTTTCTCCCATGGGAACTAATCATATTCATTAATGACCCTAATCGGGCGAGCAAGAGTACGGGAATAGAAAATTCATTGTATCTTAGTTATCACGAGTAGGATGGAAAAAGGTTATATTTTGTTTCTTATTTAAAAGGCCCAACTTAGACTACACTGGCAAATTGGGACGTTATCTTCAGGTTACCACCTTTTCCTAGCTATCGTGAGACTAAGGGCCTTTATTTAATGGGTTCGTCGCGGGAATCAAACTCGCCACGTGAGATTAAGACCAACTCCTTAACACATCGCTAACCTGAGCCGTAGAAAACTGTTATCAAACCGATGTTTGATTCCTTAGGCTACTGGCGACTGTGTGCATAAAAGGATTTTGGCGCTCCTTAAGGCATTTTGAATTATCTTTTTTAGCAGATTTCCCTTTAGGGAAATCAGCTATTGAGGTCGTACTCATGACGTGAGTTTCGAAAAATTTCTTCAAATGTCCATCGATCCTACCCAGGAGATGACGAAATTGAGGTCCGTTCAAAATTATATATATATATATATATATATATATATATATATATATATGTCTGTTAACGCTCTAGCGGTCACAATTTTTGTTTGATGAGTTGTTACGAAACTCGATATTTAACCGTTTTATATAAAAAGACAGATCAAGTTCGTTAATGGCAGAAATCGGACCAGAGGGAGGGGGGTTTAGAGGAGGGGATTTTCGAAAATTCAAAATATCTCCGTTATTATGCATCGGATCGAAGAATTGTATAGAACCAATCGTATTGCAAATTAAATTTACTATAAATATTGTTATATACATTTATTCTCTATCTTGAATATTAACCGAGATATTTGCATTTTTATGAAGTCTGTGGTCGGGTATAGTTCGGATTACGTCGGCCATCTTCGTCATTTCTCGGCTCAGGTGGAAGCTTCTTCTAACCTGTCATTTCTAACCTTACCTTACCTTCTTTACTTTGTGAGATTTATGCAGATACGTTCTGTTCATCCGCCACCCCCTTCTTTAGTTTTTGGTCTACTAAAATTTGAGTTATTAAAATATAAATTATTCTTACAATTCAGAAGCCGTTTCAGTTGAGAGTTTATTTTAATTAACTGAAAGATTTCTCATTATCTTATCACGGTGGTATTGTGTTACCAGTATGCAGATTTCTCTATTGTAAAACTTCACAGGGGAAAACTGCTTAGTTTACGCAGCCCCTGCGTGACGGACTTTTTTATGGTAGGTAGGTGCTTGAAATAAAGCAAAGAACTGAACTTAAAAAGTCATATTTATTTGTAGACTAAAATATCAAAATGAAATAAACAGAATAAAATCTAAGTTTTTTTTTTTGGGCCCTTGGTTTTGCACACTTTGCACATATGGTAGAGGGGGCCCTGCCTTGAAAAATATTTGCTCGGCTAAATGTCCTATACTAGCGCTCATGTCGCCATTTTCAAAAACTTCCTTAAATGTCCATCAATCCTAGACGGCGAAGAAAATGAGGTCCATTCAATATTATATATATCCAGGGTGTTCCTAGTTTCCGTACCCCCCCCCCTTAAAATCGCTAAATTTATTAATAAAAGGCTGAGACTTGGTGTGCCATAATTGTGACCCCCCAAATCTTTTCAGTCAATTTTCAACCTCGTATCCTTCCAGCGACCATAACTTTGGAATTTCCAATGTAATGCCATCATTTTTATGACGGATGCTTGTAGAAAAACCAATTCTAAAATGATTTTATATCGGTAAATTTTTCGATTTGACGCATCGTTTAGTGTCAAAATGGGGTTTTCAAAATCCATTCCTATTCCCGTAGAATTGTTTGAAAGATAATTTTGTTGGCTACAACTTTTACATCGCAGCATTTTTCAATGAAACGTGCCGATTCTGAAATAAAGATTTGTGGATTATACGGCTAAAGGATGCGTCACATCGAAATATTCACCGATATAAACTCGCTTCAGAATTTGATTTTCTACATGAATCCGTCATAAAAATTATGGCATTTGAAGGTCGCTGGAGAAGTGCTGGAGAAGATTACGAGGTTGAATATAGAATGAAAAGTTTCTTCAGGTGACGCATTTATGACCAATATCTGCATTTTATTAATTCAATTGGCGATTTTAAGGTGCCACGGGAATTTCAAACATTCTGCTTAGTGACAGATTTTTTAAAATTTTAGGACAATTATTTTTTGTTTATCTTTCTATGATAAAAAACTGTCCTATACAAATTTTTGGTATCTCTAATTGGTTTTCGCTTCTTCACCCAGTAAAAACGTCTTCAAGCACACATATTTCACACTTGTACATACGCAGTAAGATCATTGCTCATGTTGTGTCCGTGAATTTATGGTCTTAGAAATCTTTGGTAGTATACAGTTCACTCGTCAATAGCCTGAGTTAGCAACCGATTTATAAAAGAGATAAAAAGGATTACTTTGGGGAAAAAGAAAAATATAATAAAAATCTTAATACTAAATGAATTTCTGTCGAGCCCCATTTTTTAAAGATAGAAATCTCCTATCATGGAGGGATAAGGATAAAAAGAAAGAAAAAAAAATGGTAAAAGAGAAGAGGTAAAACGTCTTGCTCGGTGGGACGGGGCGGCCCCTTTGTATTCGTTGTGTTCTTTGAAAAATAGATCCATTAGAAAGGTGTTCTAGGGCATCTGGTTAGGGTTTTCTACTCTCCACCTCAAGCTCGGATTTCTAGCTCTCTACACCGTCCTGGGACCAGCAAGAAATAGACTCAAATTTATTTCGTTCAGCTGAGCTAAGCATTACTCACGCTTAATTTTTTCATATTTTGCCTACAGAATGCTGGAGATCTATTTGTCAGATAAGCTCTTATTTGTTTACAAATACGGGATTTGTCCGTCGTTTGTGATTCTCTCCATGAATCTATTAATAATGGACATATAATTTTTTACCAATCGTCCAGAGAGGAGCTATTCAATTAATGGATAACCAATATATTTTAGACACAGTTTATTACAATACAAAAAGAAAGAAAGACCATAGCCGAAGTGAGAAGAAATTTTGTATGGACATCCACTTTTTGCAAATGCGTAATCGAGATTGGCTATCAACAGGTTACCAACTTTTTTCGAGCAAGAGTGTAACCAACCATTTTATTTGGTGAGTTCGTTTATAAATAAACTTTTATTGCGCACGATCCTGGTTTTTTTTTTTTCTCCTCAAAGTAACACTATGAGGAGTTATTTATTTTAATACATGTCCAATTGCCACATTATACAATATAACATGTATGATTACGTTTAAAAACATTTCTACAATATAAACTCTTTAATGGGTTATTACCATATAATCAAATATAATAAAATAAAATTTACGTGCTACTAACTGCTGTTTTAGAGGTTTTTCAATATCACACTAAAATCAACTGACGAAAAACATTCATATACTAACTTGAATGCTAACACGTTTCCTTGAATGTTATCCGTATTCAACCATTCTCTGACGTTTTTAAGAGAAAAAGACGACTTTTAGAAAGGAAATAAATTTAATGAGGAGAATACTCTTTTTCCCTGAACATATGGCAATTAATCATACAAGTTATTTACTTTCATATTGATTCGTTTCGGAGTTATATTCCTTTGTGGTAAGGACTTCTAAACCATGAATGTTTAAGTGCTTAACAATATATTTATATGGATTCAAATAACTATCATAGGAATATTTGTGGTTGGCTCCAGTCAATGTTGAAGTCAAGATGGCTATACAAATATATTTCTACCCATTAACTAATTACTGAAAAACCGTAACTCATGCAATAATTTCCTACTACTTTGCCGTAGTAATGTACGTGTTGAACATACCAATCTTTGATTCTTCAATAAAAGACGGGAGAAATGAGTAAAGTTTAAAATTTGACACCATACACTTCTAAGCTTTTATTTCTCAGACAAATCCTGTTTGCATGTCGGTCTGTTTTTTGTTTGTGTTAGGTTCTCACAGCTCCAGTCCCCCTATGCGAGTTAAAGCGTTGACTTTTATCTCACATGGCAAACCTAGAGTGGCGAGTTCGATTCTCGTATGGGCAAAGGAAATTATTTAGTGACGAAATTCATTAAATAACATCATTAAAATTTAAAAAAATGTAAACAGTATCAATTTAAACAACTAGATACAAGTTAAGATTTTATTTGAATCAAAAGAATTATAAAATATATTAACATGAGCATACTCAGATTTGTTTTTTTATTACAACCTTACTCTTACTATAATTTTATGTAACAATAATTTATTAACGTCCACTTTATGCTACGATGGCTAATTGAGGGGAGTTATTCAAAGATTAACATCCTTTTAAGCCACGGTGGGACTAGGGCTTTTATTTAATGCGTTAATCACCAAATAGTTTCCTATTGCTGAACCAACTACTCTAGGTTTTCCAGCTGAATTAAGATCAAAGCCTTAACTTACGCCGCTAGTTTAGATTAAGATTAGATATTCTACGGCTTTTCCTTAACACCGAGAGGGCAATGCGGTCAGAGGTTCTATTGTGCAAGCTTAAAACATTCATTAGAATGTCTTTATCTTACGTATAAAGTCAAGGTACTTCTTGTCTGTGGTTGTCTTTTTAATTGGTTCAGCATGTCGATATCCAAAGTAATAAATTCTCCAGCACTCGGCATTCAAACATATTATGCTTAAGATTCTCATCCTCTTCTCCGCAGCACCTACATATTGGTTTTCCACTGAGTTTGGCGCTAAACATGAGTTTATTCATCTTCCAGTGCCCCGAGATCACTCCCACTGCATCTCTAAGTTCATTACTGGTCAGTATGAGGTAACTTTCTCTGTTTCTGGTTTCGTATGGGTAACTTCGTGTCTTATCCCTTTTTGAATTCATTTCTAACCACATTCTTTATAGAGTTCTTAAGAAATGATGAAGATGTTCGGATAAAGAGTACTGTTCTACTGGGGGTTATGCTCGACCCTCTCCTGGCCACTTTGTCTGTATTTTCATTCCCTGGGATACTCTGGTGTCCTGGTACCCAGTATATTGCCACACTTTAGTTAACACTTGCTAATTGCTCCAGCCTCATTACACATTCATCCACAATCATGGAACTTAATACTGGACTTGCCAGTTACGCTGCTAAATTGGCTCCTTACATTAACTTTATACGTTTTTTCCTTTACGTTACACTTAGTTATTTGTAGCTAATTTCCTTTAAGGGAAATCATCAGCAAATTTAGATAAGTATACCACCACTATTAGTCATCCCAAGTAAACAATAGGCCAATATGCCATGAAACAACTTATTTTCAACTTAAATATCAAATATCTTTTTCAGCAGTCCTTTTTTGTGTTAGATTCACCTAACAGATTTATCAATTAAGATTTTTGGTTCTGGGCTAAAAATGTGTATTTGAACTATACGATTCTCGATATTAAACCATCATATTTACCGGACCAGGAAAAGAGGGCGCAATTCAAAATATTTCTGCTAGGATTGAAAAATGTTATAAAACCAATCTTGTTGAACATTTAATTTTCTACAGTTGCTAAATTTATCTTAACTCGAATAAAAAGGGAGTTGTTTGAATTTTTATGTTTTTTACCTTTAGTAAATCCCCCACTTATTATCATGTGATTTTTAAAAATCTCATCTCCAGCCTACATTTCAATTTCTGTTGAGACAGTCTTGTTTCTACAAAAAATAGAGAATAAATGTTGTGATGAAATGGCCAATGTGTCATACCAGCGCGTGGGAACTGCTTAGTCTAGGAGCAAGAACTTCTATATTTAGCAGATTTGCGTTAAGGGAAATCATCTATTCAGGTTGTACTCTTGACGCGATTTTCGAAAAATTTCCATAGATCTCACTTAGGAGAAGACAAAAATGAGGTTTGTTAAAATTATATATATATATATTAAATTTAATCGTTCATCAATGTTTTTATATATGCATTTTCTCTACCATGAATATGAATAGTAATCCCCCACTCCTACACATCTAATTTTGACATAGAAAGAAGGAATATATTGTGAGATGACATTACTAGTGTCATACCAGCTCGTGGGAAATTGCTTAGTTTACGCAGCAGGACGGACTTTTTATTTTATTCTTAATTTGAGCATGCTGCTTTATTCTCCAATCCATTTAAGTAAAGTTTATATTGTCAAATTTATTATCACTTCAGGAGCTTTTCCTGTAAATAATGCAGCTTATATAACTAATTTTCATTTAACGTTAGTTACTAGTTATTCTTTCTGAATTAGGTATCTAC